>CM038216.1:118785064-119352564 GCA_021442155.1 Cymbidium sinense
TCATGAGCTAGAGCAATATTGTCAGAAATATCTCTCCCTTTTATAAACGCAGATTGAGCCATATATGTGATAGATGGAAGAATCTTTTTTAGTCTATTAGCAAGCATTTTTTCCACCACTTTATAGAAGGTATTGCATAATGATATGAGCACATGTCGAGAGAACATTAGAATGCTTTATTTTAGGAATCAAAGTAATAAGAGTATGCTTAAAAGGAGGGGGAAGTTTTCTAGTTTTAAAGAAATAATGAGCAGTCAAAAGAAACTGTTTGCCGGTGATATTCCAACTAGCCTTGAAAATTTTGGCATTAAATCGATCAGGACCAGGAGATTTTTTATCAGCAGAATTATACAATGCCTCAATGATTTCCTGGTCAGAGATATCATATATCAATTCAACAGCTTGCATAAGAGACACTCTTTCACCAGTTGGCAAGTTGGATGGAGGATTAACACAAGACCCCCTACTGTTGAAGAGCTCAGAGAAATAATTGCAGATCTCATTAACAATAGAGTTAGGCTCAAAGATAATTCCACTATCAATCTGAAGGCTTCTAATTCGATTGGAGTTTTGCTGGTCTTTAATAGAGCAGTATAAGAATTTGATGTCATCATTAGAAGAGGTTAGCCAATGTACCTTAGCCTGTTGGGCAGCCCAAATACATTCATCCTTAATGAGATTGGAATATTTATTTTGATTTCAACAGATTCCCTTAATAAATCATCATTAAAGGGGTCTCTTTCAAGGTGAAGGAGAATGTCTTCTTGTTCCATTTTTTGTGGAAGATATCTGAGTTTAGAGGGATGATGATGTCCATTCCTCCTTTTTGAGAAGTAATTTAGTGATCTGAATCTTCTTTAGAAGCACAAAAAGAGGATCGCCATAGGTGAATGTATTCCAGGCAGTACTAACCACCTCTGAGAAATCTTTGTGAGAACTCTAGTAATTTCTAAAACGGAATCTTGACGGGGCAACAGGTAAATTATTTATAAAGATGGCTAATGGAGAGTGATCAGAGGATAGAGGTGAAGAGGATTTGTAATAAGAGCATGGGAAGGAGTTGATCCACAGGGTATTACAAAGAACTCTATCAATCTTAGTAAAAATAGGTTTATCAGTTTGAAGGTTGGACCAAGTATAAAATAGACCGGTGCTAGGAAGGTCTAACAACCCACAGTCCTGAATACAATCTTTAAAATCAATCATTTTGCTTGAGGGAGTAGGGTTACCCCCTAATTTTTCTTTACAGGAGATAATACAATTGAAGTCCCCTTGAATTATCCATGGAGAGTTCGTTGAGGCAGCTATTTCATGCAAAGAATTCCAAAGGGCCATTCTATTAGCAGGATTATTATGACCATAGACAAAGGTAATAAAAAAACTCAGATATGCCATTGCTCTTAACAGAACCATGAATGAATTGGGCACTCTTTGAGATAGTCTTGAATGATAAATTATCTGAATTTCACTTAATCTATATTCTACCGTCTGGGCAACTATCGAAATTGTCAGAGCTTTCTTCAGGAGAGAACAATTGAAGTTTCTTAGGAAAGAGACCTTTATTCAATGATAAAGAAGATATCTTTGTTTCAAGAATATAAAGAAGATCAAGGTTGAATTCCTTAACAATTCTTTTACAATCGGAGTGTCTGCCTTCAGCAAGGAGTCCACGAACATTCCAACAACTAATCTTAGGATTCATGGATATCAGGGAAGAAAGCATTACTTACCCTTCCTTTTGGACGTAGCTTTGTGGCTATGCCCATTGTGATTCGAGGTGGACTTGGACTGATCATTATTATGCACACTTTTGCTCGTGATTTTGGATTGCTATTCTGAAGATTTCAAGAATTGAGTACGAGCCGGGGAAGCAGCAAAGGAATGGGTAGTTACCCCAATAGTGGTAGCATTAGGGATATCATGTTGGAGAGGACTATCAGGGTTGGGGGGGATATGAATATTGGCTGTAGGGCTATAAGGTATGGTATCAGGAGTTTCTTCTTGCGAAGGAGAATGAGCCGGCAACTAGTTTAGGTCATTTATAGGAGTGATTTTTGAGGGGTTTTGGATTGATGGGGTAGCATTATGAGTAGTAATTGAGGAGTTAAGAATACGAGCAGCAGGAAGGACATAAACAATCAACATGTTAGTAGCTGTATGCTTAAGGGGAACACGAGGGAACTTAATTGCGACCCCTAGGTGAGGTCTTTAGGATTAAGTGGGCAGAGTCATTTTCATCGCGAGAATGAAGAGAACTAGAACCATGGTTCAGTCATATAAAGATCTCTTGTTGAAACTTGCAACCATTTAAATTGAGAGAATGAGGGAGATAAGGGGTTAACTTGTACACACACTCTAGCAAATGTAATCCTAGATTTGGATGCCGTTAAATTATCAACAATGAGGGGAATACCAACAGAGCTAGCCACTTTGGAGAATCCCGCATCATTTCAACAGCAAAGAGGGAAGTTCGGCAGTTTGATCCAAAGAGGTATATCAGAAATATGTTGTTTAGAGGGTGGAAATCCCACGACCATTTTTGGAAAATAAATGGCGCCATTTAAGAAGCATGGTCCATGATCCTAGATCATATCGTAATCTTCATGACAATTGAATTTAAATAGAAAAAAATTCCCTTCCAGAGATAACAGATTCAGCCCCCCTTTGAATGCCCATTTCCTTTTGATTGCCACAAGGAGAGACCCATAGAATGGGCGTTTTCCAATCGCATGACCGACTAAAGATAGGGACCAATTCTTTTGACCTTCTTTTAGTTCAGATTCAGAAAAACAAATTTCGTTCGATGTAGGAGGGACATATATAAGGCAACAGATCTACTTTTCTCATTTTGGGACATAAGCAAGCCTTTCCAGTTGCAAGAACTAGGGGCAGTTGGTCTCTGGGTTCCTATAGGCAAAGAAGTCGAAGATTGAGGAGGGGCACCAAAAACAAATTAGGAATATATGAGGGAAGAAGACGGAAGTTGGCAGAAAAGTCCCCCCTCGGGATCCATAGTGGGGAGAGGAAAAAAAAAAAGGAATGACCTCAGGCCCTCGACCGGAGGTCAAAAGGAGAGAAAAGAAGATCCTACAAAAAATTGCCCTGATCTACAACCAAGGGAGGAAATCGAACCTGGAGGCGCCGTCGGTCTTTGGATGTGGCAGGGAGCGAGCATAACCCTAGTCGGCTCTCAGATAATTACCTATCTTCCGACATCGAAAGCGTGGTTATTTCCCCTTGGAGAAAACCTTAATGAATGGCTTATTATCAACTCGGTTGACTACTTCAATCAAGTTAATATTTTGTATGGCTCTTCCGTGGAATTTTTCACTCTATATCGCCCGATGTCGGTAGGCCTAAGTTTGAGAATAGTTAATTGAGTTGCAAATTTGTCTTGAGCGGAAAAGTCTTTGCTTACAATTAATAGTGAAAAAACCACATCAGATTTTTTTTTGTAATGTGCTTGGGTCTACTAAAGAGGATGTTTTGATTCTGGAAGAGTCCAATGAGAATGCTTATGTTAACATTAGAAATACCAAGGATTTTCAGTTTATTGTTGCAAATATCTCTTCAAATACTTCTTCCAAGGTGTACTTGATAAATGCGGCTGAACCACTGACACTGTCTAATCCATTCGATTTGGAATCACTCCTTCAGATCACCGCAGACAAGGATAAAACAATTGTTCTTGCAGTTGTTGGAGACAACTATAGGGATATGCTTATGATTTTCGGGGATCCACTTGGACCAATTTTGTAGATACTAAAATTGGGATATAATGTTCTCCTAAGTGATGCATCCTGTTAAACGTACATATTGGTTTGAAATCTACAAGAATATTGACAAAATTACATTAGCCAACTATCCTGTGCATGGAGGAAGACGAGATGGAAATAGCTTTGCTAACAAAAGATTTTCTCAGGATGAGATGGCCGCGCTTTCATGAGTGCACACAATTGGTCGTGCGCACTGCAATACATTATGCAATAGACTCTCTTGTCTGCTCAACCTGCTAGACCAACCTCACATACGAGTTAAATTATTTATTGTTGTGGTTGGTTGTGGATGTGTAAAGAAATGAATGTTAAAATTATACATATATATGCTTCTTTCATGCAGGTTTGAAGGCCTTGTCATGCTCATCAGGGCGCGATGAGATGAAATTCGGCTGTGGTGTCATAAGACACCACTCACTACGTTCATCAGGGTGTACTGAGTAAGCCCAAATCGTCAGATGTGGCACCCCCCTATGCAAGAATACTGCCAAAATGCTGCTAAGATTTGTACTTAATTCTAACTCGATTATATTGCTTGCATTTCTTTCTGTAGGTTTCAATACCCTGCTAATGTCCATCAGAGTGTAGTGGGTGTATGAAGACGGCTGTGGTATCTCAAGATACCACTCGCTACATTCATCAGGGCGTACCAAGTAAGCCAAAATACCCCCGATGTAGCCCCCTATATGAGGCGATCTTTGGAAAGGTCGAAATTTTGTATAATTCTGGTTAAAAAAAAGTGATTATATATTGCATTGTATGTATTCTTTGCAGGTTTGAAGACCTCGTTGTGCTCAGTAGGGCACGATGAGATGAAAAAAGGCCAACTGTGGTGTCGCAATACACCACTCGCTACGTGTGTTTAATAATTCTTATACAAATGTGGAGGTGATTACTATGCTAGCTGATAAGCATGAGTAGAACAAAACAAATAAATCGTAACTTGTCAAAATTGATGTAAATTGAGCATAATCAAATTGGGAGAAATATAAAAACTCAACAAGTAAACTATGTATCAGTAGTGTGTTAAATTGTAATCTAAACCAAAATACTTTCTTTGCCACCGGATCTGCAACCTTTTGTGCAAGCAAACAGAAAGCATTACTAAATCAAAATCTACAAAAATCATAGGGTCTCCTTTAATGAAAAATTAATGAATTTCATCATAATTATGATTTTCAAGAGCGATAATTTTATTAATTAGATGAAATTAGCTAAGCTATAAATTCCTATATGTGCTCGGACATAAAGATTTCAAGTGCAAATTTTAATGTCTAAAAAGGCTACACAGGCTAAAATTGGAATTAAATAAAAATACAAAATCAATTTCATAATTCAAAAAAATAAAAATTACCTGAATTCTCAAATACACCCTTGTGCCCGAACTATCTTTGAATGCCTAAATTCAAGTGTGGATCGAAAGGTTGATTCCCGATTTAGTCTTAAGACTGGGTCCGGGTTAACAAAACCTAAAAACCTATAATAAGAGTTTCAAATTAGTGAAATATCTAAAAATTGATTATGTTAGGTGACAGTAAATCTAATCCTTTGTTAGCAGCTAAATAGAGTTGACAGGATCTAAATCTCTTAAACATATCCAAATTAATCAATTTTTTCAAATCAAATCAAGTAGTAATCTGAAACTGCTTAAATGAAACTCTATCATTAAAAACTTTGACGTCTTAGAACTCTGCCTTATTATAAATAAACCTACATGTGCCCCGACACTATGTTGAATGCCTAAATTCAAGTGTCTGAGGATGCTACACGGGTTGCTTCCCGGTTTAGTCTTAGGATTGGGTCCATATTAACAAAACCTAAAAACCTATAATAAGAGTTTCAAATCAGTGAAACATCTAAAAAACTGATTCTGTCAAGTGATAGTAGATCTCCTCGTTAGCAAGCAGTTGATAGGATCTAAATCTCTTAAACGTATTCAAACTAATCAATTTTTCAACTCAAATTAAATATCAATCTAAAGTTGCTTCCCGATTTAGCCTTAAGACTGGATTCGGGTTAACAAAATCTAAAAATCTATAATAAGAGTTTCAAAATTAATAAAATGTCTAAAAAACTGATTCTGTCAGACGGTAGATCTAATCCTCTGTTAGCAGTTAAACAGAGTTGACAGGATCTAAAGCTATTAAACATATTAAAATTAATCAATTTTTCAACTCAAATCAAATATCAATCTAAAAGTGTTTCCCGATTTAGTCTTAGAATTAGTTAAAAACCTAAAACCTATAAAAGAGTTTCAAGTCGGTGAAATATAAAACGATTATGTGGTGACAAGAGATCTAATCCTCTGTTAGCAGCTAAATAGAGTTGACAGGATCTAAAACTCTTAAACATATTCAAATTAAATATCAATTGAAATTATTAAAATGAAACTCTATCATTAAAAGTTTAAACCAAACTCAATCTATTCACCTTCCACACTATTGTTTGGGGACAAATTAAGAAAACTATAGCTCACAAAGGAGTCAATGTCAAATCAAGTGTTCTTCACTCTCAATCAATCTCTCGCTAGTAAGGATGTGGCCCGTGTCCTCTGAACTGTGTGGCTTGGCCAGTAGGCTCCACAGATGAAGTAGTTATGACCATAGTCCTTTGATCGGGTGGTTTGGCCAGTCCGGCTCCATTATATTACGATTACTACCGTAGCCCGTATGCTCCCTAATGACTCTTCCCTTTGAGTTGTGAATCATAGGGTATACTTGATAGGGCAAACAACCCTCTATCAGCTAAGGTAGACTTAAGTCTTCTGACAAACACCACCCAGTCTACAAGGATTTCTTGACGGCGTAACCCATGTGTTGCGATGAGGATCCTTCTGGGTTGAATTCCTCCTCATTAAGTAGACTAGGGACCATGACGCGATAAACCATGAGATCTATATCGGGTACATCATCATTCTCCCAACCATCTGGTTTAAACTATAATGATAAATTTTATAATCTAAATTAAAACTCTATATCTTTTCTTCTTATGCATGCATTTAGTGATCTAATGACCTTAATCAAAATTTCTCTCTCACTTATTGAGAGGGGTAATTAACTATGGGGGCTTGCGCCTATAGGAAACCTGGAACTAGATCTAAAGTCCTCACCAAACGAGAATGAAATCTCTGGGTAGTGTCTTATCTACTATCTTATATGCCTTCAAAAAATTACACTAACACCTTTAAACACTCTTTTCATCGAAGAAGTCAGTGGCGAATTTTCAAAATCCACAGGATGATTGCCATCAATACTAATATCATTAGTAAAATAATGCTCATCATCGATATCAACACAAACACCTATCATCTCTACCAAGATCAATGCTCATCTTTTTGGTCATTAATTTATCCTCTTATAAGAAGAATTCAAGTTAATGTTCTAAACATGATTGTAACTAGGCACCTTCTTCCATCAATTGCCTTTTATGCATTCAAGGAAACCTAAGTAGCAACTTTTTTCTAAGGCTTTCCTCGTATGTAATGAATCTCAACTCCACATACAATCCATAACTTAATCTCTACTCTTTAAGAAGAGTTATAACCAAGACAATGATAATAATAGTTAAATATACCATTTAAAAAATACCTAATAGCTATCACATCGCAATCAAAATGCAAGTGGTGATAAAGGGAACTTAATTTTACCATAAAATATAGGGGCTTTTACATACACTATTACTCTATTCTTACATATTTACAAATTAATCATCTTTTAACATCAAATTTTCAAATTGACATTCAAATATTAAAATTCATAACTGATATGACACTTAAAAATTACTAGTTGAAGCACAAATCTTGATGTTAAAAGCAAGCTGATCCGAAAATGAAACCGGTCAAAATCAAGAACTTAAAATATCATTGGAAACTTTGGGATATCAGTTAAACCTCTAAAAAGTTCTCAAAATGTGGAATGTTTATAGTCAAATCGAGTGTCTCGACGAGCCGGATCTAACAAGCCTAAGATTTCAAAATTCTGACTTCATTGGGCATTCAAATACACAAAATACATCATATGATCAAGGGAATCATCATGAGTCGTCCGATGGGGAGGAGTGGTTTGGATTTTGCATGTATTTACGGAGATGCCACTCCTTCAATCTATAAATAGCCTCATTCCATGAGGGGCCAAAAGAGAGAGGAGAGAGCTCTAAAGATCCTCCAAGCACTGCGTCTCACTCGACGTCGACCATCATCGCCGACGCCATCGGCCACCACCCGTAGCTATGCCACCGTGATTCGCCGTCATCAACTTTTTCAACTTCGCCGTTTATCATCAACTTTGGCGTCAACTTTGTCGTCAACTTCGTCGTCAACTTCGTCGTCAACTTTGGCGTCAACTTTGTCGTCAACTTCGTCGTCAACTTCGTCGACAACTTCGTCGTCAACTTTGGCGTCAACTTTGTCGTCAACTTCGTCGTCAACTTTGGCGTCAACTTTATCGTCAACTTCATCGTCAACTTCGTCGACAACTTCATCGTCAACATTGTCCATTACTAGCAACTGTTGTCCCTTCCTCGTATAAGATTCTGTAATTCCGGTATCGGGAAGATTTTGTACTCTTAAACAGATACATAGTGGAAGCTTTTTTCTAGGCCACGTGGTTTTCCCTCTTTTCGAGGTTTTCACGTAAAATTTTGGAGTTTTATTATTCACACTTTTATACCGTATTGTGTCTTTGGATTTCACTAAGGCAAAAACTTTCACTCTGCGGTTTTCTACAGCGGTTTTCATGCGATTTGAACCCAATCACAATTCCGTGAACGCCTCTTTATGGCCAGGCAACTGAACAACGGGCCTCGCTCCAACTCCGTCACTCACCAATCGAACCAAGGATGTCAACCTTCGCCCACTTCCCGATAGGTGACCACGGTGAAGGCGATAGAAATCTCTTTAGAAGATCGTGTGCGCCGAATGGAAGAGTCTCAAAATGAAATGATCCGACTTTTGCGAGGAACACAACACACTGCGGAAAACACATCTCCCCAAGATCGATCGTTAGTCGGGGGAGGTCAAAATGCTAATTTTCTTGGCGAAGTTCCTCGCATAGCGTGATCGATCTCCACCGCGCTAGTTCATCCATCATCCGCGTGCGCTCAACGCTAATCCACCAATCATCGGTAGCTTGACACATTCTCGTCGCACACCCCGTCATGTTATATCGTCAATTATGACTCTAATGCAAGATGAATTTCACCTCCAAGATAGAAATCATCTTCCTCCTCACCGCGGCTATGAGGAATCTCACCTTTAGCTATTCTTCAACATCCTATTCCGTGGGTTTCAAGCTTCAACATTGATTCCTATGATGGGGCGTGACCCACATGAACACATCGACCATTACAGACTATCATGCATATCCAACGAGCTCGACACCTTTGCTTTTGTCTTTCCGATTACCCTCAAGGGACAAGCTCACACTTGGTTCTACTCCCTTCCAAGGGAATCCATCCATACCTTTGATGAACTCGCCAAGATGTTTGTACAATAGTTCATTGCAAATCGAAGGATCATTAAAGATTCCTCTCATCTCTCTGGCATTCATCAAAATGAGGGCGAATCCCTTAAGGAGTACTTCCAGAGGTTCTCCTTAGAAGCTCGCCAAATACACAGGTAGACTCAACTATTAAGAGGAGTTTTCCTTGGAGGACTCGGTGCCTTTTATTCATCACTTACGAGACACGGTCCGCTCATATACCGACTTGGTTCATCGTGTGGAAGCACCAATCTTCTTGATGAGGCTATTCGCCCATCGCAAACAATTTGAGCAATCTAGAAAACGTAAAAGCACCCCGAAATGCGGGATCTATCAAAAGAAGCAACAAGGCAGTCATGATCTCCCTCCACGACCCCCATATCAATGACGTGAACCATGACCTAAAAGGAATACACGTCGCTAAACACATCTCGTGTTAACCTCCTAATGGCCATTCGAGATGAAGAAAATATCAAGTGGCCGCATCCACTGAAACCAAATTCAAGAAATCAGGAGAAATATTGTCACTTCCATCGAAGTCGCGGATATACTACTGAGGCATGCGAACAACTCAAACAAGAAATTGAGAGGCTCATTCAGCAGGGATATCTACGTCAATTTGTGAAGAATCAATCGACTCAAATAAACATACCTCCAAGGGGCGGCCAGACAATCATCACGAAATAACAAAACAATCATCTTGGAGAAATTGAAATAATTGCGAGGACCAATACTATCTAATCAAGTTCTCATTACCATCTCTGAAGAGCCAGAGTTAAAGAAGTCTCGTACCGATCATTCCATCACTTTTAATGACTTAGACTTAGAAGGAGTACATGTTCCTCATCAAGATCCACTTGTCATCAACGCAGGGATCGGTGACCCATGCTATAATGTTAAGAGAATTTTGATTGACAATGGTAGTTCTGTTGATGTCTTATTTTACTCTACATTCCTTAGCATGGGCCTGGTTAGGGAAAAACTCCAACCCACTGCAGGACCATTATACAGGTTTGATAATGCCCTGCAGTAGAGGGACAATCACCCTTCCCGTTGTCCTTGGTGAATTTCCTCAACAAGTGACTCATTTAATCCAATTCATGGTGGTCAAGTCAGATTCGCATATAATGTCATCTTTGGAAGGCCCCTCCAATCAATTTTTGCTGCAATCACTTCAACATCTCATCTTAAAATGAAATTTTCAACCCCCGTTGGGGTTGGAGTCTGGAAATCAGCGATAGCATAATCATGTTATCTCGAGACAAGCTCAACCATATACGTGACCTTGGATCAAGATTTTAATTTTGAGATGAAGAAGTACCCCAAAAGCTTCGCCAGAAGACTTGTTGTATTATCGACGATACCACCAACGGTGCAAGTGGGATCCATGCTCTCGAAGAACAAAGGAAAAATACATAACGTCTTACAAATCAAGACATCTTCACTTGGAGTCTGACGGATATGTCGGGGGTCGACCCCAATGTGATCATGCACTCTCTCAAGATTGATCCAACATTCAAACCGATCATCCAGAAGAAGCGAAGTTTTGCACCTGATCGCCTCAAGGCTATTGAGCAAGAAGTTAATAAGCTTTTAGAAGCGGGATTCATACGAGAGGTACATTACCTACATGGCTAGCAAATGTTGTCATGGTTAAGAAAACAAGGAACATGGAGAATGTGTATTGATTACGACCTTAACAAAAGATAGTTTTCTCTTCCTCGAATTGATCAATTGGTTGATGCTACATCCGGACATCAAATGCTCGCTTTTAGATGCTTACTCGGTTACAACCAAATAAAAATGGACCCAACGGATGAAGAAGCTACAGCGTTTCAAACATATAAAGGTTTATACTGTTACCAAGTTATGCCGTTTGGGTTAAAAAATACTAGTGCTACTTATCAACGACTTATGAATAAGGTTTTTAAAGACCTATTAGGTCGCACAATGGAGGTATATGTGGATAACATATTAGTGAAAAGCTTGGAAGAATCACAACACATTACTGACTTAGAAATATATTTTAACCTTCTTCGACGTTATAACATGCGACTCAACCCGACCAAATGTGCTTTTGGGGTTACGTCGAAAATTTCTTGGATTTATGGTAACCCGTGGGATAGAAGCCAACCCCGAGAAAATCAAAGCTCTCAAAAATATGACTCCTCCAAAGAATATTAAGGAAGTTCAACGTTTGAATGGATGAATTCTGTTATCCCGCCGTTGGATAGATACTTGCCATTCTTTAAAATATTAAAAGGAGCAAAAAATAATAATAATTTTCAGTGGACTGTTGAATGTCAGTCTGCTTTTGAGCAACTAAAGGAGTATCTAGTGTCTCCACCCTTACTATCCAAGCCTATCCAAGGTGAGATGCTATACTTATATCTCGCAGTCTCTTCCCACGCGATAAGCTCAGTCTTAGTGCGAGAAGAAAATGGGACGCAACAACCAATTTACTATGTCAGCAAAATTCTTTCTGATATAGAAAGTCGTTATCCACTTGCAGATAAAATGGCTCTGGTTTTAGTTTTCTCAGAAAATTGCGTCCATACTTCCAAGCTCATACTATCGGCGTTTACACTCATTTACCATTAAGGGCCATCCTACAGAAACCGGAAGCATCTGGGAGGTTAATCAAGTGGTCTGTAGAATTGGAGAGTTTGATATAAATTTTCTACCTCGTCCTGCTATAAAGTCTCAAGTACTTGCAGACTTTATAGTGGAATGCACTCAAAGAGCTATCGCTGCTTTTCGTCCCTCAATGGACTCTCTATGTTGATGGAGCTTGAGAAATCTTGTGTGCGAAAATCTTACTTATTTCCCCTCGGTATACCAGAGTATGAACTTGCCAAAATTTCCGCAACTAATAAATATGGTGAATATGAGGCTCTTATAGCGGGGTTGAGACTTCATTGTGTGAAGCTCAAGACTTAGTGATACACCGACTCTCAACTTATAGCCTCCCAAGTTGAGGGAAACTTTAATGCTCATAATCCCAGCAATACCTCCACTTAGGTGAAGTCTCTTCTTGCCCATTTCAAGACATATCAAATCATTCACATCTTGCGAGAAGAATACTGACGCTCTTAAGCTTGCTTCATCTCTGGGGATCTTTTAAGAAAGCATGTTGATGAAATATATTTTTCAGTATCCAAGGATCATGGGTAATTCAAGCAATTGATGAGATAAAGGAACACCTGGATGGACCCCATCTCTTTTCTTGAAGGAACTCTTCCGGAAGACCCAACTTGCATTAGTCAAGACAAGCTTCAAACTTTACTATTATCGAGGTGAACTATACAAATGAGCTTTCTCTGGACCGTACCTCAAATGTCTCTCACCTTCAGAGGCCGATTATGCATTAAGAGAGGTCCACTCAAGGATATGTGGAGAACACTTAGGAGGAAGGGCACTAGCCATTAAAATTATAAGGCAAGGGTTCTATTGGCCTACAATGAAACAAGACGCCTTGGAGTTCACAAAAAAATGTACAAGTTGTCAGTTGCACTCTAACCTCTCTCACATGCCTCATACAGAGCTCTCATCCATTCAAAGCCCGTGGCCTTTTGCTCAGTGGGGATTGATATCATGGGACCTTTTTTGATAGCATCAGGACAATGAAAGTTCATCATTTTAGCCGTCGACTACTTCACTAAATGGGTGGAAGCCGAACCACTCGCTAAAATTACGAGGCAAATGCTAAACAATTTGTTTGGAAAAATATAGTATGTCGATTCGGTCTTCCTGCAAAGATCATCACTGACAACGGAACCCAATTTACTGGAAAAGTTTTTTACATCCTTTTGCAAAGATCTTTACATCCGATTCTTTGCATGCATCCTCAAACTAATGGGCAGACTGAAGCTACCAACAGGACTATACTCAAAGGACTAAAAA
The DNA here is from genome assembly GCA_021442155.1 of Cymbidium sinense. NCBI lineage: Eukaryota > Viridiplantae > Streptophyta > Magnoliopsida > Asparagales > Orchidaceae > Cymbidium > Cymbidium sinense. The sequence goes on from CM038216.1 coordinate 118,798,221, forward strand.
CATGTCTCGAGAAGGCCGGGGGGCAATGGGTTGATGAGCTTCCTAACGTTCTTTGGGCTTACCGTACTACATCGCGCACCCTGATGGGTGAGACACCGTATAACTTGTGTTTCAGCACAGAAGCTATTATACCAATAGATATTGGGGTTCCAAGTCCAAGAGTTCAATTATTCGATCATGGCGGTAATGAAGAAAAACTCCGACAACACCTGGACCTACTCCCCGAAACTCGTGACATGGCCCTACTTCGGACTGCTTCCTATCACCAAAGGGTAGCTCGTCACTTCAACAGAAGAGTAAAACCTCATCCCATATCTGGTGACTTGGTCCTGGTCTCACTGCAGCAAAGGCCCTCAATGCAATAAACTCTCACCTCTTTGGGATGGCTCATATGTGGTTATAGCTATGGTGAAGCCAGGAACTTTCAAGCTCAAGGATTCAGAGGGAAAAACCTTACCTCGAACCTGGAACGCTGAGAATCTCTGAAAATATTATCAGTAATTCCTACTGCATAACTGTTGCAACTTTTATTTTGTCTCGTTTGTCATTTCCTCTTCATGTAGCTAACCCCACTTAATAGGATAAAGACTTGGTGTTATTGTCATCATTTCCTCTTGAAACTCATATCTGTGTTAAATCATCTTATGATTGTATCACTGAACTTATCAGAGTAATGAATTTATAGCTTTCTTCTTACAAACTTGTTTCTTCTTCATTTAATCCTCTCACTTGAGAAATATACAACTCACGTTATATCTCAATCGAAGCATGATCAATCCCAATGGGACTTTCCACGACCTTTTCCACACAGGTTAATATCATCGAGCGAAGACTCTGACAAACAACCTAGGATAGGTCAAAAGGTCCTTGGTGGACTCCTCACGACCTCTTCCACACAGGTTAACATCATCGAGCGAAGACTCGACAAACAACCTCGATAGGTCAAAAATCAGTGGATTCAATTCAATCATATGCAGTTGGCGTCGAATAATATTCCCAATTGAGGATAGATAAAAAACAAAATAAGAGTGTATCATAAAAAAATGATAGCATTAACACGATGATATAAGAAAGAATCAAGATTCTTATACACGCTAATAACAATACATAAAAAGAAATGCATCCTCAAGTGATGCTACATCATATCAGCTGGTGATATCAACGTCCTCCCACGGAGATACTCCTTGGACTCACTCTCGACTCCTTCATCTCACAATTGGATGAAGAGTCTTGATATACTTGGTGGAGATCCTCAATACTAGCTCTAGTCTTGCGATGTACTAAAGCATTCCCTTTAGGAACCCTGGATGAAGCCCTCTAAACATTGGTGCTCCAAGTCCTTCACTTCAACATCAAGTATATGATTACGAGCCTCACGAACATGGTCTTGAGTATGCGAGATAAGCCAGTTCTTAAAGTCTTCCACCACCTTCAAGGATATTTTATCGCTCCGACATTACATGCTCCTTCTCAGAAAGACGATCCTGCAATACTTTCTTCTCCAGTTCGAGAGCTTTCTTCTCCGCTGCAAGTGCCTTAAGTCTTTTCTCTTTCTAACGAGTCTCTAACCTCACCTCAATCAGCTCATCACGAGTGCGCTCCACCTCCTGACACCGGAGAGAAAGAGAAGTCGACATGTTTGCTAGCTCAGTTCTGCACCTGGTCAGCTGATCCTCCAAAGTCGCCACTTCTTTGGCTTTAATACTCATCTTTCACTCATACTCGCATTGCAGATATTTTATCTTCATAAATTCAGTATTCCACTCATCTAAAGCGACACCCAAATGAGCCATCTGCCCTAATATTTGAGTTACCTATAAAAATAATAAGAAAATCATCACAAATATTACAGAAAAGAAGATGAAAAGAAGAAAGAATGAAAGACAACGTACCAATTCATCGCTCGTTGGCCTTGCTACATATGTGATTCAACACCTCTTAGAATGTGCGGCGAAACAATTCCCCATCATGAGTTGAAGCTAAACTCGAGAGGAGGTCAAGCTGAGGCGAACATCTTCTTCACGGATATCGGCGTTGTCACGCGTCTTCTTTTTCTTTAGGGAAGAAACATTGCCACCACGATTTGGGCTTCTTGAAAGAACCCTATGAATATGAAGAGGCCTTTCATCACCTTTACTTGACCTCTTTAGTGGAAAAGAATGAGATCTCCCTGCCTGGATAGAAAAGCCAACCTTGAACATTCTATCTTCAACTATATATTTGCCAATGTGACGTAACTCATGCTGCAAGCTTCCTACATCAGGGATATTAAGAGTTGTCAAGATCTCATTCTCTGACATCAGCAATGGTGATGCAGGGCATCATCGTCACCGTCGTCGACGCCATCATCATAAAGCTTAAATGAATGATTTGGCCTTTTGTTATAATTTAAGTTATGTATTATTGGGCTTTTATATTTTGTATATGTCTTGAGTTTATATGTATTGGTATTCTTATTCTTATGTCATGGCCCATGAGTCATTATTATTGGGCTTTTATATGTATTGGGCTATTCTTATGTCATGGCCCATGAAGTAGGTAGAGGTGGTGATAATGGTGGTAGGTTTGATGGTGAGGTGTAGTTATGATGGTGTTAGGTTTGAGTTTGGAGTTAGGTTTGAGTATTCTTAACTCCCTTTCATTCCTATAAATAGGGAGACTCTTGTAATGTTTTGTACTTGAATTTGGAATGTTATCTATCTTAAATTTCTTTACTATTCTTTTGTGTGCTTTCCTCGAGTGATGACTACTTGAGTGTGTGAGTTCACAACCCTTAGAGAAGGACTTCTAAGGAAGGAACATCGATCTCCACAACTTGTAAGGTCGACTTCAACTTATCCCCGCCGGGTTATTTTAAATCATAGGTTAGATCGCTTCATAACTTTTCGCTTATTTCTTTGCACTTATAAGATTCATCTCTAGTGTGGTTGACATAACTTTAACTAAGATCTTTCAACTTCACTAAATTTATAATATTGTGAATGTGCTCAATAGTAGTGTGCATTTATCATTACTCTTTGTGAAGATTTAAGAATTATCGATGTAATAAACATCATATCATAAAAGCACCCGTGTCCTACATCATATTTGGTATCAGAGCAAGTATGTTTCTTTGGGAACATCTTGTTTAGTATTGAGTTTTATTTTTGCATTAGAGTAATCTTGCAATTCATTGTTAAAAAAAAAATAAAAAATCATACAAAATTTTTATCTAATTAAAGCATTTACTTACTTTTAATCGTGTCTTTGATTTCATTACATTGTATTTTTTTAAAAAAATAAAAAATTAAAAAAATTAATTAAGTATTTGCTTATATTAATATTTTTGAAAGAATATCATCATGTCAACTCGTAGTGGTCATAGATATCAAGATCAATCCTTAGATGAAAAACATGATTCCTATGAATTTTTACTAGAAAAAATAGAAAAGCTTACCCTTATGCACCAACAAACCTTTAATGAATTCCAAAAAAGATTTGAAGCCTTAGAATAAAAAAGTTGGTAGGCTTACAACACATTCACCTAAACTAACCCAATCCCCAACTTGAAGAGAGAGAAGGTCATCATGTTGATCCTGCCTCTTCCTCTCTCCCACCTCACCCACATTCTCCCCATATCGCCTAGGAACAACTTTAATGAATATCCCGAGTTTGATGAGGTACTTCCTCACCCACCTCATTGAATAGGAAGACAATTAAGACGAGATGAAGATTATGCTCATCGAACTCCTTATGAGCATTATCCTATGACACAAGAGCCATTACCTAATTTTGTTGCCCGTACACTGAGAACCCGATGAGGATGTTATTCGTAGGGTTAAAATTGATCCACCTACTTTTGATGGTCGACTTGATCCTAAAATTTTAGATAGATGTAGACATGGACCAATATTTTGATTGGATGCCCATGTCGTAAGAAAGACAAGTTCGTTTTGCCGCATGAAACTAACTAGTCATGCTAAGACTTATTGGGTTAATCTCACACAAAAAATATCATTAGGACAACCACCTATTGCTTGGGATGAAATGAAAGAAATTTTAAAGCAAAAATATGTACCATTAAATTTTCATGATCAACTTATGGATAAAATGACTACGCTTAAACAAGGATCTTTAACTGAGTATATGACACGGTTTGATGAATTGATGACCGTTGTGATGTTAGAGAGGATCACCGCACAACAATCTCTAGATTTAGATCGGTTAAATATATGAAATGATAACTCGAGAAATTTATTCTCTTGAGGATGCATTTCGAGTGGCGACTCAAATTGAACAATATCTTAGATCACAACCTTATGTTTCACTTCATCTACAAACAACTCTCAATCAGTGTTAACCCTCCTACTTTAGTAGTTCCTAAAGGACCCAAAGGAAACAAAAGGAAAAGCTTTAGTGGGAACATCTAGCTCCAAGACTTCTAGCATTACTTGTTTTACATGTGGTAAAATTGGTCACTATGCAAGTACTTGTCCTCAAAACTTACACTTAGATTATGAAAATGAGGATCAACAAAATGAAAATAATGATAATCAAGTTGACCCTTGTGAAGAAGCTAGTGATGCGTAGATGCATTAGATGAGTCTCATATAGTCAGTGCGTTGTGTGTTAGCAACCCCACGAGCTAATAATGATTGGAGACATCAATTTTCCACACTTATTTTAAGAGTGGTGAAAAGACGTGTAAGTTAATCATTGATAGTTGCATGAATGTTATTGCTACTCTGCTTTAGCTAGGATGAAGCTCACCCCAGAGACCCACCCATAGCCTTATAAGGTCGCTTGGGTAGATAAGACCTCTATCTCTATATCTCAACGTTGTCTTGTACCCATTCAATTAGGAGAATATAGTGATAAAATTTGGTGTGATGTTCTTGGATGTTGCTCATATACTTTTAGGTAGACCTTGGCTTTTGATATGGATGTCACAAATTATGGGCATCTAATACATATGCTTTTAATTTTCAAGGTAAGAGAATTGTCCTAAACCCGCCTAAGCCTAAAGAGGTCACTCCACTTCAACCCCAAAATTCTTCTCCACCCATCAAAAGAAATCCCTACATATTATTAATAAACAATTTCAACAAGAGATTAATGGGAATATCATTTTGCATTAGTCCTAACCTCAAAAATCAACAACCTTGTGTTAAATCATTCTCACGTGAACTTTTATTGGAATATCAAGATATTTGTCCAAGAACTTCCTAGTGAGCTTCCCCATTAAGAAGTATCCAACATGCCATAGCTAATTCTGGATCATCACTCCCAAATTTGCCACATTATCGTATGAACCCAAATGAACATGCGAGCTAAAACAACAAGTTGATGATTTATTATCAAAAGGGTTTATTAGGAAAGTTTATCTCCATGCGCAGTGTCCGCTCTTCTTACCCCAAAGAAAGATGGTAGTTGGTGTGTAGAGCTATAAATAAAATCATCAAGTATAGGTTTCCCATACCTAGACTTGATGACATGTTGAGATATGATGGTCGGATCAATAGTTTTCTCTAAAATTGATCTTAGAAGTGGATATCATCAAATATGAGAGAAGGTGATGAATGGAAAACCGCATTCAAGACAAAAGATGGTTTGTATGAATGGCTAGTAAATGCCTTTGGATTGACTAATGCTCAAGTACATTTATGCGATGATGACTCATATCTTACTACCATTCATTGGAAAATTTTAGTTGTGTACTTTGATGATATTTTAATTTTAGTCAAACTAAGAGCGATCATGAGAAATATTTACGACAAGTCTTTGAAGTACGAAGAAAGACTATATGTTCACTTAAAAAAATGCTCATTTATGACGCCTTCAATCTTCTTAGATTCATTATTTCTTGTGATGGCATCTCATCCCAAAAAAATTATTATTCAAGAGTGGCCTACCCCAACCACAATTCATGGTAATGTAGTTTTCATGGGTTAGCCACATTTTATCGAAGGTTTATTCGTGGATTTAGCACTATTATGGCCCCAGAACTCAATGTCTTAAAAGGAGACTTTGTTTGACATCACATGCATTCTCTAAAATTAAAGAACTTTTAACAAGTCCACCGATATTACAAATGCCAAATTTTAACAAAGTATTTGAGGTATCATGTGATGCTTCTGAGTTGGTATTGAGGTGTTCTTAAACAAGAAGGTCATCCCATTGCTTTCTTTAGTAAAAAATTAAATGAAGCCAACGATATTCCACATATGTGATCATGTCATCCAAACTTTACGTTATTTACATTATCTTCTTTCAAGAATTTATACTTTATTCGATCATGAAGCTTAAATATCTAAACACCCAAAAGAAACTTAGTTCGTCATGCAAAATGGGTTCAATTTCTTCAAGAATATACGCTTGTTCTTAAACATAAATCTGTCGAGAACAAGGTTGTGATGCCTTAAGTAGAATATGTACATTATTAAATACCATGAGTGTGAAGGTTACGGATTCAAAAGGTTAAAGATGATTATCCTAATTGTAAAGATTTTCAACAAATTTTGAATCTTTGAAATTTGATGTTTCAATTAATAGTCCAGATTATCAATACGAGATGGCTATCTCTTTCGTGGCACACTATGTATCCCCGATTCATCACTTCAAATTTTCTTGTTGAGGAAATTCATTCGAGGTGTATCCGGGTCATTTTGGTCGTGATAAGACAATGCTATGATGGAGGATAGTTCTTTTGGCCTAGTCTTAAGAAAGATGTTGCTCATTGCCCAATGTCGCATTCTGCCAAGTAGCAAAAGTGGAAAACAAAATTGTGGTCTATACACACCACTCCCAATCCCCACAAACCTTGGGAAGATCTTAGTATGGACTTCATCTTAGGATTACCTCGACCGCATAACGCTTTGACTCTATTCTAGTAGTTGTTGACCGATTCTCTAAAATGGCACACTTCATTCCATGTTATAAGACATCGATGCCTCACATATAGCGACAATTTTCGAGATAGTTCGCTTACATGGACTACCTAAGACAATTGTATGATCGCGATGTAAGGTTTATGAGCTATTTTGGAAAACTTTATGGAAAAAGCTTGGCACAAAACTCTTATTTTCTACTTATCACCCTCAAACATGGACAAACCGAAGTTGTTAATAAGCTTAGAAATTTACTTAGTGTCTAGTGACCCATCATCATACTACTAGTTAGGATCTAATTCTTCCTACTACATAGTTTACTTATAACAATTCAATTAATAGGTCAACCGGTATGAGTCATTTTCATGTTATAACTAGTTATGATCCAAGAAAACCAATTGATCTTGTTGAATTACTTGTAACATATAGGTCTAGTGCATTTGCATCTTCATTTCCACAAAGCATGCATGATTTACATCATGAAATTCAACAAAAACTTACTCTGAGTTATGATAAATATAAAACTAATGTTGATGCACACGATATGTAAAATTTAATGAGGGAGATTTGGTTCTTGTTAAAGTTAGACTGAGAGATTTCCAACCGAACTCTTAAGAAATTAACTCTCAAGAGATCCGGTCCTTATAAAGTTGTAAGGAAGATAAATGATAATGCTTATGAAATAGATCTTCCAATGAATGGAATTTCTCCAATATTTAATGTATCGATTTAACGTTGTACCATGGGCAAGCCATGGATGACACTATTCCCTCGCAAATAGTATACACATGGTTCATACTTCATCATGACTCTATACCATCTCACGCTTAAGATCACATCGTCCGATCAAATTTTAGAAGACATTATCATCACATCGATGGAGGCACTCAAAGGTTTCTCATTCATTGGAAAGGTCTTTCTCCACTTGAAGATTCATGGCTTACATTTGATGAGTTACATCAACTAGACTCACAATTATTACAAGAGTACTTGATTTTCATTCTCCGAGGAGAATCCTTTAAAGTCCGGGGCATCATCATCCGCCGTCGCCATCATCATAAAGCTTAAATGAATGATTTGGCCTTTTATAATGTTATGTATTATTGGGCTTTTATATTTTGTATATGTCTTGAGTTTATATGTAGCTATTCTTACATGCCCTTATTTTATATGTATTGGGCTATTCTTATGTCATGGCTTGAGTCATCAGAGTAGAATGAGTAGGTCTAATGGTGGTAGGTTTGATAATGGTGCAGGTGTAAGTTGAGAGTTTGAGTGGAGTTAGGTTTGAGTATTCTTAACTCTCCTTTCATTCAGGGAGACTCTTGTAATGTTTTGTACTTGAATTTGGTTTATCTTCTTAAATTTCTTTACTATTCTTTGTGTTTTCCTCTCTGGACTGACTACTTGAGTGTGTGAGTTCACAACCCTTAGAAGGACTTCTAGGAAGGAACACCATCTCCACAACCACTTGATAGAGGTCGACTTCAACTTATCCCTCGCCACTGGTTATTTTAAATCTAGGGTTAGATCGCTCATAACTTTTCAGTTATTTCTTTGCACTTATAAGATTCAGATCTCTAGTGTGGTTGACATAACTTTAACTAAGATCTTTTCAACTTCACTAAATTTATAATATTGTGAATGTGCTCAATAGTAGTGCATTTATCATTACTCTTTGTGAGGATTTAAGAATTATCTGTAATAAACATATCATCATAAAAGCACTGTCCTACATCAAATGGATCTGGAGTTCATTCAATCTTCCCCATCTCTCGTGAAGGCCCCACTCATTTTCACAAAGAAGAATCCATTAGACCAATTTTTGATATCCCAAAAAATTCTATCCAATCTTGGCCGATAAGACACACGCCCTGAGCATCACATGTGAATCACACATTCTAATACAAGTATGTGATATTCGAGTAACACCACGCCTCAAGGACCAAACCGACGATGACCACTAAAGCTAAATGAAAATTGTGACAAAGCTACACCACATGCTTTGAAGATCTCAATCACGAGCTAAAGGGAATCGCACCCAAAGAATCATCTCGTAAACAAGGAAGTATCCACGAGGTGAACAGCTCGATCGATTCTTGGCAACAATGCCACCATCTCATTAGAAAATGAAATTTACTAACACCATTAAACTATCGAGGTGACAAGTGGATATATATATCGCTATGGGTTATCCTCCATTACCCTGGAAAATACATAATGAATAAATAAAGAGGGAGAAATAACAAAATCAAAAAACTGAAATTTTGAAGCTACTCACTCACCCTGGGCATACCCTTTTCACTCACGCCATGGATAGCTATTTTTTTGCCGATCCGAAAAAATGCATACTGAGATCAAAAATAAAAGGGGAAAGATGAGAAACTATTCCTCCTGATGCCATGAAATTACAAATTTTCTGAGTCATTCAAATGATGGCTCTTACGCTTCCCATCTCGCAACCATTGAACCTTCCATCAAGTCGAGTAAATCCAACTTCTCACTACAGTCTTGATCGCCTCCAAACCCTTCCGAATCTTAACGCCTCAGGGAAATTGAGCTCAGGAACTACGGTCTTGATCGCTTCAAACCCGGTCTCCGACGAGGTCGCTAACACCTCTCTAGGAAAACTGAGCCAGATGAATTACGTCTTGATCGCAAAACCTCAACGAGTCATTACACCTCTTTCGAGGAAAATTGAGCCTCACAGATGAACTACGCCTGATCGCCTCAACTAACCTCACTCAAGAAGAAGAGAAGCACAAGAGTGTTAAGTGTGCCTTCTCCCTGGGTTTTAGACCACCAGGGGGTAAAACTACTATTCCTCAATACTGCTCGCTTCTAGCTTTCATACGGCCAGTCCATTCTGGCCAAACTCAGACGCTGATCTTTATCTGCTTCCGCATCGGCAATTGATCCTCCTACCAGGATCCATCGCTGAGATTTTAAATGCCCCATATTAACTGATCCTCCTCATGATACTACCATACCAATCATGTTCTCGTTCGCTATGCATTGAAGGCCATGGCTGGCCACGTATGGCTACCATGCTGAAGTTAAGGCCATGCTTCAAGCCCGCTTCCTGACAGAACCTCAAATCTCCATACCTACATATATTTCAGACGCTTTAGTCATAATCTTGTTCATGAAGATATGTTTTCTCAAAATGTAATTAATTGACCTCAAATATCATCAAGAATTTACTATTTTCAAGATATATATTTTTGATGATATAATGTCATCCAAAATAGTAGACATTGACACTTAAAATTACTAAGCACAAATCTTGATGTTAAAAGCAAGTGATCCAAAGAAAATGAAACCAAAATCAAGAACTTAAAATATCATGAAACTTTGGGATATCGCTAAACCTCTAAAAGTTCTCAAAATGTGGAATGTTTATAATAAATCGTCTCAATGAGCCGATCTAAAGCCCAAGATTTCAAAATTTACCTCATGAGCATTCAAATACACAAAACATCATATGATCAAGGGAATCATCAGCCGTCAGGGAGAGGGGGCAGATGATGGTGATGTTTACTCTAATATAATTCATTCCTCATGAGAAGAGAGAGAGAGCTAAAGATCCTCCCGACAATCGCTCCACTGACGGTATCATTATCGCCACCGCATCGCCTAACCATGTACGCGCCAGCCGCTTATCGCCTGATTCGCCGCAACTTTGCTATCAACTTCGTTTAACTTCGTTATCAACTTATTAACTTTGTCGCCAACTTGCCAATTTCGTCATTAACTTTGTCCAACTTTGTTTGCCATTTCGTTGTTAACTTCGTCAACTGCTGCCAACTTTTAAACTTCAACTGCTGCCAACTCAACAACATCATCGCATTGTCATTACTAAAGAATTCCCTTCCTCGATAATGGTAATCCCAGATTTGAAGATTTTGTATTCTTAAACAGATACATGTGGCTTTTACTTGATTTTTTTTTCAGGTTTTCCATAAAATTTTGAGTTTTATTATTCACACTTTTTATTCTTGATTTTGATTAGTTTGCAAAAAATTTTCACTCTACAACCGGTTTTCAGACGAATAACAAAGCACAATCCACATTTTTTCATTTTCGAAAATTCATAACGATTGATCGTGATACGCGAAATATATCCATAGTTAAAAAAAAATGAAAGTGATCAAATCAGAACGATATTTTTGATTAATTTATAAATATCCTTAAAATGTATTAGTGAAGTTTTTAATGAGTTTTAATAATTTAAGTATTGTATTAAGTAAATAGTTTAAATATTATATATTTAAATATATAAGAATTTTATGATATATATAAATCCTGCTTTTATTTATCAGAAATCATTTCCAATGAAAAGTATAACCTTTATACTTTGATCATAAGTTTTTGGAGTTAAATCACAGGTGAGTTTTGTGGTTATTATGAGAATAGGAATATGAATGGAAATACAGTACATATTGATTTTGATTTAAAGAAAATTAAAATTCAAATACGTTTCGAATTTGGAGCATAATTTGCAGGTCTACGGAAAAGCTGACTCGTATCAACTGTCAGCTGATCCTTCCAAGCACCTCGTGGCAACCCACTTAAGCCCGTCAACAAGTTTTTCACAACCCTCTCTCCATAATCGTAGTCCCCGGTGCCGTCCTCATCAACTCCATCGCCACCGCCGCTGTCTCACCCAGCCTCTCCCCCTACGCGTCTCACCACCATTTCCATCATCTTCTTCACCACCGCCCCAACCAATGCTACTCGTCCTCAACCGTAAACGAGTATATCCTCCCACCCACCTCAATCATACTACATCCCCGCTCTTTCCTAATCTTCTCTCTCCTCATCTCCCTCCACACCATCGCAGCCTCCTCCTTCCTTCCCGACCTCGCGTAAGCATTCGCCATAAGCACCCAATCCCCATGGTGTCGCGGCTCCATCCGCGCGATCTCGCTCATCGCCAACTCGCCATCTCGACTTCGCCTCTCGCGCTGCTCGCCCCTAGAAGCGTTCGCCAAAGCACTGCTTCGCTTTGTTTCATCGGCAAACTCCGGATCACCCCCAGCGCCTCCTCCAGCCGGGCAGCCCGGCCGAAAAGATCCACCATGCACCCGTAATGCTCCGGCCCAGGATCCAACCCGAACAGCGTTTTCATCTCGTCCAACAATCTTTTCCCCTCGTCGACCCTTCCGGCGTGGCTGCACGCCGAAAGTACGCTGACGAATGCGAGCCCGTCAGGCCGGACCCCGGACCGAACCATCTGGTCAAAAAGCTTGATAGCTTCCGGCCCCCGCCCGTTCACCGCTAACCCGCTGATCATCGCCGTCCAGCACACGAGGTTCCGCCGGGGAGTGAGTTCGAAGATCTCGGCGGCTTGACCGATTGAGCCGCACCGAGCGTACATATCGATAAGGGCAGTGCGAACGGCAATTCCTTGGTCTATTTCGTGCTTTTTAGCGTAGGCGTGGACCCACTCGCCCAGCTCAAGCGCCCCTGCGTTGGCGCAGGCTGAGAGGGCGCTCGCGGCGGTGATTGCGTCCGGACGCGCTCGAGGAGCTTTTTGCAGAGCGCGGAAGGGGTCGAGGGCTTCTTGAGAGAAGCCATGCTTGGAATACCCCGCGATTAAGGAGTTCCAAGTGACGATGTCTCGCTCGGACATTTCGTCGAAGAGTAGGCGTGCATCGGTCAGGTTGCCGCAGGTGGAGTAAAGGTGAACGAGGGCATTGCGGACGAGGAGGGTTTGGTCGAGTCCGGACTTCAGGGAGTGGGCGTGCATCTGCTGGCCTTCGTGGAGGGCGAGGAGACGGGCGCAGGCTTTGAGGAGGGCGGGGAAGGTGTGGTGATTTGGAGGAATGGCAGCGAAGTGGGTGGCGCAGTAGAAGCGGATGGCCGTGGCCGGAGAAGTTGAGTTGGCGAGGGACTGAAGGATGGTGTTGCGCATGAAGGCGGTGGGTTTCGGAGAGCCGGAAAAGAGGAGGAGGGCGTAGTCCATGGCGCCGGAGTCAGGATCAGCGGCGGCATAAAGGGCAACGAGGCGATTCTGAGAGGAGCGGGATTGAGCAAGGCCTGCTTTGACGAGACCAGCATGGAGCTGCTTAGTTTCTGAGAAGTTGATGCGGCCGTCGGTGGCGGTTTTCGAAGTTGAAACATGATTCAGGAAATTGAATTGCGAGGGAGACGCGGATGTGAGAGAGGTAAGGGCTGTCATTTTACTGCATAATTCCTGTTTGTCTCCTTAAATGTTAGACGACGCCTTCGCACTATACTAACTCAAAATAAGATTTTTAACCAGTTTTTTAATAGAGAGATTTACATACATAGCTCACAATTTCTATCCATTTACACATCTAGTACCAATTTGATATTTATAAATATGCTTTTTTTTATACATGAAAATATGCATTTTATTTTAAGAAATTAATAATATTACTATTCTTGATGTAATATATTATTTTATAATTATATAAGTTTAAATATTAGATATATAAATATATAAAAATTATATGATATGCATGTAAATGCTCATTTTTAATATTATTTGTTAAAAAAAGCTCAACACAACTGAATTTTTTTTTTATTCAATTGCAGAAATGTTAGAATATTTAATTATAAAGAAATTCACATATTTGAAAGTTGCACTCCCATACAAACACTCTCACTCTAATTAAGCACACACACACTCATAGATGAATTTTTATCCTCCCAATAAGAATCATCATTCTACATCTAATTAGATTTCAATATTATATTCTTCAAATGCATTATTAAAATTATCCTTTCTCTTTAACATTATTAAAAAAAGTGGTACAATTTCATACTCTTTAAAGATGATTTCATTACCAATAAGATAGTTAAAACATTTTACTATGGACTCCAATTGCATGGGAAAATAATTGCAATTTCAATACATATAGATATTCAAATAGCTTGGAATTAATCAATTTGTTTAATCAATACATGAAAGAACTAAATTGGAGGGCTTTCCATATGCTATCAATTTTTTTAAAAAATTTTTCACAAATTTGATGAATGATTAAATTATTTTAAAATATATAGAACTCGATTTATTAGTAATTTTCATATTATAGATCATAATTTGACCATGAGTTGGAAGACTACTTAAGTCAATAGATGCACAAGTAAACATAAGAAGAAAATAGGCATTCTCCAACTAGGAGTATGAAAGTCCAACTTTATATGTAACATTCATATGGACAAACAATTAAACATTATTGAAAAATCTTAACTGTTAATCATCTTTTAAAAATTATTATCACTCATTAACATATATATAATTCAATGGTTATTTTAATAATTTTCTACAATTCTAGAGAATCAAAGGAATTTGGAAATATTTTTTGTATTTTCAAGCCTATATAACACATTATGCAATAACATACCCTATGATCATCTAATAACTCTTATATGACACTAAAAAAATACATTTTCAAATTAATTTCAACCTTTTGATCAAAGGCATCGTTCATGTTAAAGGAATCCTTAGGTAATAAGAATTGAACAAGGTGATGATTTTCTTTGCCCTGATCAAATAAAGAGTCATGTTGACTTACCAATCAACATCGATGAAACACATTGGACCAACATAAATTTTGGCCTAACACAAAAAAAGATGAAGTAGCTTTATTTCAACCCTATGATCAAACTAGGAGATAAAATACTCTTGATAAAAAAAGCATTTTGACCTTGTGCAAATCACAAGAATGATATAACTATCTCTTAGCAAATGATGTGATAAAGTACTAAAATATTTTTCGTATAGTAAGAGGAGGAAATATATTCAATCCAAAGTTGACTATTAAATTGATTTCAGTCCTCTCTTATTTTGAAGTTTGTTCACTGACTTAGGCATCTTAATTTCTTACTTACTAATTATTCTTCATGTTACTCACCCTTTCATATATACCACTATGAGGAGGAAATATAAGGAGATCATTTTCAATCCAAAGTCGACTCTATTAAATTGATTTTAGTCCTCTCTTGCTTTGAAGCTCAAAAGTTGATTTAGGCCTTGTAATTTCTTTCTTAGTAATTATCCCTCATGGTATTCCTTTCCTGGCTATAAGTGTGCAAGAAGCGTGCCCATGTTGAATGCAATATTCCTTAAGAACCCTGATTAGATCCACATCGCTTTCTAAAAAGCAACATTTTACTATCATCTATGGGATACATTTTTATATATGCTAATTGGAGTTCTTTTTACAATACATCTATTCAACCATGCTTATGGTAGGAGAAGGCTACTCTTGATATTTGCCTTCCAACCCCTAAAATCCCATAATTCTTTGATATGCATAGCTTCGTTGATGAGCATCCATAAGAATATATGACCCTCTTAGTAGCTTCCTAAGCTAGGTCTCATTATATTCGTTACTCATAGCATCAAAATAATTTCTTGAATCCTTCTCACCAGGAAAATCAATGAAGCAAGCCACCCCTTGAGAAACATCAAGAATTCCTCAATGAATAGGTCTAACATGAATAATGGCAACACAAATTATTTCATCCATTTTGTGAACACAGGCCATTGAGTTGTAATTGGCAAATAATAAGAAAGTACATCTATGAATCAATATAATTGATGAGGATCATCTTCCTATTCACATGTAGGGTCTCAAACTTGCCTTAGTCCTTGGGCACTACACACTCTATAACATCTAGTCACAATGAGAATACATTACATTATAAGTTTATCATATTCTTACCAACATAATTAAAGGATTTAATCCTCAACTGGCATAAGGCTACCTGATCAATCTATCTTTTTGATGAGCATAAATAAGAAGAGCTTCAAATTCATGAGGGTTGGGGGGCTATTCTCTATCACTGATATCATTTCAATGAATTAGTCTTTTTATTGATCAAGATATTGACAATAAATTTGTATCAAGATTCTACTAATTATGATGAATATAATTACCATTTTTGTACAATTATTCAAATCCAACAAGCCATTGGTGTATTCCTTTGCAAGGTCTTTCCTACTACAATAAATGAACAAATACGATCATGATTTTACTTATTCTTGCAATGCTTCATTTAGGTTTTCAACAATTTGGCTCGTGCACATGTTATGCTTCATTTTGTGCTAGGGCTGTAATCGAGCCGAGCCGAGCCGAGTACTTATCGGATTGGACTTGGCTTGGATAAATTAAAAGTTGTTCATGTTCACTTCGAGTTCGAGCCGAGCTTTCACATGGATGTTCAAGCTTGGCTTGCTTAATTTTATCTATGTTCAAGCTTGAATTGTACTTGGCTTGTTTGAAATAAGTGAACAATTATATAATCAAGTTAATGAATAAGCTTTAAATGAGTTCTAAAATTTTCTCTAATTTTTTGTTTGGATTACTTCCTTAAATCTCATATAATGAATCATGATATAAGTTCTCCACACAATATAAAATCTAGATTCTTAAAATAAATAAATCATGAAAAATTCTATAAGGGGTAAGTTTTGACTAAAACATACATAAAATCAAGAGCTATTTAAAATTTTATGATGCATATAAATTTATAAAAGAAGATGATAATACGTCATATTTTAAAATATAACACCATCGACATTATTGTTTAAAATAAATGTGACTTTAAAAAAAACTAAGAAGGCTCGCTTTTATAAAAAAACTAAGACACAATCGCTTTTAAAAAATATAAAATAGATAATCAAATTTGTGTAACATACCTTATTGTTGCAAATTAAAATAATTTTCTCTAAAACAAGACACTTGTAAAAAAAAAATTAATAAATAACTTAATTTGAAGAAAAAACTCAAAATAAAAGAGTGCATGATATAAAGCATTATATATATGGAACAAGCTTCTATCAACCTCTCAAAATAGAAAAATGCTTCAAATTCATAAGAGAGTGAAAATATATTGCTATTTTCTCAAAAAAAAAAAAATGATTAACATTGAAAACACCTATTCATAATGATTCAAAAAACATTTATTGTTCTATTCCAAACTTGATAATAGTTATTCCCAAAATATACAATCATTCATATATTTAGTGGATTAATAACATGATGCTATTCATTGAATGGTTGCAAAAAATTTTATAATATCACCTTCTAAGACTCCTTAAGAAAGATTAATGACTTTGATGTCTTCTTTATCCTGTTAAATAAAATAATTAATATAACTCTTTACTATAAATATATTATCAACTTAAAAATAAAAAAATGAACAACATACCATTGATTTTTTCTTAATCCCATAATAATTTCTAAACCAATCACTTCTACACATAAGAGCTTGAATGCTTGTACAAAGGATGAGCATATGTATCTATAACTCACAAGATGTAGATTCGATGCAATAGTAGTAATAGTATTGATAGATATCACAAGCCATTTTAGATAATATTGAAAATTTTAATCTGTTTGCTTTCCACCACTCTAAAGCATCAAATTGGTAAGGGTCATTACTCTTATCAGGAATATGAACATCATCTTCTAAGTAAACATCAAGTTCAGATTTTACATCCTCATTGGCATAACTCCTAAGATAATTTTCAAAGATTTCTCCGCCTCAAAAGACTTGCCTCTTAAAGTGAAACGAGTGTTACTAAAGTGACTAACAACTTCATTCAAGTTGTATTTCCTATGATATTTGAAGTATGAGCATTTGCATAATCATTATGCAATAGTTGTAGTGACTCACAATGGTTATAACATGCTTATGCTTCATTTGGAGAATAAATTTTAGAAAATGCAAAGTTAACTAACTTCATCTTATTTTTTCGATCAAGTACTGCAACAATAGAAATTAGCAAGTTACATTCTCCCCAATATTTGTCAAACTTCTCTTTCATGTTCAAGGCCATCAATCTCATATAATCAACACCATTTATAGAAACTTCATCCAACACATCCTTGATTCTCCAAAGATCGAAAGAAATAGATTTTAAGTTGGATAATGCTCCTACAAATAAAGTTTGCATACTTACAAAATAAAAAAAAAAAATGTAATGATAGATAAATGAAAGAAGATATTTAATGTAACCTGAAATTATATTTGTAACTTGATTAAATAAACCCAAAAATGAGCAAACATCTTCATTTTATTCCAATCTTCTTCACATGGGCAATGTGTGTAAGATGGATCTCTATCTTGATATAGGAAATACTTCTCTAAACTCCAATGCACATGAAAGCATGACATATGTTGCATTCCATCTAGTGCAACAATCAAGTATTAAATTTGTTAGAAAGTTTAAGTTGTTTTGAAATTTCACCAATGATTTAATCTCAAGTATTTAAAAATATATTTCACACTTTCTCTTATATTATGATAATATGGGTTTATCATAGACCATCTTGCACTATGAGATTTAATATGTGTGCACAACATCATACATGAAATAATTTCCCATTCAATGGAAGCTTCTTTTAAAAGTTGATGCTATCACAAAAGGCCAACCGCTTTGTCGTTATATGAAGCATTATCCACTGTCACACTAAAAATTTTGCCATCAATTTCCCACTCTTTCAAACATTTATAAATAGCATAATGAATATCATGTGCTCTATGTGGTGGATTAACATCAACAAAATTTAAAACCCTCTTTTGTAGACACCCACTCTTTATCAACAAAATGATAACCATATATTAAATTTTTTGTCCGGACTTCCATAAGTCTGTTGTTATGCTTATCATCCCTACCAACTTAACAAACTTTTCAATCGCTTTCTCAATTTCATAACTTGATACAATCTTGCTTTGCCATTGCGTGAAATTTTCTCATATTATGGACTAGCGACCTTCATCAAAATATTAAACACTTCATACTGTAAAGTGAAAGACAACTCATGCACCATGATCATATGAGATGTAATCTCTCTAATTTTAGCATGATCATACTTCCAAGTTTGCACGCTACTCTCACTATCAGATGTAAGTGTTGATTTTCCCATAGTGATAAGTAGTTGTCCATTTCCTAAATTTTTTGGACAAGTTTGAAGATGCCTTTTATATTGTGTTGTTGCTCCATCTTTATTTTTATTCATGTATAACTTGCAATGATTGCATTGCACTTTCTCAACACCACTTTTTAACTTTACAATAGTGAAGTCTTTCCAAACATTTGAAGTTCTCTTTCTTTTCCTCTTTTCAAAGAGTTTTCTTGAATATCATCGATAACAAGATCTTCACTTCTTTCTGGCACTTATAATAACATTAACATCTACATGCTTGAGTCTCATTCATGATTTAAACACTAGAAAAAAAATAATGATCACTCCAAAAAAAAGTCTACTACATCATTATTAAATTAAAACATTTAATACAAAAAAAAACTATATAAAGGACAAAAAATGTTATAGGCTCATATAAAAAATATTTTATTAGTGTCATCATAGGATGAGAGATATTAGGCTTGAATCTTCCAAATCCTAAACTAAAAGAAGAGGTCAGTAAAATGTTAAAAATAACGCGCTCAACTTCCAACAAACTAAGATCTACAATAGTAGCCAAATTTTATATGTATATATACAAACAAGCTATAATCCAAATTAAAATAAACCCAATCTAGAAGAATATCAAAGCCCAAATAGAGCTCACATCAACTAAGTTGCACTAAATGAAGCAAAAAAGATATAATCATTGCCTTTAAAAAAAACTATCTTTTCGTTGCCTGTGGCCTTCCAATGAAAGATAGACATTAAATTTAATAAAATGGGAGGGATCCATAACTTTTTTTCTATATCACTTTCATCAATGTCTCCATAACTCTTTTTCTATAATAAATAACTGAAATTGAAATCTTCAAATAGAATATTTTGACATAAGTCAAACACAAAATATCCAGTAATATTTAAGTTAACAAATACATGATAACAACTACCAATAGGCAATAAAATAATAAATCAAAATCAAAGAAATGAGAATGCAGAACAAGCCTTACATCATAATATTATGACACTAGCATAGAATCAAGTTGATATTACTAATATTCCTTGGTGCATTATAAAAATAAAGAAGGCTATAATTGGGAATCACACTCATAAAAAAGCAGACCAAAAAAGAAAGTGAAACAATAGTTAAAAATGAAACCCCCTCCAACTATAGCAAGTGGCTAGATTATTATAGAAAATGACTATTATGATAGAGTTCCCCGATGGATATTTAAAGATCACCAAATCATAATATTGTCGACTCAAGACCAAGAACCTTCCTAAGCCTAGAATCAATCAATGCATAAGAACTCTTATCAATGCACAAGTATATCAACAAGTGAGAGCATTAATACAAGTAGGCAGTGATAGAGCATTAGCACACAAGTAGATAAGTGATAGAACTTCATTATCAATCTTAGCAAGCACAAAATTATTTAATGTCATACCTAAGATGACCAAAGATTCAACCGAGAGAGAAGAACAACCTAAGAAGAAGTCGAAGAGGAAAAGACGGAAAAAAGAGGCGAAGTCGAAGAAGAAGATAGAATGATCGGTTCAAACCACTGTTTCCTTCGATTTACCTTGTGAATCGTCTGAAATTGATAAGAAGATGAGAGAATGCCGGCAGAAGTCGAAGAGAAGACGAGTGAATGCCTACGGAAGCCAAGTTAGGGCTTTAGTGCTTCGCTTCAAGGGACGAATCGATAGAGCTTAGGAGTAAGGCAGCGTTTGCGAAATGCGAAAAGCGAAATGTGAAATGTGAAATGCGAGCCTCGGACTTAAACTAATGATAAAGCTTTTGAATTTGGATGAACCGAACGGGTGGGGAGGCATAGAGGGATAGCTTAAGTTTTAACTTTAAGTCACCCATTTCATCATTTATAAAATACAATAAAATAATTTATTAACTTTAATTAAATATTTAAATAATTAATATGAGTTTCTTTTATTTTTTATGTATTTATCTTATAATTTATAAACTATAATATTAATTATATTTTATAAAATTTAATTAAATATATCATATATTTATATAGATTATACTAGTAAATTTAGTAAATTATAATATTTTTATTAAATATATAATTAAAAAATAATAAGTTCTATTTACTTATATTTTAAATATATAAATTATTATCAAATTTAATATCAATTAATTAATAAATTATTTGTCGAACAATAAACGAGTATGTTCATGAACATAAACAAGCGAGTAAGATCATGTTCATGTTCAGTTCATTTAACATCCGAGTTTTCAAAAACTGTTCAAGCTTGTTTGTTTATTAATGTGAACAAACAGAGGTATTAATCGAAGAAGTTCAGTTCGAGTGCACTAGTTCATTTACAGCCCTATTTTGTGCCTTCTTAGGGATCTAAATGTATTTTCTTCTCATATTTGAAGATAGAACAATATAAGATCAATTGATTTAATGTATTTTCTTCTCATATTTGAAGATAGAACAATATAAGATCAATTGGTTTAATGTTTTTCTTTCTCAATCTTAATGTTGCAATTCTTGATTTGGGTTAAAGTTTTCCCAAAAGCATGTAATAATGAAAATTGGGCTAGTTCAATCACTAATTTCATGACCTCAAAAGGATACCTAAGTTTTTTGGGAGCATTTATAGTTAGGGCGTACAATCTTACAATAAAGATTTAATTAATAATGCATTGATTTATTTAAACCTACGGAGTTTTTGATCAAATGAACCATATGATCATCAATCTTAGGCCCAAGTCTTCATCTAAACATCCAACATCATTTAAGGTATTTTTGTTAGACATAGATTTGAAAGATGAAGTAGATTGATTTTAACATTTAAGTCAATTAGATGACCATAATTTTCCCAATTAAAAAGAATTTTTATCTAATAAAAATCATAGTAAGTACCTCCGAGGGAGCATGATGGGGATGAACTTTTTGCTTGAAGGGAGACCATGCTAAATTAGTTTTATTCCTCTTTTGACTTTAAGCTCACTAACTAATTTAGGTATTAGAGTTCATTGGGAAATCATTTCTAGGGATAAACTCACCCTTTCTTGATTATTTATGTGAAAGAAGCAAACTCTAGGTATAGATGATATTAAGAACTCAAACTTCCCCCAAATTCTTTTTTTGGCATGCAATAATTGTTATTTTATGGAGCTTGATTTTATCAATCAACCTGAGATGTACAATCAAGTTAGCTCTGTTCTTTGCACAAGTCAATTATAATATATGGAGTGATAACAATTACAAATATTCATAAGGTTGCATATGCCTATAGCTTAGAACATGTGATATGGAGTTCTCTTTCTCCAACCTTCATAGATTTACATAAAGTTTGAATGTTAACAAGTGTATAGTGCATTTGATTCTCAACACCTCCATCTTAGGCTTAAGATTCTTTAAGAGTCTTTTAATCTTAAGACACATCTAGTGATTAGGTGGACACTCTCACCTATCCCTAGAAGACTTAGAAGAAGTTAGCCATAGGAATAGGTCATGCCTTATGGGTGTTAGGAAAATCTCCTACTCTTTAGCTTAAACCATTCCTCATTTTCCTTCTTTCAAGTCAAACTCCAAATCAATTCTATTTGATTTTCTCAAACTCCAAATCAATTCCATGATTCAATTTCATGATTGAAATATATGATTAAAACTCGTGATCAAAATTCATCAAAATCCCTAAGTCAAAATTTTCCAAGTTCTCAACCCTTCCATAAGGACTTAACCAAAATCATGATCTAAACCCACTCAAATTTTGAGATTTTCTTATGATCCATTTATATTCTCATTTATATTCACATTTATAAATGAAATAGAAATTTAAACCCATTAAATCAAATTCAAAATTCAAAATCAATTCATGAAAATTTTCATAGTTTCCTTTAAAACCATTAAAGGACTTATCCAAATCAACTCTAAATCTTGATCAAACCCATTCAAACTCATGCGATTTTCTCATTTCATATTTATATCATCATTTATATTCTCATATATAAATGAAACATAAATATAACTCAATTCAATCAAACCCAAAAATTAAATTCCAAACTAAAAATGCTTAAAAATCCCTTAAATCCCTTAATATTTCATTAATGGATTCACCCTAAACTTTGGTCAAACCACTTCAAGCTCATGAGATTTTCTCAAAATATATTTGTATTCTCATTTACATTCTTATATATAAATGAAATATAAATATAAATTAATCAAATCCAACTAAAAATATTAAATAAATTAAAATCCAATTAAATCCTTTAATTTCCTTTTACTGGATTTAGTCCCAAATGATGATTAAATTCTTTCAAATTCTTGAAATTTTCTCATGATCAATTTATATTCTCATTTATATTCATATATAAATGAAATATAAATTCAAACAATCAAAACCAACTCGAAAGATCAAACTCAAATCAAATCAAAATCAAATCTAAGTCCTTCAAGCCTAAATCTTGAACTTAGCCAAAATTAATTCAAATCAAGCCAAACTCTTGATTTCCTCTCATGGTTCAATCAATCCTACAATCATGAGATTATATATAAATCCAAACTTCAATCCTTCAATCAAAACCCAAACCAAAAGTCAAACCTCAAACTCCTTCATATTCTACCTTTGAATATGAGATTTTCAAATGGATCAAAATCCATTTGACTTCAAACCACTTGTAAATGGATTTATATTTCAATCATGAGTCCATATACAAAATCAATCAACTTCAAATCAAGCTTTGACTAAGCCATTTGACCCACTTAGGTTCACTTGACCCAAAGTGACCTAAAGTATCCTTATGAGCCAACTTTTGATCCTAACCAAATTTGATTGAACCAAACTCATATTTGTCTCTCATCATGATCAACAATCATCATGGGATGATTAATCAGTCAAATTGGGTCAAACCAAGTCAAACTTAAGGGTTGATTAAGTCAACACTTAACCTAAAATGAAACCTAACATAGCCAAAATCTACCATAGGCCAAATTGATTGAAACCATTGATCCAAGGTCACTCATGACCTATGTTTGAACTTGACCAAGTCAACCTTTGAGCCTAACCTAGCCCATTTGGCCTACTTGACCCAAGTTGACCCATTTTGACCTAAAAGGTCAAAATGTGTCAAAACTTAATCTAAGCCAAATTGGTTGAAACCAATGGATCAATTCCATCTCAAATCACTTGTGGAACTTGACCAAAGCTCAATTCAACCCAACTACAATTGACCTTAGACCCAACATGACTAAAGGGTCATGTTGAGCCAAAATTGAACTAACTGATTGGAAACAAATATACCAATCCACTTCATATGACCAAACTAAACTTGACCTTGATCAAATAGGTCAAATGGGTCAACAACTTGACCCATTTGACCTAAATGGGTCATATGAGCTATACCAAATTGAACCAAACCAAAGGCAAAACATTTGAAATGGTCATATGAACTTGACAACCTTGGTTTGACCCAATTTGACCTATTATTAAATTGACCCATTTTGACATAAATGGGTCAACATGAGCCAAACCCCATCAAATGAATTCCAAATTTATTAAAACATGGCCCAACATATTTTCTCCACATACCAAACATACTCAAATTGAACAAAATAATAAAATGACCATTATACCCCTAGGCCATAGAACAAATTTTGGCCTAGTCCATGGGTATTTTGGTCATGCACTCATCACAAACACTTGAAGATCTCCTAAAATCTCAAGGGAACCTAGTGATGAGTGGTGCACCCAACCCAATAAGTTTGGGTCAACCCATTTGGCCTATGGACCAAACCCGACCCATAGGCACCAAATTGAGTTTTCAATTTCCCTCCTAAGCTCAATTTCAACAATGGGAAGATGGCATTCCACTGAAGGGATCAAACTGACCATGTGCACACTCAAAACCATCAAAACAACATCTCCAATATGGTCAATTGGATCAAAACGGCATGAATAGGCTCAATCATCTGATTACCATAGGGGGAGATATACTCCCCCTAATTCACTTATCTTTTCACATCCTCATTATCGATAGAGTAAGAGAGAGTGTTAGGAGCCATCAGAGAGCAACCTTAAGCTTCCTAGGAGAGATTTGAAGTGAGCATTCTTCGATTTTCTTTAAGCAAAAATAGGGGAGGCCGATTGAATCTTCAACTTTTTCCTCACCCAATTTCCTTTCAATTCCTCTTGCACACTTCACCTAGGAGCTAAGCTGAGTGAACCTAAGCTTCTATTAGAGTTTCCACAAAAAGGAGGGATCAATCAAATTTAATCAAAGCCGAAACCCAAGCAAGGAAGAGTTGGTCTACCCATTGATCCACTTAATCCCAAGGCTTAAGAATTTCAACAGGGATTTGTCTCCACTAGACGAAGCTACCTCATCGATCTCAAGCACCGATGATCTCCTCCGGTGAGGTATGTAAATTTCTGATCACTAAACTCAATGTGGTGTGAAAATTTTTGAAGGAAATCTTCACCTCATCGAACTTTGGTCATTGGATTTGCCGCTCTTGGTCTTTAGATGGTGTCTATTGAATTTGGTGTGCATCCATGCTAGATCGAGCTTGGATCTTCCCCTTGATCATGGACGGTCTTTGTTGATCAAGGGGAAGAACTTGTCTCATCTCAGCCGTCCATCCACACATTTTAGATGGACGGCTGAGATTATTTAGCACGTTTAGAATCGAATTATTCGTTTTAAAAATGCGGGGAGATCTCTCGGCAGAGATCAAAAGCGCGTGCGTCGCCAGCCGCCTCTCCTGATGTGACATTTAAGTAATGGCTCACGGCGCGATGCGTGTAAAGCGCACTAACCACCGCCGCCATGCATCGCACCGCAGGCGGGGGGTTAAATGGGATTAGTTATTTAACTAATTAATCGCTATGGCCTCTAAAAATCATAACTCTCCATACAAAATTCAGAAAATTCAAAGGAAAAATGCGTTGGATAAATAATTTCACCTAGAATATTTTTAAAATATTTTCAATATATTTTGGTTTCCCTTTTTCTCTGAATTTGGGTTTCTTTGGAAATGTTAATTAGATAATTACTTTCTAATTAAACCATCAATTAATCTCAAACTTCAAGGATTTATTTTATGGGATGATCTCTGTCTCCCCTAATTTTCTTGAGATTTATTGAGGCTTTGATTAGGGACATTGCTAGCTCATTCTCTAATTACCCCTTTCATGTAATGAAGGGTAATTAAGATGTATTTAGTGGATTTTCCTTATGATTAAGTTGGATTAAGGTTAGATCCTGAGTAGGAGTTTTTTAGAATAATTTTGGGATATTTCTCCTAAGCTATTCCCTAAAACATTTCTTTCCTTAACCTTTCTTAATTAATGGTTAATCCATTAATTACTCATTTAAATGATTTTCAAAAATTCTAAAAATCTCTGAAACTTAATTAATTTACTTGGGTAGATACTTAGGTGTTTAATAATCTAAGTCTAATTAAAGAAATTAAATCCTCTTTTATAAGTGTGAAGGGATGTTTTAAAAGTACTTAAGCTAAAATCCCTTAGCTTA
This sequence comes from Cymbidium sinense, assembly GCA_021442155.1. Classification (NCBI taxonomy): domain Eukaryota; kingdom Viridiplantae; phylum Streptophyta; class Magnoliopsida; order Asparagales; family Orchidaceae; genus Cymbidium; species Cymbidium sinense. The sequence continues at coordinate 118,824,485 of CM038216.1, forward strand.
ATTAACTTTTAATTGTGAGCCAAATTATATTAGGCCTTTTCATTACTAGGTGCATTACAAATTTACATATATTGTGAATTTTATGTCGTCTCATTGGCTCATAATTACTTAGTTAATTCTCCAAAGGTGGTGTAGGTAAGGGTTAATTAAGCCACTTAATAGATACATTAACCTAATCAATGCTTAAAATGGATCTAATGAACTAAAAATGAAACAAAAATACAAAACACATGTGGGAATGGGTTAAGGACAACAAACTCATCTCATCCTTTTAAAATTAAATCAAACTTCAAACAAACCAAAAATCATTTTGAAATTCACTTTGATTTATTCTAAGTTTTTTTTATTTTTTAAGAATGTCTTTAGGAATTAAGTAAAGTGAGTTTGTTCATGTGATTACATTGCTTTAGATCTTTCCCAACATGTTAAATTGTATGCCATGTGACTTATGCATCCATGATTTCATGTTTTCAAAATTTCAAAATGAATTTTTTTTACTTTATGTCAAATGTGCATGTGTTGGCTAAAGTAAAAAATATGAGTGGTTATTATCACTACTAAATCTAAAGTATTTTCAAAACCTATAAATAAAATATTAAATTTGAAAGTGTGATATTCTTATAATTTAGTTATAAGCTTGCATGTGGTAGAATTATAAAGTCATGTGTAGTGTAGCTTTTCCTTCCTTCCTTATGATAGCATAGCTTTGAATATGGGTTAGTAAGATGTAGGGTTCATTTGAAAAGAACCCAACACTCATAAAATTCCAAACCTTATTCATCCCTATGATCTCATATAAGAAGGATTGTCTATACTTGCATGAATAAATTTCTTAAACAAAAATGATATCATTAAGCAAACTTTTGCATATTCCTTTTCCACTTTATTTCTTTTATATGCATGTTTGTACTTAAGAAAAGTGATATATTAGTCTGAGACAAACCAGGGTTGAGGCTTTAAAGTAACTAAATAGGTTTGTGTCTTACACCTCTGGTTAATAATGGCGTTGCACTCACTTATGCATTTCTTACTTTAATGCATATATGTGAAATTTTGGATAAGGAAGACTTTTCTACTTAAGAAAAATCATGCATCTTCTAAAATTTCTTAAATGAATTACTTAGCATGCATCATAAAGTGTGTTAACTATTCTCATTTGCATGTATAGATATGCTTAGGCTCCACCCATATGCATGTTATATATGTTGATAAAGAATTGAAGTAATGTATGTTATGTGAATGTTGATTCATTTTTTTAATCTTAAAATGTCATTCTTTTGGATAGGTTTGTTTAGAGTTGATCTAAACTTAAGATTACATAAAAGATGTAATTAAAATATTCACCTAAATGAAACTAAAATATGAACTTACCTTAGAAAGTACTTAAGGATTAGGGAAGGAAAGAGAAGTCCTCTTCTCTTTCCCTCTCTTTATAACTTAATAATTAAATATAGGTTTCACTTAAACCAAATTAAAACAAGAAATAAAAATAATCCAAAATCATTAAACAACTTAAATGAAATCCTCCTTTAAGTTGAACATGTATTTCACACTTAGGAAACTTGAACCTAAAGTCCTAAGCTAAGCATACCACACAAACCTTCGAGACACACATTAGCCTAAGTCACAACTTCTAACTTTAGATTAGGTCGGTGCATGGCTTGATGTTATGTTTTATTTTCTGATGAATATTTTAGACTAGATGTTAGGTTGTATGCTCGTAGAATGAATGGTAGGACGTGCTTAGTCTAACTATTCTTTTATGTAGGGGATTGTGCTAAAGGAGTGTTATCTAAATAAAATTATAAATGCTTCTTGCTTGCAGGTGCTTATACCTCTTAGCATAATCCATAGGCCAGGTGGACTTAGTTACTCATGTGTGGGGTGATAAGTCTAATATACATGCTTGGGATTTATGTGGTGTGATTTGACTAGCCATTATTTTGCAGGCATTAGTTAGATTTCCCTTTTTTATGTAAAAAATTGTATATTTATGATTGTTGGAATGATTTGTTATGGGGGAATAGGATGAACATTGGTCATAAAATCCCATCTTATGCACCATGTGAAGCCTTGGAGCATCTACCATTCAACCATCCAAAGGAAGATCCAAAGAAGAAAAGAAGAAAAGAAAAGAAAGAAAGAGGAAAGGAGAAAGAAGAAAGAAAGCTTAAAGAAATTAAATCCCCTTTTATAAGTGTGAAGGGGTGTTTTAAAAGTACTTAAGCTAAAATCCCTTAGCTTAATTAACTTTTAACTGTGAGCCAAATTGTATTAGGCCTTTTCATTACTAGGTGCATTGCAAATTTACATACATTGTAGATTTTATGTCATCTTATTAGCTCATAATTACTTAGTTAATTCTCCTAAGGTGGTGTAGGTAAGAGTTAATTAAACCACTTAATAGATATGTTAACGTAATCAATGCTTAAAATGGATCTAATGAACTAAAAATGAAACAAAAATACAAAACACATGTGAGAATGGGTTAAGGACAACAAACTCATCTCACCCTTTTAAAATTAAATCAAACTTCAAACAAACCAAAAATCATTTTGAAATTCACTTTGATTTATTCTAAGTTTCTTATTTTTTAAGAACGTCTTTAGGAATTAAGTAAAGTGAGTTTGTTCATGTGATTACATTGTTTTAGATCTTTCTCAACATGTTAAATTGTATGCCATGTGACTTATGCATCCATGATTTCATGTTTTCAAAGTTTTAAAATGAAATTTTTTACTTTATGTCAAATGTGCATGTGTTGGCTAAAATTAAAAATCTGAGTGGCTATTATCACTACTAAATCTAAAGTATTTTCAAAACTTATAAATAAAATATTAAATCTGAAAGTGTGCTATTCTTATAATTTAGTTATAAGCATGCATGTGGTAGAATTATGAAGTCATGTGTAGTGTAGCTTTTCCTTCCTTATGATAGCATTTGAATATAGTAAGATGTAGGGTTCATTTGAAAAGAACCCAACACTTACAAAATTCCAAACCCTATTCATCCCTATGCTCTCATATAAGAAGGATTACCTACACTTGCATGAATAAATTGCTTAAACAAAAATGAAATCATTAAGCAAACTTTTGCATATTCCTTTTCCACTTTATTTCTTTTATATGCATGTTTGTACTTAAAGAAAGTGGTATATTAGTCTGAAAAATCCCGAGGTTACGAGGCTTTAAGTAGTCATAAGTAGATTTTGTATCTTACACCACTGGTTAACAATGACATTGCACTCACTTATACCTTTCTTACTGTCATGCATATATGTGAAATTTTGGATAAGGAAAATCTTTTCTACTTAAGAAAAATCATGCACTTAAATCTTCTAAAATTTCTTAAATGGATTACTTAGCATGCCTCATAAAGTATGTTAACTATTCTCATTTGCATGTATAGATATGCTTAGGGTCCACCCATATGCATGTTATATATGTTGGGAAAGAATTAAAGTAATGTATATTATGTGAATGTTGATTCATTTTTCTTAATCTTAAAATATCTTTCTTTTTGGATATGTTTGTTTAGAGTTGATCTAAACTTAGGATTAATTAAAAGATGTAATTAAAACATTCACCTAAATGAAACTAAAATGTGAACTTACCTTAGAAAGTACTTAAGGATTAGGGAAGGAAAGATAATTCATCTTCTCTTTTTCTCTCTTTATAACTTAGTAATAAATTGTAGGTTTCACTTAAACCAAATTAAAACATGAAATAAAAATAATCCAAAATCATTAAACAACTTAAATGAAACCCTCATTTAAGTTGAACATGTCTTTCACACTTAAAAAACTTGAACCTAAAGTCCTAAGCTAAGCATACACAAAACCTTCAAAGCACACACATTTCAAGTCACCACTTCAGCTTTGTGTTGTGGGCTTGTATGGTTTGATGTTATATTTTGTTTGTGATGATATTTTAGACTGATGGGTGTATGCTTGTAGAATGAATGGTAGATTTAATCTAACTATTCTTTTATGTAGGGATTGTGTTAAAGGCGCTATCATAAATAAAATATAAATATTTCTTTTGGTGTACTTATACCTAAGCATAATCCATAGCGTGGACTTAGTCACCCATATGTGGGGTGATAAGTCCAATATATATGCTTGGGATTTGTGTGGTATTATTTGACTAACCTTTATTTTGTAGGCATTAGTTATATTTCCCTTTTCTTTTTTTATGTAAAAATTTGTATATTTAGGATTGTTGAAATGATTTATTATGGGAATAGGATGAACATTGGTCATAAGATCCCATCTTATGCACCATGTGAAGCCTTGGAGCATCTATCATTCAACCATCCAAAGGAAGATCCAAAGAATAAAAGAAAAGAAAGAAAGAGGAAAGGAGAAAGAAGAAAGAAAGCTTGAAGACCCCATAACAATGAATTCTTTGCTTAATTATAATTTAATTCATTTATAATGAGTTGTATAAGTAGAGCTCTACCCATATATTTTTGGTGGTGGTGACCACAAACCCATTTATTCTTTTACGCTTAGTTTTATAAATTGATTGATGTTGTTTAGCTTGCATTAAGTGGCATGTTTTTCCTAGTTTCTTACTTTATGTATGGCGGATATGAATTAGGCTCTTTAGGAAAAATAAATCTTTTACCCAACTTAACAAACTCAAAATTAAAATAAGAACTCATAACCTCTAAAGCTAGTTTAAAATCAAAATAAAAGAATTAGAACCCTTATGGATGAGTTTTTGTGGTTACTTCATAACATCATGCACAAATGCATATTATCTCACTCTTGATTGGAGGGCTTCCATCTTTGTCAGAGAACTTCGACTTGACCTTTAAGGGTCGTGGTGAAAACTCACCTCCTAAACTTCTCACTGATTTTGGCCAATAATCTATTTCTTATGCATTAGTCATAAAATATCATATTAGCCTGAGTCAAATTAATTGTCCAAAAATGAAAATAAAATGAGATTTGAAATGCATTAGATTTAGGTCATTTAAAGTATGTCCCTTTACATGATCTAGTCTCTTTAGGGAGTGAGTTTAAGGACTTAGCTTTTTTCTAAATAAAAATAGCCCAACTCATCTTGCATAAGCATAAAGACTTACCTACATGTATTTAAAATCATAGGAGGAGTTAGTTGGCGGCCACCCCCAGGCGGTTGTAAGTCCAAGTTGGTGGTTTGTCCTCTCTAGGCAAAACCAATTACCCATTTTTTGTCTTAGATTTATTGTTTTCGCCACCAAGCTCCCTAGATTTAGATTTTGAGGTTACTTCTCCCTTGTGGGCCATAAGCATAATTTCACCTCTAGGCATTTCCTTAATCTTGTGTTAAGGAATCTTAAGTCCTAAATTTCTAATGAAAAATATAACTCAAACAAACTAAATCAATTTCTAAAATGTAAAGCCCAATTTGGATAGAGATGCTCGCTAGGTTTTCCTAGCATCATGAGCATCTCCTACTTATTCTCATTTTGGCTTCATAATAACTCCTTTTGATCAATCCCATTTGATCTTCAAAAAAATATAAACCAATTGATCGATAGTCCTTTCCTATTGAAATCTAGATAATGATCATTTACCTTAACGTAGAGTTTCTAAGTGGGATCCCAGCAATACGTAACCGAACGAAGCACTGAGAGAATTTAACGAACCCGATTTAAAATAAACCATGCTTTACTTTTCCATGTAAAAGTGAGAAGAATCTCGTATATATGTAGACTCATTGTCCAGGAGTCCTTTGAGGTGATTGGTTCCATTAAAGGTTAGTGACTTCGCTCTAGAGATATACCTATTTAATGCACCCATCACTGAATAAGTACATCTGCAGATCTACGTAGCATCTTACCAAGATGAATTTTTATAAGGGTATCCTCTTTCTTTTCTCCCAATGGATTTGAAAGGCGACTCCCCCTTAAGGAATTTTTCACCACAGGGGTCAAAGTAGGGCGAGGGTTTGGGGACAGTGCCCTTGAAAGATTATTATTTTTTTGGGTGTGTAGCACTGAGGTGTTGCATTTGGTGCTAGAAAAGGACTTGACTTCGAAGACAGAGGAGGTAGTGCCTCAACGCCAGGACAATGCCAATCAGCTCGAATCATTTTTGTGCTAGCTCGAATTCGGATCATAGCTCATACTCATTGCTTTTGAGCCAGCTCAGATCGAATCTGGATTGAGCTCGATCTAGCTCGAAAGCAATTCGAGTTGGCTCGTCTTTATAAGTCCAATACTGTTTAGCTTGAATCTGGATCGTTCTATCTCAAAAATATAAATGAGCTAATTTGTTTTGGTTTACCTAGTTCAAATTTAATGCACAAAGGAAAAAAAAAGAAACATATAAATTGAAATTTTCTTGAATTAACAGTGTAAAACTGAAATTTAAATTAATAGAATAGTTAAAAATTTTAAATCAATTAAACATAATATTACTATACATATTAATACACAGATAAACTAAAATTTTTACAATTAAATTTTTATTGTACATATTTAATTGTGTTTAGCCAATACAGAAAATCAAATTCCAAAAAATATAAATAAAAGACAATATCAATATTACTTATTTAAACTGACTATTGGGACTCAGAGAGAGTTATAATCATCTTCAAGTATCTACAATCTATACAAGTTTTTATAATCCACTTGTAGACTCCAAGTTGCCAAGGCCATCCGATAGCGCCATTAAACTAAAGAAAGCCCCAAAATGGATTGGCGAGGTTGTTTGGCCATCCAATGAGAGCCACCAATAATGGATCATAATTTTTTGTTGAAAAAATTGAAATTGCAAAGTTATGGTCTTCTCATTATAGTCTCGATTCTCGAATAAGAAAATCAAATAAATCTTCAACTTTATGATAGCCTCCATCCCCCCACTATATGCTTACCACAAGCCACATAACAAATTAGAAAAATTAAATAAATAGCACAAACTCCAATGAATTTACTGAATAGTAGAAATTGTGAAATAAAATAAATACCTCGAAGTTCCAACTGAAGTTACTAAGTAACTGAAGAGCAAAAATTATGAATTAAAACAAATACCTCAAGCTCCAAGCCTCCAAGCCTTGTTGTCGATAAGACAATTTGTGCACAGCCGCAGCAACGCATAAGCTTAATCTTAGGACAACAATCAATGATATGAGATTTAATTGGTGCACAAGTCACAGGTTACATATCCATGTAACAAAACAGAGCTACAGCCCACATGATTACAAGAATCAAAGAACATAGAATAAAAGGAGAACCCAAATTACAAAAGCACTTCATAAGTAACTTAATTACAGAAATTGGAGTATTTCAGAACCCAAAGACAATATAGTATGGAATAAAAGTTAAATAGAATTAAAATACACAACAATGAAGTGGAATGAAATTGAAATCTAATTCACATGATAATAGAAGAGGAAAAATTATTGAGTTGAATGCATTTTTTTATTTTATTTTTTTGCCCTCAAAATACTGAGATAATCGTTATTTTTTAGGGTGACATAAGACATTAAAAAGCATCAATTTCAATTATATCAAAATGCAAAATGATTTTAAAAGTTCAAGAAACTACTGTGATGACATTAGAATAATAACTAAAACGTACAAATAGCACTCTAACATAGTTGAAACAAATCTTCCAACATTCCATTTCCATCACATTCAAACATTAGAGTAACTAACAACATTTCAATTTTTTTTAGCCACACTTTAAATGTTGAAATTTGAGAAAGTAAACCATAATTTTGAAGCACAAAACTAAGAGCATTTTGCCACCCTAAATGGTCTCAAATTTTTTCATTGACCAAACTAATATATTTAAAAACCAAAATCCACCATATTGTAAGCCTAAAAATTAGAAATTACCTCAATAGTCATCTCAGTATAATTTTATCATTGGGCTTCCAAAATTAAAAACATATTTTACAATACATAAAATAGCAGAAAAATATCAATAAATTCGATAATACCACTAATACAGCAATATAGTATATTATAAATGTCTACAAAATAGTCTATAATAAGCTACAAAAGAAGGAAATGTTGCACTAAACTTGTAGTATTATATAAGTTAATTTTTACTGTCCTAAATTTCAGATTTGCGAATCCACACTCAAGCTTTTAGGCAAAGATACAGCTAAGTTTTCTTCAGCTAAAATGTCATACTGAAAATGCAAAACAGACGTTATCATTTTAGAAAAAATTAAATAGACAGTAATTCCACTATAAAATTAGAAGAATGAAAACATTACCATAGGCTCTTTTGAATTTTTGTACATTACTCGAATCTAATTTCCATTGCATATTAAGGCATCCAATATTTTTGGTGAAATAGAACTTCTATTATCACTAAACACACGACCACCTGCACTAAAGGCTGACTCTGAAATAACTATAGTTATTGAGATTGTAAAAATATATTTTGCCATCTTAGATAGTGTCTTGTACTTTATGGCAGATATTTTTCACCAATCTAAAATGTCAAATTCTGAATCAAGATATTTAACACAAGCTTCATCTAACTATAATTCTAAGTAAGACTTTTGTGGAACTAATAGGCTAGTAGAGTCTATAAAATCATACAACCTAGCCAAATCATCAAACAAACTGTGACTTCCTTCTATTGCAGATGTTGTTTCAACTTGTATAGTAGCTGCTCCAGTATTTTTTTAATTGTATATAGTTTATCAACACCATAGAAAGAGTAGAGCTCAAATAATTTTTATTTGACTTCATTCTTTTTCTCATCAATAATATCATTATCATAAATCTATAGATAGTAGTAGTTAATGGCAAATAATTTCATCCTGGGATCTAGAATGCATGCAATTGAGAATAAAAATGAACAACTTGCCTAATACTTATCAAATTTTGCCTTCATGGTGTTTGTCATATTAGAAATGAATAGAGTATCAGATAAACATTATCTATTCAAGGTTTTCTTAATTAGTATTAGATTTGGAAGAAGCTTGTTTGTAGTAGGATAATTGGATCTAGAAAAAATTTTAGTTATTCGATGAAAAATATGAAGCAACTCTCTAACCTTATCAAACTGATTCCAATCTTCCTCAGAAGGTAACCATATATAATTAAAATCTCATAAAGTATATTATAAAAAAATAGTCATGTAGTAAAATGCAGACTCCAAAATTTTGTATGATGAGTTCTAACATGTAGAAACATTAATGCATAATGATTTTTTTGTGGATAAACCAATCTGTCTAGTAATCTCACCAAATTTGTGTAAGCGGCTAGGAGATCGCTTTATAAATAAGATTGATTCTCTTACCTTCTCGATTATTTTGTCAATTTCTTTCAAGCCACCTTGTACCATTAGATTTAAAATATGAGCAGCACAACGAACATGGAAGAAATCATTCATTACCATAAATCCAAATCATCTAGTAAATAATACTTTCAAGTTTCTAGCTATCACATCATTTGATGATGCATTATTCAAAGTAATAGTGTTGATTTTATTTTGAATACCCATTGCAACAAACTTTCAGAAATGGTTTCAGATATCACAGCTCCACATAAGAAGGATCTAAATCACAAAAACTAATTATCCTACACTTAATTTCAATCAGAACTAATATAATGCACTGTGAGACACATATAACTAATTATTTGGCTTAATGTCCAACAATCACTAGTAAGGAAAACTCTCTCAGTTAATTTCATAACTTTTTTAAGTTTTTCTTTTTCCACTTCATATACTTTCAGACGCTCTTCTTTGATACCAAATCTAAAAATTTTATGGGAGTTTGAATTCATAAATTTTATCAAAATGTTAAATCATAAATGTTCAAGTGTCATAAAGGAATGTTCATGAACAATGATCATCATAGTAATAATATTTTTAATTTTATTATGATCATAAATAGTTGAAACACAAATTAGAAATTAATTCAATTTCTTCAAGGTTCTCAGTTATAGGATCAAAAAACTTTTGTCGCTTTTCTCTAACATTATTTCTACTATAGTGATTCATTTTGTAATGTCTACTAAATTGAGATGTAGTACCAGTTTTTTGTTTAACATAAGACTTAACACAATAGTTACATTTGTGCTTCTGTATGAATTTTCCTTTTTTTTTTTGAGACAGAGATTTCAATAAAATATTGTCAAACTTCAAAACATTGTCTTTTACCCTTTCTATCATCTACAAAAGTAATTTCATCCATATTTTCAATAGCATTTCTTGTATTTTTAGCATGAGGTTGAGATGAAGAACTATTTGATTTGCTTTGAGAGTGACATTCCATTATATCTATGTAAAAATAATATGATTCAATTCTAGACTCACATGAAATTCAGCAAATATTTGAAATTTATATTTGAAAAAATAATTTTGAACCAAAAAATGTTTGGAAATAAGATATGAAGTCAACAATAATGAAAAAACTTGATGTCCTATAAGGAAATTAGGAATTCAATCTTCTAATTTGATCATGAATCAATCATTAAGCTGAAACCAAAATGATTGTGAAAAGGTTTAAGTGAACTTTTCTAGATCTAATTCATTCCAATTTTATCAGATATCTACTGCAGAAACTATTCTCCACGATGAACATAGTAAAATATTGCTCAAGTGAAATAAATTAAATGACATATGTATAAAAGATGATTTCATTTCTTTGCTTTATTGTAACCATTCTCAACGATGAAAATAGTGAAACATTGCTCAAGTGAAAAAAACTAGATGGAACATGTATAAAAGATGACTTCATGTTAATCGAACAAAATGATCTAAACGAGGTACTAAATCTCCATAGATTCAATATCAAAAAAAAAAAAACATAGATCATCAAAGTTTCAGAAAGTAACACCCTAGGCTAGGGCTGAAAAGGTTTAAATAAACCTGAATGTTCAAAATAGTTTAATACCACAGCTAGAGCAGAGCATCCAAGAAATAATTAACACATTTAAATCAATAACACGTTAAAATAGTTTAATACCACAGCAAGAGCATCCAACTGATCCAAGAATCACAGCTTATAAATGCATACTTAAAGGACAAGAGCAACTGAGCAAACCGAGAGCATCCAAGAAAAGAGACAAGCTTCACAGGAAAGGAATCACAATTCACAACCCACAGCCACAGGCTCCACTTTACTAAGTTTACTTTACTGCATACTTAAAGGACAAGAGCAAATGAGAAGAGCTTCATAGGAAAGGAATCACAATTGACAAGCTCCACTTTACTTTATTGCATACTTAAAAGACAAGAGCAAACCAAGAGCATCCAAGAAAGGAGAATAAGTTCTGCTCCAAAATTATTTTTACAGAGCACATAAAGGAGACGAGCAAATCAAGAGCTTTAAATATTGATACCACCAAGAAACCGAGAGCTCTAATAGCAAGATAACTTTCCTCAAAGCAACAGAACAATCCCCTTAAAATATTTCTTCATCACTAACAACTACCAAGCCATGAAACTGATACCAACAAAAAACCGAAAGCCAACAATAGTGTCATCGAGAGTAATCAAGATTTGAAACTATAATATATAAAAAAACCAACTTATATCTATGCCATAAACTAGCCAAGAAATTTTACCAATATTGCTACTATCTGTGCCGAAAAAATGAGTCTAGGGCAAAGAAACAAACCGAGCGGTTGAGCTGAAGGTAACAATGAGTCTATGACAAAGAAAAAATACATACACAGCGATTAAGAGAGGATCGGCTGCCAGCCTACCGCTAGGGTTGAGAAATAAATCTCGAAGCATCGAAGGTTGAGGACCGAAGAATAAAGGATCATTCTCAGCCCTACAAAGATAAGAAACAAAGAAAAAAGTCACGAAGCGTCGAAGGCTGAAATGGTGAAACCCTCGTTATAACTTATAAATTATAATCACGACTCTAAGTTAGATATCCATTGTTCATTAGATGAAGCCCTTGATCTCACGGTCCATAGAAATCGCTCTCCCGTGAAACGACCCGCAGCCCGCGAGAGTCCGAGCGGCATTCAATCCGTTCGAAAATCTAACGAGTCGATTTATGTACAAATCGAAATCGGCTCGAATAAAAAATTGAGCCAACAATTCAGCTCGTATGCTCACTCATTTATCTTAATTCGATCTCAATTCAAGCCAAAATATCGAGCAATTAATGATCTTCGAGCAAATTTCTCATTCCTAGGTGTGTATGAACATCTGATTACCCATGTGACTTAACAGCAAGACATGTTTTTCTTGTATTCCTTTTTCGATTATGGCATGTTTTAAAGCTTCAATTAAGTGAGTCATTGTGCACCAAGAATGTTGTGACATGGCAAAACCTAGTAAGAAATGTATCAAATCATAGTGGTTTGTAAAGCCATATTAGAAGGAATGAAGCTAATGCAGGATATTTTAGGTCCAAGAGTGTTCTATTTATTATAATACATGAAATTATGTACACATAATCAAAATTTGTAATTTAGTGATCATAAATTTCAATAAATATGCCCCTCTTTAATGAAATCATGCAATACTTAACTTTTGAGCAAACCATAATGCAATTATCATCTAATAGATATTTTGCATACCTCTTAGGTATTTGCAGTTTTATTAAACTTATAATTGATATATTAATAGTCAATTTTTTATAAATATCTTCATGCAAGTCATGTATAGGCATTGCAAATTCACTAGGCTAAGGTTCAATGAGAAGCTCAACAATCTCTATATTTTTTCTAAGTTAAATTAAGTCATGTAGTGATTTCACATGGACTAAATATAAAAATTTACTCATTGTATTAAATATAATATACCTCTGTGAGAAGTGTTACATGAATTGAAATGAGTCATTTTTGAAAAATAATCTACTACAAAAAAGATTGAATTATATTTCCTAGATGTTCATTATAATCATAGTACAAGGACATTCTAGCACGTTCCAAAGTTTGCATGGAGTTCATAAAGGAGTCTTTTCTTTTCCGTTTATTCATTTGTCTTGTTATCGCTTTGAAATAATTCACGTTATATCTCTTCTTAAACTTAGCTAGTAATATATATCTTCATCCTACAATTTCTCATATCAAAATATCCTGTAGAACTAATACACAATTTCAAAATGAAAAACATCTTTTAAAGATGAGTTAGAAATGCAAATAAAGGTTACAATAATAACAATAGGCATTCATGAGGTCGGCAATATGAATAGTTTTTCTCCAGTGTGTCATGTTAAGTGTCATAGTCTCATTTAATCCTAATAAATTAGGATTATTTTTTATATTTTCTATCCAAATCTTTTTAGGTCTATCTTAATTGCCATCAATCACAAGCTCCGTGCATCACAACTGAAAACTAATTAAATTCTGATATATTTTATTCAAAAGTTTTGCCACTTATTCTTTCTTGATATGATTAGAATCATCTTTAAATTTTATCGTGTGCAAAGTAACAATCATAATGCATTATTAGGATTACTTTCAACATATTGTTTTATTACAAATGTAAATTATTTTTTTGTAATTATTCAAACCTTGAACTTTACTTCAGATATTAAAGGCAATGCCACAATCAAGTACTTTGGTATTAAAAAAAAAGTATTTTCTAGTTGAATTCAACTATTTTGCTTGCATGTGTTCTTTCTTTTTGTATGAAGTCAAATACTTTAAAATTTGATGATCAAATTAAAGAACAGACTTATATGAATATATATATTCGCCAAATTTCATTTGCGATAGCCAACCTTGACTGTGTTAAAAAAAAAAAGACTCTAGATATAACACCTAATCCCAGCAACAGTCAGTACATCGGTGAAGTTCTGTAGGATAGTTCAGAAGCAAGTTTTTCAAACTGCAGTATTCCGAAAGCTTAGGGTTTATTTGATAGAATAGTTGTTGCAGTATTCCAAAAGCTTTCTTTTGCTCAATTATTTGGCAAAATGCAGCAGACTAACACAGGTCCGAAGTAGCTTGAAAGATCAGATTTCGAAAAATAATTACTATATAGTCGTTATAAATACAGAAATGAATAAAGCATTCTCAAGAATTTTTTTTCTGCAATACTGCTTGCGACATCAGTGACAAACCACAGCCACACAGCAGAAACTCTAGCCTAATCTTCAGCATAAAGAGAAGGGGGACCCATTATTCAAATGGAACCAAGTTCACATGAAAATTTAGATTTTAACGGCTCTTATCTTGAGACAAAAATGAAGAACCTTGACTCTCCTACGATCGCAGTGGGATTTGAACCCACGACCTCTAGATTCGGAGTCTAACGCGATATCCACTTCGCTATGCGATCAGAGATTTGGTTTCCTCCCTGCGTACATTATTTAACCCTGCAAATACTGTTTTATAACATTTTTGTACCATATATGTTCTTCTTGGACAGAAATATAGAGTTTTGTTTTACATGAGCTTGAATAGAATATTTCCTTTGAATAATCTTATGCAAATAAATTATTTTTTTAATTTCAGATAGGTTTTGCATTGGCGAAAACTTGGTAGCAGAAGAAGATAGTGGTTGGCAGTTTGATAGAATAAGCCAGGCTTCAAGGATTATGGTAAGTTTAGTTAAAATTTTTGAAGGGTTACATACATAGCATAATTCTCAGATATTTACATATCTAATATCTAAATTTTCATATTTATATAAATAACTTATAAACTTTAATATTATATCAAGAATAGCATTGTCTTTAATTTTTTTTAAATGAAATGAATCTTTTTGTGAATAGAAAATAAATACTATATTTATAAATATCAAAGTATTAAATATGTAAATGTGTAAGAATTGTGTGCTATCATATGTATGTAAATGTCCTAAGATTTTTTTTACTGTTCGCATGGTTTTTATTTCACTTATATTATTGGAGTTGTCTTTGATTGATGCGTATCTATTACTCTATGTTTCTCACTGAAAGATGATTGTGTTCCTCACTTCTGGATAATTATTGCATTTCTTTCTTTTACTTTGAAAGATTATTTGCCTTGTATTTTAATGAGGGATTTACATAACTACCACACTATTCTTATGTATTTACATATCTAATACCTAAATTTTAATTTTTTTTTATGTATAACACCTCAATCTTTAATATCACATCATAAATATCATTATCACTCACTTTTTAAAAGTAAAATATATATTTTTAAGCATAAGAAAGTTTTAGATAAATAAATATTTAACTTTAGGTATTAGATATATAAATGCATAAGAATTGTGTGATATGTATGTAAATCTTCATTTAATAAATTGTAGTGCATGTACCGAAAAAAATCCATGCAGCAACTATGATTTTAAAAAAGAAAATTATGGAATTTTGATGGAATTACAGATTGAGTTTTTAGCATTGCTTCTTGATATGTCACTGAAAACTCTCATAGTTGATGCACAAATCTTGATATCGAAAGCAATCTGATTCTGAGTCGAGACTAACTCATATCAACCACTTAAACTATAATTGAAACTTTTGAGATATCAGTTAGATCTCTAAATAGTTCATAAATATGGAATGTTTATAGTCAAATCGAGTGTCTTGACGAGCCGGATCTAAAAAATCTAAGATCTTTTAATTTTGACTTCATTTGAGCATTCAAATACTTAAAATATATTAGATGGTCGAAGAAATCATTTTGAGCCGTCTGATAGGATGGTTTGGATTTTGTTTGTATTTACAGAAATGACACTCTCATAATCTTTAAATCATTCTTCATACAGAACTAAAGAAAAGAGAGCTCTAAGACTCAAAGAATCTCAAAGATAATGCCAACTGTCATTGGATCATCACGACCACCGGCCACCGCCGCCATCCTATCGGCCGCCGCCACCGCCGCTGGCCGTATCGGCTTTGACCATGACGATCATTGCACCCACGGTCACACCACCGCCGCCGCACTCAACCACCACCGCCGGATAGGATCGGATTGCCGACATACCACCGGGTCACCGGTTGGTCGCCATAATTAATCACCATCGCCGGCTCATCACACCACTTATCATCACCACCATTTTATCTGGTCACCGCTGACGACAGATTATCTCGGCCACCATTGTTGGTCACCAGACCACCGTTTCACTATCGCTACCAGATCAACCGTCACCACCATCTTTTCGATAGTTTTCCGAATCATCGGATCTCACTCGCGCAAGTTTCATCATCTAAAGTTGTCATTAAACTTACTCTTGTAAGCTATCATTCTCTAATTTTGAAGAAAAGATAATAATTATAACAAAAGATGATATAATGAAATTATTTCTAAGTGGGCTAGGCCCCGTTGTTTTTCCCTTCTTAGATTTTTCACGTAAAAATCTTGAGGTCTCTCAAACTCTTTTGCTGTGTGTGCGAAATTTTTGTGTAACTCTAAGACATCAAATTTTTTTAATCTACCGACCTGAATCTTCCTGCATGCAACACTTCTGAACTACTTAACTATGTGCTTAACTTATGTTTCAACGCTAATTATATTTTAAATTATGGTTTCGAGTTTGAAATTTGGAGAAGTTTTTTTTTTTTCTTTTTAGAAGATTTACATGCATAGCACATAATTCTTATGCATTTTCCATCTACCATCTAGAGTTATGGCTGCAAATCGACTATACATTTAACAAGCTATTCGTGCCTCGGCTCGATTAGAGCTTGCCCATGATCATTTGATTAACTAATTGAATAAATTTGAATATTTTTGTAAATACTCAATTGTTAAATAAATAAACTTGAATAGCTTATCGTTCTGTTCATTTATGTTCATAAACGATATCGTTTAAAGCTCTTTAACTAGCTCGATTATAACTCAATTAAGGCTTGTTTTTGAACACAATTGTTTTTTTTTTTAGGCCTAATAAGTTTTAATTGATACAACACATATATATTTCTCATCAAGCTGCTCGCAAACAAACTCGATTAAGGCTTAAATAAAGCTCGTTTATTTCATTAAACGAGTTACTTATTAATAGACTCGGTAATCCAATTTGAACAGAGCTCATAAATAAACTCGAATCGAGAACAAGCTCGATAATGACAAACATGCTTGAACTTAAATATGCACATGCTCAACTTCGCTTAGTTCATTTTCAACTCTATCTAGAGTTTGATATTTATAAATATAATAATTTTTTTCTATGTATGCAAATATTTATTTTTAAGTATAATATTATTTATTTCAAAAATAAAAATAAATATATTAAAATGCACTAAATAAATATTTTTTAAAATAATATAAAAATAAGAATTAAAGACATAAAATAAAATTAATCTCATATATGCATTAAAAAGATGGCTATTCTACCTTAGGCTTACCTATCTATATGTTCTCTAGATTTCAAAGTAGAGATTGATTGCTAACGCAGCAATTCATTGCTTTAATCAGTAAGTGAAATTTTGATCTGTAAGGTGCAAATGAATGAGCATAATCAGTTATTCGTCAGGGTTATTTCTCAAATAATTATAGTTGGGAGAAGGCTTTTTTTCTTTTATATATCACACTATTAGCCAAATTATTTTAAGAAATTGTTTTCTGGCAATGCTGACTTTGCTCGAAAGCTTAGGGTTTATTAGAGATTAATTTAATTTTATATTTTTATTTTTCGATTATTTTTAATAAATATATATTTTAAATATTTTTATTTTTAAAATAAATTATATTATTTTAAAAATATTAAAAAATAATTTGGTATGTTGAGTATTTTTAAAATAATTATCACTATTGTTGCGTGCTAGAAAACCAGGTGTAGAGTGAAAGTTAGCCTTTGTTAGTCCAAAGACACGCCTGTAATTAAAGAGGCACTCCAAAATTTTAACGTGGAAAACCTCGAAAGAGGGGAAAACCACGGGGCCAGAAAAGCTTCCACTATGTATCGTTTCATAGTACAAAATCTTCCCGATAACGGATTACGAACATATGAGAGAGGAATAATAAGCGTAACAATGATCGTTGTATTCGATGGTGGAATCTGGGGTAACCGGGGAATACAATTGCGTGGCGGCGGTGGCGGGTGGCGATGGTTGATGGCCGAGTGGGAGTGCAATCTTGCTTGGGGTGCGATCTTCTTGGAGGATCTTCTTCCTCAGCTTTTCCTCTTCTTTCCTCGGACTCTTCCTTTTCTTCCTTGTTTGGACTCTTCCTCTTCTTCCGGGTGGTTTGATCTGGCGGATCGGCGGTGGCGTGGTGGTTGACGACCGTCGGCGGTGGCTCCTCTTCTTCACTTGTTTGCTCACTCTTCACTGGCTTTTTGGCCTCTTCATGTGAGGAATGAAGGTCTATTTATAGATGGGATGAGGACTCTTGTAAATTCATGTAAAGTCCTCTCCTCTCGACGGACGGTTCGGATGATTCCTTCGATTATTTGATGTATTTTGAGCATTTGGATGCCCAATGAAGATTATGAGATCTTAGGCTCGTTAGATCCGGCGAGACGTCGATTTGACTATAAACACTCCATATTTGGGAGTTGTTTTGGGATTTAATTGATGTCCCAAAGATTTCAATGATATTTTAAGTTGATCTCGACGGTTTCTAAATCAAAATCATATCGGCAAGATTTGTGCTTTGACTAGTCATATTTTGAGAGCCATATCAGTTGCCCCTATTTTTGGATGACATTACATAATATATGTCAAATCTGAAAATAATTCTTCAACTAAACGTGCCGAATCATACATATTGAGAGAATAAACCATCATAAAAATACAAAATTATAGTTATGAAGAAGATGTGGCAGAGATCTTGAAGTTATGGGTATTTTGAATCTGCGAAGTTTTCAGGCGTTTAGGGACCGGGCGCCCCCGTCCCGTTGGCGCGCGGGCGCGGCCCTGCCGTCGGCGCCAGCGCGCGCCTGCGCAGCTGCCGCGCCCAACGGTGTCGCGTCGCGGGCCGTTCCGCGGGTCAATTCGTGTCACGGGTTAGTTCGGGTCGCGGGTCGGTTCGGGTCGCGCGACGGTTCGGGTCGCGCGACGGTCTGGGTCGCGCGACGGTTCGGGTCGCGCGACGATCCGGGTCGCGCGACGGTCCGGGTCGCGCGACGGTCCGGGTCGCGCGACGGTCCGGGTCGCGACACACCTCCGGGTCGAACTGGCCTGTACTGCGCACGCGCCGAGGGGCCGAGAAGAAGAGTTTTGAGCGTTTTTTGAGCCGTTTTTTGAGCCGTTTTGTGCCGTTTTTGAGCCGTTTTTTGAGACGTTTTTTGAGACATTTTGTTTTTCGTTTTTGAGACGTTTTTGAGACATTTTGCCGTTTTGAGCCATTTTTGAGCCATTTTGAGAGATTTTACCCTTTGCCCTCTGTGGTTATAAATACCCTAGGGTGAGACACACCTTTCCCCTCTTCCTTTCTTCTTGAGTGAGGGTCCTTTAGAAACAATCAAGAAGGCGATCAAGAGGCTTCGGGGGAGAGAAGCGATCAGGGCGATCAAGAGGCGAGGTGCCGTCGTGGTTCCGGTTTATGCGTCCGGGTTGATCAAGGAGCCGGCTATTAAGTTCCGGCGCATCGACCGTCCGTTAGGGCGATCAAGGCCCACGGTACGTCGTGGTTTTGGTTCTCACCACGCCGGACCGTCGGGTGAGGCGACGGTATCGCCATGGTTCCGGTTCGCGTCGGAAGCCGCCACCGGGTTAGGGAATCAAGCGACCGTGGATTCCGGTTCGCACCACGACCGTCTGGGTTAGGCGATCGCGCCCACGGTACGCCGTCGTTCGGCGCACGACCGTCCGGTTAGGCGATCAAGGCGATATACGTGCGTAGTTCCGGTTTAGGACGTGGGCGTCGGAGGCGATCAGGCCCGCGGTATCGTAGTCCGGTTCCACGCCGGACCGTCGGGGGAGGCCGGTATCACGTCGTGGTTCCGGTTTACCGGCACGTCCGACCCGGCGTTAGGCGATCCTGATCCGACGCCGCGTGGCCACGCCCACGCGTGAGGGTCGAGCGCGTACGTCGCGTTTCCGCCGTCCGGCTTGGTTGGCCCGGACGCCGTGCGTTTCGGTTTCGACCGTCGATTTCTGTCCCGTCGGATCGTCGGGTTAGAGGCGATCAAGGCCCAGATGCGTGGTTCCGGTTCGTCCGGTTCGACGTCCCGTCGGATCGTCGCGATCAGGCCCGGTATGTCGTGGTTCCGGTTTCCGGCCTCGTCGGTTCGTCCCGTCGGATCGTCGGGTTAGGGGATCAGGCCACTGTCGTGGATTCCGGTTCCGGCCTCGTCCGTTCGGCGCCGGGTTAGGAAGGTCACGGCCGTATATGGTGGTTCGGTTTACCACCGGACCGTCCGGTTGAGCGATCGCGCGCGGTATCTGTGGTTCGGTTCCGCACCGCGCCGGACCGTGTCAGGCGATCGAGGAGGTATCGCGTGATAATGGTTCACGGCGATGTCCGACAAGAATGGCGGCGACGGAGAAGACCGGCGAAGCGATAACCGGCGGATGACCGCGATGGCTGATGCGATGCCGGCGGCGATATGGTGATTGATGACGCGGTTCAACAGGATAATGTGATGTTGTTAACTCGCATGTTATGGATATAATTGAATCGAGGATTTTGACCCATCCGTTGTTTGTCGGTTTTACCCGGGACACAAAGTGGTTTTTGTGTTCCGAGTTATTGGTCCGACATGCTTTGCATGTATGGAAGAGGGGAAGTCCACCAAGGACGTTTTGACCTATCTGGGTTGTTTGTCGAAGCTTTTGCTCGATGACATTAACCCATATGGGAAGTCACCAGGACGCGTTTTGACCTATCTGGTTGTTTGTCGAGCTTTGCTTGATGGCGTGCGCAATGGAAGAGGTGTCCCTGGGGCTTTTGACCTATTCGGGTTGTTTATCGAAGCTTTTGCTCGATGACATCAACGTATGGAAGAGGTCGCGGAAGTCCACCAGGGCGTTTGACCTATCCCGGTTGTTAGTCCGAGTTTTACCGATGGCGTTAACCCGCATGGAAGAGGTCGGAAGTCCACCTGGACGCGTTTGACCTATCCCGAGTTGTTAGTCGAGTGTTTACGACGCGTTAAAGAGGTCGAATATTTGTATGAGCTTGTAGCCGAGTTGATTGATATTTGCCTTTTCATTGGTATTCGACTTGCTTATCTTTTGAGATTAAGAGTTGCCCCGTTTCAGGAACAAAGTTTGATGAATCTTCATTCTTCGCGCGCTCTTTAAAAGCTTGAAATGCTCCATGGTGGTTTTGATCTTGTTGGGAAACTTGGTCGCCATACAAGATGAAATAATGAAAGAAAGATCCCACATCCTAAACTGCGTGCTTAAAACCGCTTGAGTGAAAGTTACGCTAGCCTTGTTTGAGTCCAGCGCCCGTAATTAAAGAAAGAGCGAGACACTCCAAAATTTTAACGTGGAAAACCTCAAAAGAGGGAAAAACCAGACTAGCCCGAAAAGACTATGTATCTGTTTCATAGTACAAAATCTTCCTGATAACGGGATTACAGAACTGCATATGAGAGAGGAATAATAACTGTGTAACAATGATCGTTGTAATTGCGATGGTGGAGATGCTGGTAACTTCGGGGAATACAGTACAATTAGTGACGACGGGTGGGCTGATGGTTGATGGTCACGAAAGTGGGAGTCTGTTGCTTGGTGCGATCGCTGGAGGATCTTCAAGCTTGAGCTCTCTTCCTCCTCACTTGCTTTTCTCTTCTTCCTGCTCGGACTCTTCCTCTTCCTTGTTTGGACTCTTCCTCTTCTTCCTTGCTCGGGTGGTTTGATGCGGATCGTGGCAGTGGCCGTGGTGGTGGTTGACGGCGGCGGTGGCTCTCCTCTTCACTTGTTTCAGCCTCCTCTTGGCTTTTCTTGGCCTCTCTTCATGTGAGAATGAAGGATATTTATAGATGGGATGAGGGGACACCAAATTCATGTAAAGTCATCACTCCTCGATCACGGTTCAGATGATTCCTTGATTATTTGATGTATTTGGATTTGGATGCCCAAATGAAGTTGGAATTATGAGATCTTAGCTTTAGATCCTCAGAGCTTCGATTTACTATAAACATATATTTGGGAGTTGTTTTGGGATTTAATTGATGTCCCAAAGATTTGATGATATTTTAAGTCTTTGATCTCGACGGTTTGACTCAAAATCATATCGCTTTCGACATCAAGATTTGTGCTTTGACTAGTCATATTTTGAGAGCCATATCAACTATTAATCATATTTTATTTTGAATTCAAATATAAACAAAATAAAATAAAATAAATAAATAAATAAAAATAATTCTAAATAGCCTCTTTACAGTTCACACTGATTTTGTTAATAATCCTTAAGAAAAAAAAATTGGAATACACAATGAAATTCCTGGAACCAACATTTTTTTTTCAAAAGCTTTATATTTCATTATTATCAAAAAAAATTAATAATGATTACAAGCTTTTCGATCTATTTTATATTATTGATAATACTACATAATAGTTCCATTAATAATCAAATAATACTTCTTTCTCAATGTAAAGTATAAATCAGTCAAGTCAATCATCACTTATTCAACTACACAGTCAATATTTGATAATATTCATTGTAGAAAATATTGTCTCTATTATAACAAAAGTAATTAGTAATATTAATGTCAAGATAATAAACTTATAAATTAATGGATATACATCATTCTTTTTAACTTGATAAATTATTTTACAAGATCATTAATGTCACTCAAATATGAAAAATCATCGTTACTGTGCATATAAATTATATAAGTCGTTAATTAATGCTCAAGAGTTACAAGCTCAACTATAGAAAAATCACTAAGATATAACTCTATAAAACAAATTTATTTCCCTTATATAAATTGAGAATGAATCACTTTCTAAATAAGCCATACAAAGAAGTAACTAAGTGATTAATTTAGAGAAATGATTATTCAGCTCTTAAAGTTATATATTAATCATAATATATAATAATTTAATAGTATAATGATACAAATTTATTATTTATTTAGCTCTTCTTATAGATCATCGACAAATCTTGAAGATAGAATTCATATCTTGAATATTAATTTCAAAAATATTGCAAAAATACAACATTTCAATAATATCACTTCATCATATAAATCTTTTAAATCTTTTTTATCTAAAGTGTCCCATTAAGTGTCATATTCTCATTTAATTCTATTAAATTAATGTCATTTTTTTTATACTTCATAACCAAGTTTTTTTAGGTCTACTTCTAACTTTCTTATTATAGGTCAGATCTAATACATCTACTCTCCTAATTGGTCATCGAATGATCAGTGTTTTATGTGATCAAATCATTTAAGACGATTCTCTCTAATCTTATTTGCCACTAAAGCTACTCCAATCTTATCATGTATATATTTATTTCTCATTTTTATCTCTGAGTGTAAAGCCACTCATCCATCTGAGCATCATTATCTCTACAACACTTAATTATATATTTTCTTTTACTTGCCAATAATATGCGTCATATAAATGTAATGTTTCTTGTAATGATAAATCACAACTATTCTCCTTCATCATCTGCAATCGTTAGATTATTGCACCAACTTTATTGCACATTAAACTTTAAGAAACAAATTAATAAAGTGATTTATGAAAATTTTGATGAACTATGTATACATCCATTTATTTTTGATATGTAGTTTATATATTTTAGTTATTAAAAACACCATTTTACTTGAGCATAGTTATAGCTTGAATACTTTAAAAAATAAAAGCAAGCATGAATAACATTATTTTAAAAACTTAGATAATATTTAAGTTTATCTCCAACTCCATTATTATAAAATGGTTTTAGTAGGGTAGTATCTTATTCACAACCTAAACTTTATGTAAGTTTAACTAAAACTTATGTTGTGAATGTGTCATCTGTTATGAAGAATTTTCATGTTCTTATTTGTAGAATATTGGCCTCAATCTACCAAGTGAATTATGTTGACTATTTTATTCATTAATGGCTCTCTCTCTCTCTCTCTCTCTCTCTCTCTCTCATATCTCAATATTTGATATCACATAAAAAATTATTAATATAATTAAATTTTCAAAAGTGAAATGCATTCTTGAAACATAAAATTATCATATAAATAAATATCTAATATTAAGTATTAGATATATAAATATATAAGACTTATGTGATACGTATGTAAAACTTACAAAAATATTTAAATCATTCTAAATTGTTGATTTCATTTACGTGGCTGGGGTGAATTCACAAATTCAATGTTGGAACTAGCCAAAATTGCAAAAGAGGTAAAATTTTGAATGCTCTTAAAAATATATTTAGAATGGGAGCCTAAGGCCAGGTGACATGAAGGCCTTCCTCTCATAGAAGAAGATTTCAATAAGATGCTGGGCTTGTCCAAGAAAATAGGCTGAAGCAAAAGCCTTAGAATCAATATCACTTTTGTAGAGGCTACCACCTATCCATTTGGAGTGGTGGTAATTTTTTTTTTAGTTATTAAGTTATTATGAGAAAATATTTTTTAAAAAAAAATTAATCTACATATTATAAATATTTAAAAAATTAAATAATTTTTTTGATAATCAGCACATTTTAATAACTCTGAGAAGAGATTTTTTACTGCATAATTTTCTATAAATTAACTAAAAAATTGATAGTAAAACATAATTTTGATTATTTTTTAAAGAATAAATCAGCAGAAACCTGCGTCGAATATATCTTGAGACTGAGTTTTGGGTTTATGCAATTTAATTTTTATGCATTTTCTTTTCGAGAGAGTTCACTCGTTCTCTCTCCATTTTCTCTAAATTCGCTTATTCTCCCACTAATTGTATCATCTCTCAGCATTGGAAAATAGTTCTTTTCTTATGCTTATATTTCATGGATGAGAGAGGTACACTTACAATGGAACATTTTGGTTCTGCTTCTCCAAGAAATTTATACCATTCAGGAGAACAGAAAGATGTTTCTTGCAATACACAATTTTTCTAAACACTTGTGTGAAAAATTACATAGAAACAACTCAAAGTGCACGCATACAATGACAGTTTACAGTGCCTATACCATTAGGGTGAATTTTTTTGTTAGTGTAGGTACTGCTATTTTTACATGTAAACATAGTTGAGCTTTATTATGATGTAGACAGAATTCAAATCCAAGACTTTAAAAACTTTTAAGATCCTTACCAATGGGATTAATTAACACCCACAATCGAAACTAAACCTACACAACAAAACAAAATAAACAATACATAGAGGAGTTGCACACAATTTTGGGTGGGTAAAACATTACATAAAGGGAATGAGTTAAATAAAATTAGCATTGACGATCAATGCCTTTCCAACGCCATTAAAGCACTCAAAACATACAGCTTCGTAAAAAACAACAAATAAGATAATTGTGGATTGTATAACAGAGATGCAAGAATCGTAGAAATCAGATCACAGAAACTTCAGAATAGTTTCAGACAATTCATAATCGAGACAAAGAAAAGGAGCAACGAGATAACTCTTAAATCATAATCAGAAAGCTAAATAGAAGATATTTCTCAAACTGGAGTCGATCAGACCTTATTTTAGTTGCACGATATAAAAAAGTAGGGTTACGAGCAACGTTGCCTGAAGAGAAAAAAAGGAGAATAACAGCATTCCTGAAACAAGTACCGAACCATCAAATCATAGCCGCCGTGAGTTTATTTCCTGAAAGAAAAAAAAAATTTACTCAGTTGAGTTCGGAAAATCAAGTAAATAGTAACAGCCACACACTTAAATGGCATGAAATGAGCATCAGTTAAGATGTTTCAAAAGTGTTCACAATTAAATAATTTTACATGAAATTATAGAAACTGAAAAGACTTACTGCCAGTGCATCAAATTCAGCTACCTGCGCCATCAAATTTTTATCCAAGCTAACTTTGTTTAAAATTGCACAATAAAAAACCCGCTTTAATATTTTTTTGAAAAAATAGTAATAAGGCTTACGTCTCATACATGTTATGTGAGGTTTATGCTTGGTAAAGCTTACGTTTAGCTTTAGATTTGAAAAATCAAATATAAATTTTAATTACTCAAATAATACACACTTTAATATACATACAATCAATCTCAATATAAACATTACCAAAGTGTCTTTCCTCTGGTGCCTTCTTCACCGCTTATGCAAAGTGCTAACCACTATTGTCATAATCATTACTTGTGATGCACTTATTTTGATATTGAATAATTAGAGTGGGAGAGAAAAACTTATTATTTTAAACTTATTTTGAATTGTTATATTATTTTAATTTGATATCTTATCTTATATTACAATAATATTAGTATAATATTTTTTACTTCATGATTTGATGTCAAGATATTAATATGTTATTAAATTACTTTATATGTTACGTAATTTATTACTTCATATTATATTAGGATATTAATGTATTGCATTTTACTATGTTAATAGATTAGAATAATAATATATTACTTCTCGTTTTTAACTTTGATGTGTATACTTTATGCAATTTATTGATTTGAGGCTTACACCTCAAAGTATCTTTAGGTTTATACCTCGCCTTATAGAAGAAGAATGCCACAATACCTAATTAAGTAATTTTAATCTTTACAAGTTAACTTTGACCTTTTTTGCCTCTCTAATTATTCAATATTGCTATTTCAAAAGTTAAGTTGGAGAATTCAAGATTCTGTAATGCATGCCACCATTTGAAATTTGAAGAAGGATAGGATTAAACATTGGAAAATGTTATTTAATGACGTTTTTAGTTCCCTAGCAAACTAAAAATAAACAAACCATGCACATATGGTATATCCATATGGAGTGAAATATTTTTTTCTTAAATCCCTCCAATGGTGTAAGGACTAGTTGCAATGAATTAGGCACTTTAGATTTGACTAAATAAATGAAGTT
The DNA here is from genome assembly GCA_021442155.1 of Cymbidium sinense. Taxonomy (NCBI): domain Eukaryota; kingdom Viridiplantae; phylum Streptophyta; class Magnoliopsida; order Asparagales; family Orchidaceae; genus Cymbidium; species Cymbidium sinense. The sequence goes on from CM038216.1 coordinate 118,851,209, forward strand.
CTAAATTTTCAACTTCCATGATGTCACAATACCACTTCCTTTGAAGTTCTTTTTATAAATATGTAAATCAAGAAACCTAGAATCAAGAACAAAATCAACTTAAGTACATCATCTTTCATCATAAGAATAAATTTCATAAATAATTCATCAAGAACCGCATTGTTAGATTACTTAATTAATTCATTAATTATAATAAATATTATTAGCAAAGTGTCATAATCAAAAATAGATTGAGCTTCAATAAAGCTCAATTCAGACATGACTTAATTTCAATTTGAGGTTCAAACATCCAGAAATGCATTATTAAATATGATTTTATCGAGAAAGTGGAGGGTTGCGATAGATAGTCGACAGCCAACGTAAAACTTATCGAAATAACTATGACATGAATCCTTTAAAACATTATGTTAATGCTCGGACGTCCCCTGGAAGCGATTTACTATATGGGCCTAAATACAATGAAAAGTGTGCAAGAGCCGCTGCATCGACGCCTGGGTGCAGTGTTAAATAAGCAAGGGTTCCCACATTATAGACGTATGCGGGCAAAGAAGTTAGTCCATGAAACTAAAATTAGGTTAGGAACTTGGAATATAAGTATTCTTGCAGGTAAATTAATGGAATTAATAGATATTATGGTTCATAGGAAGATTAATATTTTATGTGTTTAAAAACTAAATGGGTTGGAGAGAAAGCTAAGGAATTTAATAGTTTAGGTTTTAAACTTTGATTCAAGTAAAAGTTGAATTAGAAATGACATAAGTGTGATTATAGATAAAAGTTTGAAGGATAATGTTATAAATATTAATAGATGTAGAAATAGAATTATAACTTTAAAAATTATTATTGATAAGATTATCAATGTTATAAGGTTTATGCTCCTCAAGTAGTTTTGGATGTAGGCACAAAAGAAAAATTTTGTAATGATTTAGAGGGATTAATACAAAAGAATCCTCAAGAAAAAAATATTTATCGGAGGAGATTTAAATGGATATGTATAGATGATGAAAATTTTAAAGATTCACGATGATTATGAATTTGGAGTACTAACGAAGATAGAACTATATTAAATTTTAAATTTATGATTTTAGTTGCTAATACTTTATTTAAAAAAAAAAAGTGAAGCATATTAATACTTATAAAAATGGATCTAAGAAAACACGATTGATTTTTTTATTATAAAAAATAGATCATTTAGATCAGAAAGATTGAAGATCATTCCAAGTAAAAATTTAAATACCAACATCGATTATTTTAGATTTTAAGATGAAAGATCGGAAGATGAAAAAATAAATCAAATTATTATCCCAGGTTTAAGATTTAAAGAAAATATTTAAAATATTGAGCTTACAAGAATTAGAAGGACGCCTAAAGTTAAGCATGGGAAAAAATATAAGAAATTAAGCAGTTGAAAAAAATATATGAGAAAGGAAAACTTCTTTAATAAAAATAATGAATGAACGCCGCAAGAAAAGATAAGAATAAGAAGATTATTATAAAACTTGGTTTAGAATTAAAACTCGAAAAATTAGAAAAGATATAAAGTTGTAGAGATTCAAAGAAAACAATATATAAAAAAAAATTAATTATCTATACAATGATAGATACCAAAGAAAGTGAAAGATGTATGTATAAGTTACCAACCAAAGAGAGATAAGAAACATCTAGTCAGTGATTAAGGATGAAAATCATAAAGGTTTTCTTAGAAAAATATTAAAATATGTGGATGAGGTATTTTAATAAACTTTTCAACGGATCCGAAAACGATTGATTTTAAGAACCTTAATACCCTAAACAAAAATAGAGAATTTTATTTTTATCATCGTATTAGTAAATCTGAAGTTAGAGAAGCTTTAAAGAAGATGAAATATGAAAAAACAATCCGACCTGATGATATTACAATATAAGTGTGAAAATGTTTAAGAGATCAAAGAATTTCTTGGCTTACCAATATTTTTAATGTTATTTTAAAGACTAAAAAGAAGCCAAATGAGTGGAGAAAGAGTTTTTGGTTCCTATATTTAAGAATAAAGGTGATACACAAGAGTGTGCAAATTATAGAGGAGGAATTAAGTTAATGTATCATACATTAAATTATGGAGAGAGTATAGAGAAAGTAAGATCTACATATGATATTTATTGATTTAGAGAAAGCTTATGATAAAGATTCAAGAGATATTCTTTGGAGAGTTCTAGAAAAGAAAGGAGTTAATATTGGTTATATTCAAGTCAATAAAGATATGTATACTAGAGTTGTTATTTGTGTCCAAACACAAGGAGAATTGACAAAATATTTTCCTATTTCAGTTGGATTACATCAAAGATCAACTTTAAGCCCTTATCTTTTTTGCTTTAGTTATGGATGTTCTTACTAGACATTTACATGAAGATGTACCTTGGTGTATGTTTTTTTGTTGATGACATTCTTCTTGTTGATAAGACTAGAGAGGGACTCCAAGAGAAACTTGAATTATGGAAGTCAACCTTATAGTCTAAAGGTTTTCGTTAAGTAGATCTAAACCTATATAGAGTGTAATTTTAGTTGTTTCTAGTTGTTGTGATATTAGGTGAACAAGTCATTAAAAAGAGTGAGTGATTTAAATATTTAGGCTCTATTGTTCAAAAAATGATGGTGAAATAGATGGAGATGTTATAGAATTCAAGTTGGATGGTTGAAGTGAAGGAATGCATCTAGCTTATGTGATAGAAAAGAATCACTTACACTTAAGGGAAAATTTTATAAGATGGGTAAGACCTGCAATGATTTATGGTGCATAATGTTGGCTAATAAAAGAGAAGCATAAGACTAAGTTAAGTAAAGGGATGGTGGATGAATGTGAATGAGGCTTTACTCTTAGAGATAAAATGCTAAACGAGTAGGTTTGGAAAAAAGTTGGAGTAGAAGTGGTAGATAAGATTAGAGAGTAGTTTAGATGGTTTGGCCACATAAAGCATCGGCAGATGATGACTGTGGGGAAAAGTAGATATTAGATTTTTATGTTAAGAAGGGAAGAGGTAAACCTAAAAGACTTGATTAAGATGTATAAAAATGACCTTAGTATCTTGAATTAAATGAGAATTTGACACTTAATAGACACAATGGAGACAACGATTCATAAATGTGACCACTTAGTGGGATAAAGGCTTGTTGTTGTTGTTGTTGTTGTATGATTCTTGTGTTGGTGGCGGTTGAAGAGCATTAAATGAGGTGATAAAGATTTTTCTAGCTTTCAAAAATTTTGCTTTTCCCACAACATTCAATATTTCTGCAACTAATTTTATAGATAACTTAAAATAAAAAAACAAGTTTTATAAACACCTACAACCAACCCAAAAAGATTAAAATTTAATTACCATTATGAAAATGCCAGCTCTAATACCAAATATGATATAGGACATCTTAAGATCTTTGATTGTGTTATTTAAAAATATTTTAAGTCATATCTTATGAATTTTTAATAGGCTTAGAAAATTTATTTTTGCTTGAATTTTTTATGATATCTTACTAATATATGTATCTCCAATATATAAAATTTTAGGTCTTTTGGAGTTTATTTAATATATCTAAAAATTCATGATAATTATATAATAATTATAGTTAAGGAAACAACTATATTATACTTAATGAATTTGTGCATAATTCATATTCTGTAAGATCAGAGGCGGAGCAAAAAAAATTTTCGTAGTAGGGGCATAAATGAAAATTTCAAAATTACTTGCAACTTTTTCATCCAGACTTTAAATCCAACATTAACAATTTCAAAAAAAAAATGTTAAGAGTTTTAATATAAAAAATAAATTATATGCTTTCAATTTTGTCAATTCACCTAATTTTTGTTACATAATAATATTTTTTGAATATATTCTTTTCTAATAATATAAATTTATTCTAATATTTTAAAATAATTAAGTTGACAAAAATTAAATTATTAATCACATAAAACATCTAATTTTAATTTGTTTTGACCTAATACAAAATACAATCTTTCCTTCACCAAAAATCCAAAATACATAGGTGACTTTAACTCCTCTCTCTCTCTCTCTCCACCAAGAAGCCTGATTCTCGCTTTCTCTGTCTCTCTCCACTAAGAAATTTGAATTAAATAGATGACAGGCTAAAGTGCATATTCACGTTCTTCTCTGCAAACTCAATGAAAAGGCTAATGAGCCAGGCTAAGTTTTCCTGCGTGCTTAATAGTTTTTCCTTGACTACAATTCCTGCAGCAGTGGCAATGGCACCGAAGGGAGTGAAAGCCGAAAGAAGTGGGTCGGGCCAACGGGGCATGAGTCCCTAGTACCCCCACTATAGCTCTGCCCATGTGTAAGATTCATTGAGTTGTTCACATACAAGTTCATATATTACATGATAAACTTTTGATTAAAAATAAATTTATCATGATTTTAGAAAAAAAATAGCTATTTTCTTGATTATCAAATTACCCGCCCATGGTATTTTGGGGGAGTATTTTGTGAATGATTTATGTATTATTTGTAATCATATACACGAGATATATTGAAGATTCTTAGTGTAATGGAATACTAGCATGAAAGCTTATATGATCATCAACTCTTAATCAAAGTATTTACATATTTGGTGGCTTCATTTTCATTTGATAATGTAAAAATTTAATCAAACTTTAGGATTTCTGTAAGTGCATTTTTCATTAAATATTTTCTATTGTTGTAAAATAAAGATTGTAGCTTGCATTGAGTGATTTCTTTAAATCATCTCCACAGTTAAATATTAGCCGTTTTTTTCTCTTATTTTAGAGAGTGCCTTATCTAAGCCTGTAAAAGATTAGTAGTTTAGATTGCACTTGCTCAAAAGGAGTATGAGTTGTAAAGCTTCTCCATCGTTAAGGAGTTGAACTTTATGGTAGAAGCTTGGGTAATAACAATCCTAATTTGAAGAGTGGGCTAGGGTGGACATAGGGCTTGGGATTGGTTAAAGTGTTAAACAACATAAAAATTCTCTTACTCCACAGCAAGATTTCTTTTGCTTGTAATTTATTTGTTTATATGCTCCTTTAATTATTTATTCTAGAATTTCTTAGTGAACATTGCAATTAATGTCATTATGCATTGGCGTAAAGTTGATCTATTTAGTTGAGCTTTATTTGCAAATTCTTACTCTTTGCATAAATTAATTAATCCACCATAATTAATATGTAAATTTGGTAATTGCAATTTTGTTGCAATGACTTAATTTTTTTTACAATAGTTAGGTGTTGTAGAATTGATCAATTCACATTAACAATATTATTTAACACTCTCATTTAGTTGTTGTTCGCGACTGAACGCAAGAATAAATTCAACGTAAAAGATTACTTTACATTGTTTGAGAGTTTTACAAATTCATGACTTTGTTTTTTTTCTCGTTTGGTTGAAAAATATAACGTAAAGTATCGAAGTTTTGATGTCCGACGGCGACCGCACGCTGGTGGCGTGGCATGGGTTCGGCCGGGCGGCAGAGGGTGGCTGAGGGGTCGGGCGTCGGTGGTGAGCGGGGCCACGGCAGCGACGGCGGCTACTGGCGGCTACCACCACATCATTTTTTTACATTCGAGTATTTGAATTCAAATCGAGTGAATTCCAAATACACCGAATGGTCTTTCTAATGTATTTGAATACATTATTACATTAGAATTTATTTTACTTGCAATCAAACACCCAAAAGTTAAAACAGATTTGAAATGCAAAGACACCCAAAACCAAGAACCAAAATCTTTGTTGCTCCTGATTTGAATGAAGAAAGGAATGCAAAATGAAACAGAAAAGATTACTTTAAAGTTGTTTGATGAGATTTTACAATTCACGACTTTGTTTTTTTTCGTTTGAAAAATATAATGAAAGTATCTTTTGATGTCCAAATGACCGGCAACGGCCTGGTGGTGCTGGGGCTAGGCAGTGGCGCGATGATGTGGCGGCGGACGACGATGGCCGCCGATATTACGGCCGCTAATTTACTTTACTGCAACCAAACACCCAAAAGTTAAATGTATGATTTGAAATGCATGATCAAATGACGCAACCAAACAACCCCTTAATATTTCAGCCTACAACTTAGGTACACTTATGTGGTGCCTTTGTAAAATTGATTTAAGTAATTATTAGGGGATATGGTATAATATATTTGACTGTAAATTCTTAAAAATTTATTTGCAAATTGAACACTGACTCCTATTAACTTACTCAAATTAAGTGAATCGTTCATTTTATATTTGTACACATAGATTGTGCATTTAATTAGTTCCTAAGTTGTTATATTATTAACTTCCATGGAGTGGGTTTATTGTGATAATACTTAGCTTTAGTAGTGCTTTTTGTGAGAGATTCTGAATCGATGAATTTCAAAAGAAATTCTAAGCGCCTGTTGCACACCCAACCCCCCTATGTGCTTTTATTTCACAAATATACAATGCAATGCATAAAAATCACACACATGAAATCAACTTGCAATTTACAATTAATTTAAACAAATATTCATCTCTTTTGAAGCATGCCAGAAACACATCAAATTCATCCCCCAAACAGTAATTTACTGAATACCAAATAGAACAATTCAACATAAAAATTTAGGATCAAAATCACATGTCCTCACACTGCAATAAAAATCCATGTTGCATGAGATTGACCGTTCAATCATGCAGATAGATCAACAATAAAAATAAAGAATAGAAATAAATTACGAAAAGAATCCATAGAAGTGTTAATCTAGGGCTCACATAAATATAAAATGGCTTCCCCAAAATTGGGTATATATCACTTGCACTACATTTGAAAGATTCACATTCAACAAAAACAATCAAGCACAAAAAGAAATCCATTATTTATAATCATGAAATTTCTCAAAGTCATGATTTGCATAAGTATCGAGGGATATCTCATGGCCTAAAAACAAAAATATTCCAAACCTAATCAACATTTAAAAGCAAGTGAACCACAAACTTTAATGAACTTTAACCAAAAATCTACCCTATAGTATCACAACTTGTAAATAAATGCCTTCTATCCCTTGTTTAAAATTGTGCAATTTGAGGAGGGCCTATGAGGCACCCTCAAAGCCTATCTCTGCCTTAGGATTGTTTGCAATGAAGCTTACAATCTACAAAGTGCACCTCAACTTAAAGATGAAGAGGGGTGGTGCGCCTCATATTTAAGGTGTGTTACTTTTTTTAAAAATAAATAAATAATATAATTAAAATTATTTAGTGCCAAAAAATTCTCAATGACGATGAAAAAATTAAAACAGACAAATTTTACATGAAAAATCCTATAAGAAAAAATTACGAGACCTTGCCGGTCAAAACAATCTGCTATATATTTGAAATTATAAGATTCTACTCTTCTCCTTCATTGGTGAATGTGGAATTACAAGTTAAAGATTCAAGCAACAATAGCCTAGAGAAAATAAATAGATTACAATAGTCTTTAGTGGCAGCCAGCGATGGATGCTAGCAGTCATTAGCTTTAAGCTTTCTTCACAATTTTAAATTAAACTCTCAACTCAATCTCCTCCCATTTCAAGGTAAGATTGAGGACCTATTTATAGTATTTTTGAAAGGGTGTTTTGATAATTTTAACTCAAATTCCAAAACACTCTATCGAACGGTTTGTGTAAATTCCTTTGATCATAAATCTTTCATTCAACATTAAAGTGTTATAATGATCTCAAAATTGAGTGATCTTGAGTTCATTAGATTCCTCTCGTCGTGTCGTTCGATATAACTATAAGCATGTTGGATTTAAAGATCGTTTGACCCTTCAATTAATACTTTGAAGCTTCTACCATACTTCTGAGACTTGATTTAATGTTATTTGGATTTAGATCAATCAACTCTTAGTGTTGTTGTGTTTGTCTCCTTGAGATATTTAAATCGACTATAATTTTGTAAAATCAAAGTTCGTATGATCTCGAACTTAATTTTGAAAGATTCCAACAATTATATTGCTTCGAGATTTGCATTTGATCTACTATATTTTTTATGTGATATATCAAGAATATATTAACTAAAACCATACTTTTAATATTTCTTCTTTTTTATTTTACTCAATACCTCTTTCTCGGGGCCCAAATTCATAGGTTTGGTATCACACATCCACACATGCGACTCAACAACCAGTTCTTCATGTAGCACTATCAACGATCGTCTCCTCATAGCAAAGTCATTGTCGCTACCTCCTTGCCAAGGCTTATTCTTCTATAAGGACAGTAACATCTCTTACTCCACTATATCTCTTCTTGTCAATAACAATAGGCAATTTTTTTCTTTCTTAAACCTAAAATATTTGCAGTATTTATTTAGAGTTTCTTATTTTATAAGCGTTTACATGTTAAATTCATTCTTTGATTTGGGAATGAGAGAGAGAAATTTATAGTATTGAACTTGTTTTTCTTGTTATGCTCGTATTTTGATGCTTGTATGCTATTTTTTCATAATTTGATGTTAGTATGTTAATGTCACTTTTTACTTCGTACTTTAATATTAGTATACTACTTGTTATTTTGCACAATTTATTGATTTTAAGGCTTAAGTCTCATCTCACGGATACAAATTATCTGAATACCTAATTGCATAATTTTAAACCTTGCTTCTATCCATTCAATTGAATAACATCTAAAATCAAGAAACTTTTAGTCACACATCATCACATTTAACGCGCAACACAAATGGAGTGAAATGTAATTGAATGATCTAAGTTCTACGAATTCTTTGAATGGATGTAGAAAAAAGTTCAGAACATCCTTCTATTCAGTCAATCTCATGGTCCTACCTCACCATGCATTGGATAAAATTGCTGTGACTAATTCACGATATTTAGTTACCCCCAAAAAAAAGACCAAAAAGCCTAAAACACAAACCTTCGCTTGGCACCAAGGTTTCTTTTCACTGGAAGCCAACACACACATTATTCAAACTACTTGCTCTGGCCCAATAGCAAGTGAATGCACTAGAACTTTTTCTATCCTGCAGTCTTACTTCCAACATTTCTCTTTAAATCTTCACGGAAACATCAAACAATGCACAACCTTTCTCCAATATATTAGCCAAGAGGATAAATACTCAATTTAAAGTTAGTCAGCCTCAACTCCAAATCAAAGATACTAAATTCAGGTTGAGACAAGTTTTAGGAGACCTAAAATGATTGAATTTCAGTTAACCTTCAAGCTTATTAGCACACATAAAATTAATTGGATCACCAACATTAACCAAATAGCTAGTAGGGGGCAGCATCGAGACTAGTAGATACTTCATATTTTTTAAACTAAATAGCAGCTAAATACAAGGAACTCTTTATCACACACCATCACATTTACGGCATGTTGCAAATGCAGCGTAATGTGATTGCAATTCAGAAAATCTACAACTTTCAGATGCATTGAACATTTTAATTTCAGCGCCTAAATTAAAATTAAAATTATCAAAACCAAGATTTTCATGCTTAATTCCAACTTTAGTCTGTGCAGTTTCAATGGTTTTGATATTTCAGTTTTAATATTTTATTATTAGAATAAATCAAATAAATGGTTGAGTATAATATTTTAAGCATTTGAATAAATCTATAAAAAATGATTGCATCCAAAAATAATACTAATGTACTCAATTTCTATATATTTATAGCCTTTAGATAACTTATTGCATGGCTCGGTGGTTACGTACCTTATATTATTCTCAGATAACCCAAGTTCAAATAAGATGGTAGCAACTTAAACAGAAAAACCGTTTTGAAAACTAATCGCGTCGCAAAATTTTTGAAATTTAAGTGTGCCTGGACTTTGTGTGTGTGTGTCAAGTTGATTTTAACTGAATTTAATTTCAAATGATACACCCTCAAGTCAAAGTAATATACTTAGAATTTAAGCAAATTAAAATTCAGATGATCGTAAAGAGAATTCAATTAATTCCAAGCGAAAAATCAGCAAGTCAAAGTAAATCTATTTCAAACTCATGTCAATTAAAATAAAAATATTTTTTAAATGTTGTAAAAGTAAGCTTTAAATTTTTGGCATAAATGTCAGCAATGAAGTCACCAACAACTTCTAATTTTAATCAATCATAGTTTGATGTAATTTCCTAAGATCATTTATTGTACAAGTGCTCTAATGTGAGCACACATAAGTTTGAATTTCATGACCAAAATCAACAACAACAACAAGCTTTTATCCCACTATGTGGGGTCAACTACATGAATCATTCTTATCTATTGTGTCCTATTAAGTATCAAATTCTCATTTAATTCTAATAAACTAAAATCATTCTTTATACATCCTAACAAAGTCTTTCTAGGTCTACCTCTACCTTTTTTAACATAAGGAAAATCTAATATTGCCCTCCTAACTAGGTCATCGAAGGTATGCTAACGCTTTATGTAACCAAACCTTCCAAGGTGACTCTCTCTAATCTTATCTGGCACTCCAACCTTTTCACGAATATATTCATTTAGCAATTTTATCTCTAAGAGTAAAGTCACTCATCCACCTGAGCATCCTCATCTCTACAACACTTAATTTTATGCTTCTCTTTTACTAGCCAACATAATGTCCCATAAATCATTGCAAGTCTTACCACCATCTTATAAAATTTTTCCTTAAATCTAAGCACTTTTCTATCACACAACAGGCAAGATGCATTCCTCCACTTCAACCATCCAAGCTGAATTCTACTACATTCCCATCTATTTCACCATCATTTTGAACAATAAACCCGAGATATCTGAAACCTTCACTCTTTTTAATGACTTGATCACTCAATGTCACAACACCACCATTAGAATTTCTAAAACTAAAATTACACTCCATATATTCAGTTTTAGATATACTTAAACAAAAACCTTTAAACTCTAAGGTTGACCTCCACAATTCAAGTTTATCTTGAAATCCCTCTCTAATCTTATCAACAAGAAGAATAACATTAGCAAAAAGCATACACCAAGGTACATCCACCATCCTCCTATAAGTGCCTAATAAGAACATCCATAACTAAAGCAAAACGATATGGGCTTACAATCGATCCTTGATGTAATCCAACTAAAATAGAAAAATATTCTGTCAATCCTCCTTGTGTTTGGACACAAGTAACAACTCCAGTATACATATCCTTAATGACTTCAAAATAACCAATATTAATTCCTTTATTTTCTAGAACTCTCTAAAGCACTTCTCTACGAACTTTATCATACACTTTCTCTAAATCAACAAATATCATATGTAGATGCTCCTTACTTTCTCTATACTTTTCCATCAAATCTCTCAACATATGTATAACATCCATAGTAGATCTACCCGGCATGAAATCAAACTGATTTTGAAAAACTTTCGTATCACCTCGTAACCTATGTTCAATTATTCTCTACATAATTTTAATGTATGGCACATTAACTTAATTCCTCTATAATTTGCACGCTCTTGTGCATCACATTTATTCTTAAAAATAAAACCAACAAACTCTTTCTTCACTCATTTGACATCTTTTTTAGTCTTTAAAATAACATTTAAAAAATTAATAAGCCAAGAAATTCTTTGATCTCCTAGGAAATTCCACGCTTCTTTTAAATATCATTAGATTATGTTGTTTTTGCATACTCTATTTTCTTTAAAACCTCTCCAATTTCAATTTTATTAATACGACGACAAAAATAAAATTCTCTATTATTGTTTAGGGTACTAAGGTTGTTAAAATTATTCGTATTCTCACATCCTTCATTGAAAAGATTATTAAAATATCTCATTCGTCTATATTCAATATCTTCTTCTAAAATAAATATTTTATGATTTTTCAACCTTAATACACCTCACTTGAAATAATATTTACTTCTCCTATCTCTTTGCTTAGCTACTTATACGTATATCTTTTATATTCTTTAGTATTCAATCTATTGTCTAAATCACTAAAAGTTAAATTTTTTACATCGCATATTAGTTTTTTAGAATCTCTACGGGCCACTTTATATCTTTCCCAATTCTTCAAATTTTTACATCAAAATCAAGTTTTATAATAAAGCTTCTTATTTCTTATCTTTATACATTTTGATTCCAGCAGCAACTATTTTTACTAAAATAAGTTTTTCCTTTTGATTTTTCAAGCACATCTTTTGCTTAATTTCATTTGCTACTTTTCCTACATAACATTACTTTCCTTATGAACATCCCAAAGTTTAAGATCTTATAGCTTACACTTAAAAATATTTTTATTTGTTATTTAAGTGCCCCATTTAATCATAGAACAATGATTTGATTAATTTTTCACCTTCCAAACCTTCATTTTAAAATCTAAAACTAGCCATTGATGTTGGGTGCTTAAACTTTCACCTGAAATGACCTAACAATCTTTACAATATAAACGATCTATTCTTCTTAATAGAAAATAATTAATTTGTGTTTTAGTACATCCATTCTTATAAATAATAACATCCTTATCTCTTCTACAAAATCATAAACTAAAATAAAATCTAATATAATCCTACCTTCTTCATTAATCACTCCAAACTCATAGCCACCATAAATATTTTTAAAATCTTCTACCACTCTACCAACATGTTCATTAAAATCTCCTCTAATAAATACCTTTTCTTTAAAATGTATTCTTTATATTAATCCCTCCAAGTCATACCAAATTTTTTCTTTTGAGTCTACATCCAAACCTATTTGAGGTTCATAAACACTTATAACATTAATAATCTCAGTATCAACAACAATCTTTAAAGCTATAATGTTATCTCCAATCTTATTAATTTTCACAAAATTATCATTCAATTTTTTATCTATAATCACACCTACATCATTTCTGGTTCGACTTATACCTAAATATCAAAGTTTAAAATCAAAACTATCAATCTACATAGCCTTCTCCCCAACCCATTAGTTTCTTAAATACACAAGATATTTATCTTCTTATGTATCATAATATTTATTAATTCTATTAATTACCTATAAGAGTATTTATATTCTTAGTTCCTAACCTAATATTAGTTTTATGGACTAACTTCTTTGCCTACATCCGTCCATAATGTGATAACCCCATTTAACATTGCACCTGGGAGCCAATGCAGGGGCACTTGCGCACTTCTCATTGTATTCAATCCATATAACATGTCGCTTCTAGTGAACACCCTAGCATTAACACAATGTATTGAAGAATTCATGTTATGATTTTTTTCAACAAATTTTACATTGGTTGTCGATTTCCTAGCACAACTCTCCACTTTTCATATCATGACCAAAATCATTACACCAAAAAAAATCTCAATGTTTAAGAGCTATACTTCATTGTAATCAAAATAACTTATACTCTCCACAAATTAAGAAATTGCTTAGCCTTTTAAATAATTCAAAATTATTCACCAAGCTTATAATATGTAAAAATGGATCTCACAATATAACACTTTCTCACGTTCCAAATTAAGAGATAGTTTACATGAAGTAGCACTATGTCCTGCATGAAACTTAAGTTGAATCTTCTGACTAATGGCTCCAATACTATTTGTAGCTTGAACTTCCAATAACCAAGGCGTTGGCCTTTTTAGCATGACAAGTCTCATGATTTTGTCCGCTTGGAGCAATCTTAGCGAGGGCTCACCCGCCCTAAGAATATTCTAATAGGAGAATGCTCATTGAAGATGTTGGGTGGTAGAAATCGATGCCTACACAAAAAAAAAAGCTTCAATATTTAACAATTCACTATATTTAAGAGATCTCACAAATACATTGTTACTTGAATTTTGATGTCTTGTTACTTGTCTTGGCATTTCTCACACATGGTATTTCATGTCTACATCCATGTCATATCTTAGAAGTCTAGTTTCTTAAAAAAATTTAATAAACATTTATTACCGCACTAAGGTTAAGGTAGTCCAGGGATGCATGATATCACAAGGGATTAATATGATTAGAGTTAATCATCAATTTAAAAAAAAATGAAATCCCAAATCTTGTTGAGTAGTGGAAGGATTCACGGTCAATTAGATAAATTAAATTAGAACAATCAATCCAATTTAACTTGGATCAACTCTTTTCTTCATATATAACAATTCTATCTGTTGAAGTCTTTGATTTAAACATATTTATTCATTTCATCTACCAATAGAGAATTAACTTTTTCTATCATCTAATAGATTTCAAACTACTTCAATTCTAACCAATGCTTATTATATGAAAATTCTCATTTAATTGTGTCCTATGAATCCTTCTTCTCAATTGTCATAGTAAGTGTCAAATTCTCATTTAATTTTAATAAAATAAAATCATTTTTATACCACCTAATAAAATAAGATCAAATTCTCAACAAATGTATAGCATCCATAGTATACCTACCCAGCATGAAACAAAACTAGTTTTGAGAAATTTTTGTATTGTCTCATAACCTATGTTAGTTCTCTCTCCCATAATTTTAATGTAAGGCACGTTAACTTAATTTCTCTATAATTTGCACACTCTTAAGCATCACCTTTATTCTTAAAAATTGGAACCAATAAACTCTTTCTACACTCATCAAGCATCTTTTTATCTTTAAAATAATATTAAAAAATTAGTAAGCCAAGATATTTCTTGATCTCCTAATCATTTTCACACTTCAATTAGAATATCATCAAGTCCTATTGCTTTTCAGCACTTTATTTTCTCCTTCAACGTCGAGTTTACTAATACAACGATAAAAATAAATTCTCTAATTTCATCTAAAGTACTGAAGTCGTTAAATTCAATCGTATTCTCACAACCTTCATTGAAAAGTTTAACAAATTAAGTCATCCACCTATGTTCAATGTCATTGTCAAAGAAAGGCACTATATGATTTTTATCCTTAATGCACATGAACTAAATATTTACTTTTCCTATATCTTACTTGGCAAACTTATACATCTTTCACCCTCTTTAGTATCCAATATATTGCATAAATTACTAAAAACTAGATCATTTACATCATATATTGATTACTTAGAATCCCTACGAGTTATTTTATATATTTTTCAATTCTCCGAGTTTTCACATCTAAATTAATTTTTATAATAAAACTTCTTATTTTTTATCTTTTCTTGCAATTTTTGACTTCACAACCAACTATTTTTATTAAAAAGAACTTTTTATTTGATTGCCCAAGCATATTTTTTATAATTTATTTAATCTCACTTGTTACATTTTCTCACAACATTAAAACATCTCGAATCCTAAAATCTTGTAACTTATTCTTAAAAATATTTTTATTAGTGTTCTTTAAGCTCCCCCATCCAATCTTAGGACAATGTTTTCATTTATTTTCATTTTTCAATCATTCATCTTAAAATCCAAAGCTAACAATCGATATTTGGTACTTCAACTTTCACCTAAAATAACCTTACAATCTTTACAATCTTTACAATATAAACGATCTTTTTTAGAAAACAATCAATTTGCATTTTATTAAGATCATTCGTATAAGTGATAATATGCTCATCTCTTTTCTTAAATAAAGTATTAGGAATTATAAAATCATAAGCTAAAGTAAAATCTATTATGATCCTACCTTCTTCATTAGTCACTTCAAATTCATAGCCATCATAAATATTTTTAAAATCTTCTATCACTCTACCAAAATGTCCAATTAAATCTCCTCTAATAAATACTCTTTCTTCAAAAGGTATTTTTCATATTAATCCCGATCATTTCAATTTTTTTTTTTCTTTTGAGCATACATCCAAACCAATTTGAAGAGCATAAACACTTATAACATTAATAATCTTAGTATTAACAACAATCTTATAACATAAATCTATATTCAATCTTATTAATTTTCACAACATTATCCTTCAAACTTTTATATATTATAACACCTACACCATTTTTAATATAACTCCTACCTAAATATTAAAGTTTAAAACCTAAACTATCATTCTTCTTATCGTTCACCCCAACTCATTTAGTTTCTTTAATACATAAGATATTTATCTTCCTATAAACTATAATATTTATTAATTCTATTAATTTACCCATAAGAATACCTATATTCCAAGTTCTTATCCTAATTTTAATTTCATAAACTAACTTCTTCGCCCGCATCTATCCATAATGTGGGAACCCTTGCTTATTTAACACTACACTGGGCACGATGCAGTGGCCCTTGCACACTTTTCACTGCATTCAAGTCATATAGCGCATTGCTTCCAGAGATGACGTAACATTAATACAATGTATTAAAGGATACATGTCATGATTTTTTGACAAGTTTTACGTTGCTTGTCCACTACCTAACGCAGTCCTCCACTTTTTATCCGAGACTTAAGACCTGGGAAACAACAATGTTGATAAGAGTAAATTCACTATAATTTATTAACTAGATAATTATGCTTTATAAATGATTAACTATTACTAATAGTATATTATTCATAATAATATGAAATTTGATTGTGTTGTAAAAAAAAAATTTTTTGAATTCTAACTATTAATTAAAATTATGATATACTATCATCATCACCATTCTTATCCTAACTATTTAGAATGATTTCATTAATCTTCATTTTCTAATATTTATTGATGACTGTTATATGAGATGTTAAACCACTTTGGGCAAATTCGAATGCAAAATTTTCTAATATTTATTGTTTAATCCATGTTACCTTTTTTATGCTCTTATGACTAATTCTCTAATGGAACCTTATTTTCACGTTTGATTGGCACATCTTTATTCTCATGGGATACCCAATGCAAAGCATGGCTAACACTACATTATCATCAATAGATGTTATTCTCATCGTGTCTCTAAAATAATTTTCATCTATCTACTTTCCTAGATCTTCCACATATCCATCATAACAATATCATTTTTGTCATATTCAATTAGGTTATCAATGGCTTCCTAATGTCCCAACACTCAAATTTATACAATATAATCTTATGACTTGCAATTTTATGTAATTACCTCTACTCATGATGTTCTATTAAAGCTTATTTGGTTTCCCATAAACAAAAGGAAGTAACACTTCCGACTACTCTTTTAGTAAAATGGCTAGATGTTGAGAAAGCCATTTTTGAAATAGTTGTTAGGTTATCCAAAAAGTATGTGGCATTCCTTATTTTCTACTGTTTGATTGTGCATGAAGTGAAAGTGTAGAAGAATTTTTAAAAAAAATTATCATGGGTGTGGGTATATGCATAATAAATATACAAACACACATATACACGCATATTACATAAACATAAATGTAAATAATAGCACATATGTAACATTACTACATGCTATATGTAATAATATGTTAGTAAAATGCATTCTAGTAATAAAATAAAAATGTAATGCGTTTGCATGTGAATGCATGTGTAAAAAACAAATGTAAACTAAAGCATACATTTAAAAATAAATGAATTTTCTACAATGTCAAAAATATACATTTTAACATTACAATTTAGAATTATATTTTTAGTAAATATATAACGTTTTTATTTAATTATTACATACAATATCTAGTATTTATTATAGCAAAATACTATAAATTTTATGCACATATAAGAAATTAAAAAATTATTATAATCCACATCATATATCACTTATTTAATATAACCTAATAAATTATGCATTAGTTGTTTACCATTATATAAACATAATGTATATTATTAAATATTATGCCATAAATTACAGCACTTCAATGTATGGAAAAATATACATGTGTGTGCATGTGTAAATGCACATATAATTTTTTTTTAAAAAAAGATAAGGGTATAACATTTATCGACTTATAAAAGTGTGACTTCATAGCATATTAGCTTAAAGTCAAATGGACAGAAATTATACTAGTCACTTTCTAGGGAAGAAGCCACATCCTACTGCCAACCAAGCAATCGAAGTTATAAACTTCCCCTTCTTCTTACATGTCACAAAATAATACCTTCTCATATTTTACTCTGCCGAATCTTCTCTTTTTTAACCACCATCCATAAATATAGAGTTTATAATTTCATTTACAACTAGATCATTCAAATTAAACCATCCAAATTATGCAAACCCATGTTATTTTTATCTTAGTAATATTGGTTCATTACTAATAAAATCACAGCAAGAAAATTCTGGCTGATAGATCATTTTTTTCCGTTAATCTTAAAGATTTTTATCTTCTTCACATTTTTTATTGTTTATCTTTCCATATTTTCAATAGAGTTCATATTTATTAAAACTATGTAAGAAAACATACACCAAAGCATTCCACCTGAAGAAATTTTTGAGAGCATCCTCATAACTAATACAGAAAGTTAAAGACTTATGTTGAAGTATAATGTAATCCCATTGAGATTGCAGGTTCACTTGTGGGGTTGGCTATTGCTTTTGGTAAATCAATTGTGAAATTGTTGTTTAAAAAAGTTATGGCTAAAGTTTTAATAGTTGTTTAGACTTAGAAAGCCCAACTATCAAAGTATTATTAATAAATGTTCAAAATGATTGTCATTCATGTATTATATTTGATTAAATGATTGAAATACCCTTATTATTATCAGTGATCATATAAAAATTTAATTTTGTCAAATTTGATTACTGCAATATTGCTTTTTTAAACATACAAGCTTCTAACTACTTCAAAATGGAGTTGATGACTTTTTTAAACACTTGTGGATGACCTAAAAAAAAGTAAACCAAACATCAATAAATTACTGTTTGCAAAGAAAGGGTAATTAAAAAAACATGAGCATCGAGAAAACAAATATCTCTAGTAATGATTTTAAAAGAAAAAAATTGATTTTGAAACATGCAAAACATGGATAAGGTTGGAAGCAATAACAAGCCTCAAATCAAAACTAGAAATATCATTTTCATGAATGAAAAATGCTGAAACTACAATGTGCAATATTAAAAACTATATCATGTCTATTAGTGTATAATCATCAAGATGCATTTACTAAAACAAATTTTTGAGAAAAAGGAGGGACCAAAAATATCATGAATCGTGATGGAAAAAGAGGTCAGGCGGGAGAAAAGGAAAGTCGCATTAAATTTTAGGAATTATGATTTCCAAATAACAATTTGTTATTTGCCCACAATCACCACAGCCACTGCAGCAAATAATGAAAAGGAGCCACAAACTAAAATGATATCAATGTTATCAATATGCTTAAACTAATGTAATTTTACTAAAGTCACGATAGAGAAAATTGTAAACCTTAAGAATTAAAATAGCAAACCATGATATCATAAAGTCAAACATGGTGCTCTATTTGAGGAGCATCCAACAAAACTAATGCGGCAATAAGAAAAAAGTAGATGAGAGACAAGTATCAGCACATCTTCAAGAGGTAATGGAATCATCATCATACGTGGCGTGCTGGACACATTTATCATGATAAAAAAAATGATCATGGAGGGGAGACAAGCATCATGCAATCCTTAATTGGTGGCAATTAATGCAATTGCCATTATGGCATGTGATGCTTCTCATGTTGCTATTGTGATAAGCAAGACAATCATACATAGGAGTGAGTGTTTTTCGATCTTCAAGTGGTGGCAAGTAATGTTACATGTGACACATTTGAGGCAATTATCACATCAAGCAAGATAATCACTGAGAGGAGATGAGCATCGTAATCCATTTTTTTTGTAGCAATTATCAACAAATAGTGGAGATCATATTCTTTAACAATCAAATTATCATTGGATGATGCGACAATTAAGCTAACCTAACCTTCTTTGATCAACAATATGAACATACCATGTTATAAGTGAATCTCGTGAGCGTGTGGATAGTTAGTGGTCAAAATTTTAATGATTGGATTGGCAAAAATAATTTCATGAAAGTTCACCTCCTCTTAAATGTAGTCACCAAAAATTCGAGATAATGAAATAACCTATTTTACATGAATCGTCACCTCTCCTCAAACATGTAGTTTAAAGAACAACTCACAAAAGGCACATGTCAATAAGATAAGAGGTCATGGGAGACTTGGAGTGTAACTCCAAAAAAATGGGGATTTAGTGGTGGCACAATAGTGATAAGGCCACCACCATTAGTGGCGATCTCCTCACATAAAACCAAAGATCACAGGTGAGATAGAAATAAACCTAGTCACATCAGGCTAACCAAGTCTGAGCCAAAAAAATTCACCTTGAAAGTATTCAATTGATGTAGGTATCATTTGAGTATTCAATTTAGGTAATTCAAGTGGCCACAAACTCAAATTGATGTGTTGAATTGTATTTAAGGATTGACAAGATTTTTTAAGCTTGTTTGATCTCTGATTTGACTTATCTAAGTAAAATCAAGTATCAATTTAATCAATTTGAACGGATGTATGTTTGGAATAAAAATCATATTTTAGTTGATAGGGATATTATGATCACAACAAGAATGATAAAAGTAATTAAAATATAATAAACTATAGTTGTTTGTTATTCTAAATATACAATCTAATAAATAATAGAATAATCACTGACTAAGTGAAATTATTCAATAATTATACAAAAAATTAATTTAGATTCATAATAATTCTACAAATTAAACAAAAGTTGGTCTAGTCTCAATTTAATAAAATTAAAATAATCTTGAACCAAACAACCCTTTAGGAAAATCCTATAAGAAACTTTTACCCATATAAGTTCCTAAATCCAGCATTAGCCTTCCATAGTTACAAACAAGACATAGCTACAAAACAACACAGCATTCAGAACCGTGCCAAACCCACAAATCACGAGAAAATAAGTTATCCACAAAAGGATAACAAGTTCTTGCCTCGATCCCCTGGGTTCATTTACATTTTAAATCAAAAATTGGAGAACAAAAAAAAAGGTAGGAAAACAATTCTAGCCAAACTAATAATCGCAAAGTAACTTACTTATTAAATACGGTTTCCCCAAGAAGGCAGATCCAAAGCAAAACCATAAGGGAATAATCTATTTACATATACGTAAGATTAAAATTACAAACTGAAAACTATGGTCTGACCTTTTATGCGCTTGAGCAAAGGGGGAATTCTTGATATCCTCCTCTGTAATCAAAAGGGAAGAGGGATAATTAGGTCTAAGAAAAGAAAAAGTAAAAATGAGATTTCAACTGAGGCCAAGAAACTTCATTTACCGGTAAGGCCTGCAGTCATCTTGACGATAATCGCGCCGGTAATGGCAAAGCCAGTGAGGAAAGGCCAGTTCCTGTTCCATTCCCTGCGGAAGAATATCGGCCATGGATCGAACTTTCTCATCTCGCTTCGTCCCAAATTCCCAATAAACCTTCACTATTCAAAACTACCTGCAAGAGAAAAAAAAGCTGGCATGCGACGCCGAATGACCTAGCGACGAACCAGGCATTTTGAAGTGATGGGCTCATTGGCTGTATTTTGCTCCACTAAAGAACAACATAAGCTAAACTACTCCAGCAATAGGCCAGCTTCGAAGCTCCAATGCTTCCATTCTCTCCTCGCAATTTAGGGTGCATTTGATAGGACTTTTAATGCACGTTTATTTCACCAAAAAAATGAGAATCAACTCGCACCTATCGCGAAGCTGCGACTAGCCCTTCCTTCCGCAGCCCACGGTCATAAATATTGTTTCTCTAAACTACCCCTCTACTTTTTTAACTTCCAGGAGCATCAGTGTCTAGATCGTTCTTGCGTGCCCTGAAAATAGCAATTGCTCTCGCGTGCCCTCAAACATCTTTGTTTCGGAGAACAAGGGTTTCTCTTGCGACTGCCGACAGCCGATCTCGCTCGCAGGTCTCTACTTCATTCTCCTCACATATGATCTCACATGTTGCCTCCTCGCAACTGATCTCGCCCTCATCCACAGGTATTTACTTCGATCTCCTCGTGCTTTTGTGGTTCTTTGTGAATGATTCAGTTGTATTATTGATAATTTTATCTCAGATTGGTAATGGGTTTGCAATGTGATTCATAGTTTACCTAATCCTCCGATGAAACTATTAAATTTGTTCCGCAATATTGAAAATTAGGTTTTTCGGTAGAAGGCTTTAAGAATATATTTTATCTTTTCCCACCGCTATGTTCAATCAATAGAGATCATACAAGTAGCAAAGACAATTATTCATATGTTTTAATGATGATTGTTGTGTGCTAAAACCACCATGAGAGTGAAAGTTCAGCTTGTCGAAATCCAAAGCACACGTATTTAAAGAGCGAAGAAGAAAACTCCGAATTTTTACGTGAAAACCGAAAAGAGGGAAAAAATCATGACTGGTCTAAAAAAGCTCCACTATATATTTATTTTGAACAAGTTTTCGATACGGATTACATAATTGTATATGAAAAGAGTCGACGAGAATCCCAAAATCAGTCGTATAGTGTTGGTAACAATTGCTAGTGGTAGTAGATGATGGCGAAATGAACGAGGACGGCGAAAGGATGGAGATCGCAGGAGGGCCATTAACCTGCACCGGTGTGGTTCAGCCCGTCGAGTGGTGACGTTTTGGAGGATCTGCTTTGTGCTCTCTCTCTCTCTTCTCCCTCATATGGGTAATGATGAACTATTTATATATTGGAGTGACATCTCAGAATACATACAAAATCAATCTCACCTCATGATTCTCTTGATCTCTTATGTATTTGAATGCTCAAATGATGTCGGAATTATGAGATTTTAGGCTTGTTAGATCCGGTTGGTTAAGACGCTTGATTTGACTATAAACACTCCATGTTTGAGAGCTATTTAGGGATTTAATTGACATCCCAAAGTTTTCAAGGATATTTTAAGTGCTTGATCTCTCACTTCAACTTCGGTCACTTGCTTTTAGATCAAGATTTGTCACTAGTATTTTAAGTGTCATATCGTTGCCTTTTTTTGGATGACATTATCTCAATCATCCAAAAATATATGTCACAGAAAATAGCAAATTATTCAATGAAATTTGAGAGTCCATTAACCACGCATTTTGAGATAACATATCTTCATGGGAGCACAAGATTATGACTATGGAAGTAGATGCAGGGCCGCATATGCGTGTAAGTATGAGTGGGCATGAGATTTCGAGATTACGGACCCATCCGGGTATGTACGGGTGCTCGTGGAGAGCGCAGCGCGGCGCGTATGGCTGGCGCCGATGTTCGAGCCGCTAGCGGCTATGAACGAGTCATATGAACTGTGGCCGAACTGGCCGGCGGTCGAAAATGGGTTGGTCAGAATGGACGACCGAGGATCTGGCGGTCAATGCGCGGTGCGGCGGTGCGCTGGGTTACACGGCCGCATCCTCCCACCTGGTATAAACGGCGGTTTTCGAGCTTTTGCTTTTGGCGCTTTTTGGCATTTTGATGATTTTTATTTTTTCTATAGGTCTATAAAACCCTCCAGGCCAAGGGAGAAGACCTTCTCTTCTTATTAAGAGAATGTCGAAGGCGATCAAGACCACATACAAGGCTCAATTTTCTCGAAAGAGGCGTTAAGACCGCCGACCCGTCGAGACATCGTTCAGATCATACGTCCTCCGCTTTTCCTTGAAAGAGGTGTCAACCTCGCCAACCAGTTGAGGCGATCAAGACCCGTAGTTCATACGACAAGGCTCCAATTTTCCCTTCAAAGAGGTGTTAACTGACATCGTCGGACCGACCGGATTCGGAAGCAATCAAGACCCATAGTTTATACGGCAAGGCTCCAGTTTTTCCTTGAAAGAGGTAACCTCGCCGACGGCCGAGGCAAAGACCCGTAGTTCATGGCGAGCTCGATTTTCCGGAGGAAACTCTCCCTTGTCAATCGACCAGTTCAATGACCACGATAACCGGAGATAGCGATGACGGATGCGGGCGCCGACGCCTAGTGGCAGGATGACCGATGGTGGTGATAGCGATGGTGCGTGGGATGACCAATGGAGATATCGGATGGTCGCCGGTGACCGCCGACGCAAGCGATAACCAATGGTGGTGACCTGAGATCAGCCGATGGTCGGCGCGATGGCCAGAGTCAGCGGCACTGGTGGTGACCGGCGATCGGTTGCGGCCAGGTGGTGGTGCAGAATCGCAACAATAGTTATCGTATGACCGCGCCGTCAGGGGATGACCGCTAAGATACCGGCACATGATCGCGCGACACGCACCTGGCACCGCATGGTTAACGGGAAAATGTGGCGATTCCGTCATTGACGCCGTGGAAAACTTGTACCCAAAATAAATATAGTGGAAGCTTTTCTTGCTAGCCGGATTTTTCCTCTTTTGAGATTTTCACGTAAAAATTGAATTTTCTTGTTCACTTTTAAATACTGTGGGATTTCACGACAAGGCTAAGGCATAAACTTTCACTCTACCTCAACTGATTTTTTAGCACGCAACAGTTTGACGCCGTCTGTGGGAAATGATTCTCATTATTTCATCTTGTATGACGACCAAGTTTCCCAACAAGATCAAAACCACCATCGAGGTGGAACATTTCAAGCTTTTAAAGAGCGCAAGCGAAGAATGAGGATTCATCAAACTTCGTCTAATTGATTATCAGTTAGAGAAGCAAGTTAACAATACCATTGAAAAAGACTAAGGTTAATAAGCAACTTTAGCTACAACCACAAACGGATGTTTCAATTCGACCTCTTCCATACAGGTTAATGTCATCAAGTAATACTTTGACAAACAACCTCGGATGGGTCAAAAATCCTCAGTGGATTTAATTCGATCTCCAATATTCGTGTCTCCAACTGTCTCTCCCACCTCATCACATTTGTGACGCCAACCACCCCTCCTCCACCTTAGCACATTGGTGCCACTAACCACCTTAAAATCTTAATAAGTATAAAACCTACTCTCTTTTTTTCTCCTTTCATGATGTATTGTAAACATATGTACCAAGCCTCCCTTTTTATGCACTTGGAATTTAGTTGCATTTATTTGATGGTAATGAAGTTTCTTTGCACTTTATTTTCCTTTCATGTATCACAATTAGCTAGAACCTACATTGATAATAAAACTAGTCATGGACTTAAATCTTTTACCATGAACTTTATGCATGTTAAGATAAGCCATATAAAATTTATTTCTTTAAATCAATCAACTAATCAATTCAAATACACGCCTTACGAGTCAATTTTTAAATCAAATTCTTGCTCGCATTATGATAAATAATTAAAGAAAATATGCATTTTATTTGGGCGCTGATGATATTTCTTTCTTTCGAATTTTTTCACATAAAAATATATTGTCTTCAAACATATTGAGCAAATATGTGAAAACAATTATACTAAAAATTAATTAAGTTGTTAATAAAAAAAAAAATTTAAGACATTTTAAATAAATTAATAAAATACATATTCATTTCATTGTGCCTTTAATTTAGTTGGACTAATCGAAATAAGTGCAAGTGACATACACCTCACTTTGATTTGTCTACAAAGCAAAAAATGTCAATTTATTAGTGAGTGAAGCTTTACTATTATCAAAGCAATAGTAATGTGAGGATACATTATTTAAAGTTATGCTATATTTTTATTTATTGATATTAAGTTAAACATTTATTATTTTACTTGTCTTCTCAAGAGCTAAATTATGTTATTGGATTAGGCAATTCTTACAATCTAAAACATGTCATATTTACAAAAATAAAGATAATAATTTTAAGCTTGACATTAACTTAATTATAATAGGTTAATTCATAACTATTATATTTTAAGAATAGAAGACTAAAAAAAAGAAGATGATGAGGAGTTTAAAATGAAGGGATCTTTAAATTGAAAAAAATCAAATAGATTTAAACTTAATATTAGCAATCCTAAATACTGCTTATATTAGTTTAACCTTTTAAAACCAATTTGATCATAGAACAATTAAATATCTTACTTTCCTAAACAGTTTAATTGATTGTATGATATTTCTTTTAAGAAAAAGATTGAATTTTCAAGAGCATAATGAGTTTGATAAATATGAAAATTAAGAATATATTTTTTTTTAAACTTCTAACATTTTGGCTTAGCAAAATATAGCATAAATAGCTTATGCTAAAGAATGCTGTAGGAAATGTAAAATTAATGACACTTGATATTCAAATAGATATTATCAAATCTATAATTACAAAGCATGAAAATAGTTTCCTTTTAATTTTAATTGATATATTTACAAAAAAATAACTATTTTGTTGTACTATGTGAATAAATATGATTAGATTGTTAAGTGCTTTTTTTATATTGTTCGTACTTTTGATACATCAACTAGATCGTTAAAAGCGATAATAGAGCAAATTTTTTTTTGATTTATATATAAGTATTTCAAGATTATGTGATCAAAAATATGATGAAATTAGTAATATGAAAAGAGAGTTTAATGAGCTAAATGTATATTTATAAATGAGATTAAGATAGCTCATTATATTGATTACTTCTTAGATCAACTTAATTAGCTTTAGTATCTATTACAAATAAATCATATTAAAATTGTTTTGTTGGTTAATATCATTTTAAATTTAATAAATATTATTAGTGTTTTATGCAAGCTTCATAATCAACTTAGAAAAATACATCGAGATAACACATTGAGAGCATTAGAAAATAATGACTTTATCATAAGATAATGATTAAATTAAGAAATTAATCCCAAATGTGTTAATGATACATGAGAGGGTTCGTATTGTAAGTAAATTGTCAGATTAATCTTAATATTTTTCTTAGGAATTAATGTACTAGTAATTCTAATGGAGAATGCAATAGTCTTTGAGCAAAGAGGTGAGGCATACTATATATTTGAATATTGAAAAAGTGACAACAAAATATGAGAGATAATAACTGAAAAAAATATTAATAACATATATTTTTTTGTGATCAACAACAAAAAATTTTATTTTTTTTAATGAATAATAAAATTAGCTCATGAAGGTCTTTATCATAAAACTAAAAACATAACAGATTAAAATTATTTTTAAGTTGAAATATTCAACACCAATCATCAATATGCAGATTAATCATTTTACAGAAGCAAATACAAAATTAATTTTATTTAACGCATGTTTAAATCCAAATAAATCATTTAACATATTCAATAAAAATAAGTTAATGACACATGTCTATCCAAATAATTTTACTGCACTAAAATTAAGTATTTTTGATAATTAATTAAAGACTTATATTATAAATATATAATACGAAGTACAATTTTTATTTTTAAAAACTATTAAAAGCCTTGCAGATAAATGATCTAAGCCAATAAAGCTAATTTATACCCTCTTATTTTTCAACACTTGAAAATTCAGCACTTTCACAATATTAAAATCAAACATTATAAATTATAAATTTATTTTTTTATTTTAATAATATAAAAAATAAATAAAATCACCAATGCTAGTCTCATGCCCAAATAAAAAAATATTGAGAAACTTTTTTGTTGCCCCATAAAAAAAAATTTTCCGTTGCACGAGCATGATCTTAATATCAAAGGGGGTAAATAATATTATCGATTGTGTATCATTATTTTGTGACATTTCAAGCAATTATGGAGAAAAATGCTTTTAAGTTGGTGCAAGCTCAAACTCACCACAAGTGTAGCAACAATCAGTGGAGAAGCTTTTCAAACACATATCGGTTAGGTAGTCGACAATAAGATGACCATTTTTTTTCTTGGAAAAATTTATTCGTTCTTCATAGTTGTCAGTGTGGAACGAACTCTTGGTGTAATCAAAGCAGGTGTAGTGCTATTATCATGTTTCATCTTTGTATTTCTCCTATGAAGTTATCTATTACAAGATTTCATTAAAGGGCTATTCAATTACCTGTATTTAGAATGTAAAATAAATCAAATACAAAAAATTTAATTTTTTTGAGTATTTAAAATGATACAAAATAAAATTTCAATGTATTTATAATATATTTAAAATACATTAGAATGATCATTTTAGATGTATTTAAAATTATACATTAATAAAATATTTACCGCCATAGCCAACGCATCATGAGCATTACCGGACGCCGATAATCTCAAAAATACTTTACATTATATTTATTTACGAAACAAGAAATTATTTTTTTTTATGTATTTGTAGAGTTTTCAACCAAATAAGTTTAAGTAATCCAAATACACTATATTCCTTTTATACTGTATTTAATTTATTTTATCTCTAAATATAAGCAACCAAACAGCCCCTAAGACTTTCAATTTCTTATATAATTCGCTGAAGGTATGGTTACATAACAGACTATAACATAGATTATGATGTAGTGATGAATAAGAAGATATAATAGATGGATTAACAGAATAATATTACTAACATCTAGCACTACCATAAAAGATAATCACATGCCTTATTTATGTCATCTAGAATCTATGAAACATAATTCATCCAATCATCCATAGGTAAAAATTGTATCCCTGATAAACATCCTAACATGTAAACTTGTGGCCTTGTTGATACATGTTGCTATTTGACAAAAAAATCTAGTCTTTTGAATCACAAACATAAGCCATCTAAAATGAGGTATGCTAGCATGATGGGCTTATGATCTAAAAGTAATGCACATTTAAACTCCACAAGCATAAGACATAAAAATGTAGAGATTTTTTCTTGGATATGTGAGGCTTGCCCCTTACATCCAATAAACAGATGCCTCCGCATCCATCTGAAATCATATAATTTACTCCCTGTGAATGTGGAGGCCAGTACTAGGGCGTGTGGAGCTGAATAGATACTAAGCAGGATTATAACTACATAGATGTAATTACTGAAGAACAATACTTAAACCAAACTGCGCTGAGTATACATTTGTTGCAGCCAGCGAGTCACGAGTGGGATGCATTAACTTAATCACACAAATCTCAGAAATCTGGTTTTACAAGAGAAGAGATACGGATCAAATGGCAGATCATGAGGACAACAGATTCAAATAAAAGCTCAACTAAGTAGCAGAATACAGAGATGATGCTTACAGCTTCTTTTCTCCCTCTGATAAAAAGCATAAGCATCAAGCAAACCAAGTTATGAAGAAGAGAAGCTTCAGCTACTCTTGCATTGCCTGAGAGTGGTACTTCTCTAGGTCAGCATCGAGCTCTGAAGCAGACACTTGCTTACGGGCCTTTACCTCTTCCACGGCCGCCTCCTCTGCGCCTATCGATTCTGGCCGTACCTACCCTTTCTGGCACCCTGCAATAAGCAAAAATCAACATCTGATTAAGGCTATACTGACACTACTAATATAGCGGTATTTGGACTATCCTTCCAATAGAACGGTCAACAGGATAATTTAAAATGTTTATTTTCAAGTCTCAGATTCAGAAGAAGATGCATAAGAAACCTCTTCAGAGATTATTTGTTTGCTTAGAGTTGGGAAATATCATTTGAAAAATGATGCAGTCTTTAGATTCCATCATTTTGTTTGGGTATTTGGAAATGTAATATAAAAGTTAAACTCTATGAACACTTGCAAAATATTTATAAAAATTGAGGATTTCGATTTTTTATTCAAAATGAGTGAAAACATAAATATCAATATTTATGCTTTCCACTTAAAAGAACCCTAAACAAAAGAAGTTTAGCTGCATGTATTTTTCGATTTTGTTTGGTACATGGATACCAGCTATACATGGAATAACATGAACCGATCTAACCAGGGGGAAAACATTCTAGCACTTTAAAAATGAAGTGGTAAACGGATCATCAGCAAAAAATTATATCAAGATTAGCATTATAACATTTAGTTGTGCTGGCAAACTTGCCTTTATTTGCTATTCATAGGCATTTAGTGCATATATAAGGTGCTCTAGAACGAAAATCTTTTAATTCAAATCAAATATACAATGTAGAATTAAAGGATATCAGCCATTGTAATAAACATAAAACTTTTATGGCAAAGCAAGTTATTAATTATATGTATGTATATGTGTGTGTGAACAACAACAACAACAACAAGCCTTAATCCCACTAGATGGGGTCGGCTACATGAATCCTTCGTCTCCATTGTGTCATATTATGTGTCAAATTCTCATTTAAATCAAGTATACTAAGATCATTTTTTTTTACATCTTAACCAAGTCTTTTAGGTCTATACCTTTCTTAACATGACAAATCTAATGCATCTACTCTCCTAATCGTCATGGACGACGCTTTATGTGGCCAAACCATCTAAGGGTGACTCTCCCTAATCTTATCTACCTACTCCAACTTTTTCCCGAATATACTCATTTTGCATTCTATCTCTAAGAGTAAAGCCACTCATCCACCTAAGTCTCATCTAATACTTAACTTAGTCTTGCTTTCTTATATTGGCCAACATTCTTGCACCATAAGTCATTCAGTCTTACCACCATCTTATAAAATTTTTCCGTAAGTTTAAGTGGAACCTTTCTATCATAATAGGTCGATGCATTCCTCCACTTCAACCATCCAACTTGAATTCTACTAATAACATATCCATCTATTTCACCATCATTTTGAACACTAAATATAAAACGCCACTCTTATTAATGACTTGTTCACCTAATATCACAACACTACCACTAGAACTTATACAACTAAAATTACACTCCATATATTCAGTTTTAGATCTACATAAATGAAAACCTTTAGACTCTAGAGTTGACCTCCATAATTCAAGTTTCTGTTGGACTCCTTCTCTAGTCTTATCAACAAGAAGAATGTCATTCAAAAGCATACACCAAGGTACATCTTCTTGTAAATGCCTAGTAAGAACATCCATAACTAAAGTAAAAAGATACGGGCTTAAAGCTAATCCTTGATGTAATCCAAAGAAATAGGAAAATATTTTATCAATCCTCCTTGTGTTCACAAACTCTAGTATACATATCCTTAATGACTTGAATATAATCAATATTAACTCCTTTCGTTCTAGAACTCTCCAAGAACATCTCTTGAAACTTTATCATAAGCTTTCTCTAAATCAATAAATATCATATGTAGACCACTTTTGATAATGAGTAAAAACAATGAAATCCTATTAATGTGAAAGGTTTCTAGCAATTTAATATAATTTAACAATTATAAAATAGAAGGCACACATTCAACTGATAAAAATCATATTATACAAAATCTGATAAAAATCAATAGTACTTTTACCGAATAAAAGAAGTGAAAGAAAAAAAAAACAAGGGAAAGAATCATGCTCGAACAAGAAGAATGATTTTCACTAAATACTTATAGCCTTACACGTACCACACGTACAACCAATAACAACAAAAAAAAGGAAGAGAATAAAGAAAAAGAGAAGGCGTAAAAAAGAATATTCATTAAAAAGCAACACTCAAAGCTTCAGATTGTCTATCCCAAAACATGTACGACTCATGCTTGATCAAGAATTAGAATCTCGAATAAAATAGAATGCTTGTTATATCTACGAGCAAGCTTTTTTAACCATATATATTTTTTTACATGTCTTGATTAATTTTTTTTTAAAATGATAGTTCTAATATCGGAGACATTTGTAAAATAAGTGAAAAGTTAAAACAATCAAAAGAATGTTAAAAAATAAAAATTAGAATTAGTAAAATAAGTATTAAGCATATGATTTATAATTTTAGTAAGTATGATAATAATAATTATCAATCAATATTCTTAAAAAATAAATTGATATCTAAGTATGATATATTTAAGTATCATGGATCTATTATCAGAAAATAGATAAAGATAAAAATGTAATTTTTAGAGTTAAGATCGATGGTTAAAATGGATAAGTGTCTCAAGAGTTTTCAATTATAATAAGCTTACATCAAAGATCAACAACATTGAGTTAATAGTCCATATATTTTTTGTATTAGTAATAGAGATTCTTATACATAAATATTCAAAGAAAAATGCTTTGATGCATTTTTTTGCAGTGATATATTTCTTATTATTGAGACAATTATTGAAATTAATGAAAATTTTAAATAATTGAGGAAATATTTAGAAAATAGATGCCTTAAAATTAGCATGGTAAATACTGGGTATAAGATGTATAAATATGTTGTATGATGTGAATAATTATCATTGAATATTATTAAAATATCTTAAGTATCTTAAATTAATTATACAAAAAAAAAAAAAAAGAATGGGGATATAGATAATGTTCTAACTTACAGAGTTAAGGCTAGTGATAAAAATGAAAAATTCTCTAGAGCATTGTCAAATTTTCTGAATCCTCAGTTATAATAGTGATGTTGTATAAATCCAAATGTTGGATGATAAAAAAAATATTGATATCTAAGTTATATGTGGTAGAAATGAGACTGTGAATAGGGATGTGTGGAAAACTAGAAAAGATAAATTAATAAATAATTATATTGATTGAAAGACAGGAGTAACATCCATTGAGAATAATGTGACTAAATATAAATTTAGGTGAATTGAACATTTATAATGAAGAATAAAAAGCACTCATTAAATGAGTTGATAAAATTTGCATTTAAAGATTAGGAAGAGAAAAAGGAAAACCTAAGGATCTATGGATAGAAATTCAAACTTTTTTGCAAAGAATAAGTAAAACCTCAAAAAACATTCAATGGAAACAAATGGAAAATGAGAATTGATAATATTGACTAAACAATTCAAATATGACTAATGATGTCGATCTACATGCAAGCATGTTGTACAAATACAACAACTAGCCTTTATCCCACTGTGAGGCTGGCTATATGAATCATTCTTCTCTATTTGTTCCCTATTGTACAAATGATTATTCAAATTCATAAGTCCTAGACTTAATAGAAAATTTGAAAAAAATCTATAGATTTTCTAGTTTGAAAAAATGTGACTATTTTAAATGGTCCATTAATAAGTGAATTGTACACAAATTAAGCCAGGGATGATATAAAATTCCAACATAATGTATGATCTTTTATCAAACCTCTTAATAGAGCACCCAAACTCCTACAAATTACTTCAATTTGTTGGTAATAAGTAGTTGAAAATATTTAATTGGGTTTTGGGTTTCATAATTTTCATTGTGTTTTTTTTATAAATGTCTCAATTTTCACATCCCTAGCAGACATTATAGTTTTAGATAAACCATACAATCTAACCTTATTAAAGCACAAGTTACTTTACTTATATGTAAGGTGCCAAAAATTGTCTTAGATAGAATAAACAGAGCCATTTTAGAATATTAATCCACAGCAACAAAGATGAAATCATATTTGTAGGTATTTTAATGCGAAATCCATTGTCATGTCTTCCCAAAATTTATAAGAAATAAGTAAAGGCATGTATAACCAATTATTAATTTTGTTCCCAG
Organism: Cymbidium sinense; assembly: GCA_021442155.1. Taxonomy (NCBI): domain Eukaryota; kingdom Viridiplantae; phylum Streptophyta; class Magnoliopsida; order Asparagales; family Orchidaceae; genus Cymbidium; species Cymbidium sinense. The sequence goes on from CM038216.1 coordinate 118,884,275, forward strand.
CAGTGCTTGACAGGTTATGTATTATAATACTATTTGTGCTATAACTGGAATAAAATTTACATAGTAATATATATCTTCAATATTGTTGTAATTTTATCTCTACCAAAATAACTTGCAACACCACAAACTTAAAAGTCTAGAATAAAAAACAATCACATCAAAATGAATCAATAAAGCACATAAAGTTCCCCATCCAAGACTGACATCTTTAATGATAAATTCTTCACCAAGCATAATTGCTTCATTATTTTGGCAGCAAATATTTCATTAAAATTCTTACAAATGGGATTATCTTCCTTAATATAATAAAAAAAAAACGATTTTGATTGTCATTGTGTGCAAAAGAACAACTCCACTCAAGGTAAAGAAGGCTTATATTCCATCCCAATACAATGTTTCGATACAAAAGTATATTCACATAAAAATTCAACTTATTTAATATGTACATATCGTAACTTTATTAGCAAATTCAAAGATTTATCAAAATAAAGGACAAACTCCGTAGTTAATAAATCATGTCTCTAGCATTGAAGTATTTACACAACTATATAAAACTCTTTATCATAATTAAAATATTTTAGCTTCATTCAATATTTTTCTGAGATAAGGAATAGAAGCCCCTCTTAAATCCAACCCCCTCCAATGTGTACACCAAAAATATCACAATAAACACCGAGTACCTTACTAAACAGGACAATTAAAGCACATGAACCCTCGTAAGATTTTTTAATATATTTAAAAGCACAGTTAGTAAATTTTATCCAATGAAATACACCATTTTAAAAATAAATAATAATTGGTGACATTACATTATTAAAATCTTAAAACTGTAATCATTGATGAATATTGATGGGTATAGTTCAACTATTCATTGTTTTGACTTAATTAAGATCACAAATAAAGCTTTCACATGATACAACAAACTTAAAAATTATCATAGGCATAACAAAACAGTACTTCTTCAGATTCAAGTACAATCTCATTTTATATTATTTAAATGATTTTTCTAAGACGTGCCAAATAAACCTCTCTAGTTTCAATATATAACAAAATATCATAAAAATATACAACAAAAATGTTTCTAATGAAAGATCAAAGAACATTATTCATAATTCATAAAAGTGATTAGTGTATTAGTTAATTCAAAAAGTAAACAATCACTCATAATCTATGTTTTAAATCCATCATTCAATTCCCTCACGTTATTACTAATTTGCAACTTCTCATATAAATTTTAAAAAATATTATAACAACATAACATCTAATATTGATATAATAAATTGATATTTGATAGTAATTTTATTGATGGTTCTATTATTTACACACTCCAACTTCCATTTTTTTGGGTGTAACTTGTAAGCAATACAACAACAGCACAAACACTCAGACTCTCTTTAATAAATCCTTTTTAGAGAAATATATACCCATCAATTATATTCATTATATAACATAGAAAATTAGGTGAAAATAATCCAAGAATCAAATCAATAACAAGTGAATTTCTATGTGATGGTGATTCATTAAATAAATCGTTTAGAAATAGATTTTTGAAAAGTTATGATATACCCCCCAAAAAGTTAATACACAATTATTTGGACCACACTTTTATAAATGGACCAAAAAAGTTTGGGTGCGTTATCAGCACACCTCATAAAGTGCTCTGGACATATATTTTTGTGTAGTATTTCTCATACCTGAAGCAAGAAATACTTGATTAACATCTTTAAGTAAGTTCACTCTCACAAATAACAACCTTTGATTTTATAGCAACCAAAGGCATATATCAACCCTTCAATAAGAAACTCCTTTCAAAAACATGTAAATTTAAATTTTGAATGAGTTTCTTTAATTCATAAGGAGCACTAGATTATTTTACAATAGAAACAAATATATTTTAAGATTAGTTAAATTTAAAAGTTATATTCTTCCAACTCTTCTTAAACACATAAATATTATATTTACCAGAATGAGTTACATCTAAATCATATAACAACTCATGATAACATATTCTACATTCATATGCAAAACATCAAATAATATAGGCAGTTAAATGGGAACTAAACCTCAATGTAACAAAAATCGAAGTCTCATCTAACTATAATGCATTATATGATTGTAGAAGCATGATGACTAAAGGTTAGGGTTTAAAAAAACATCTAATATGATGTTTAACATAATTTTATTGAAAAAAATAGAAGATTTATACATCACAAGTCATCCCGTTATTTAACAACTTAATTTATTTAGACATAAAAATAGCAACATTAGAAGTAAAACCCAAGCGATAATAAAATGATCAAAATAATCCAATAAGTTTAATGGGAAATCAGAAACGCACAATACATAAAGCAAAATGAATTTAATTTCAGGAAATGTGCAAATATTTTTATCAAAATAAAGAGAATTAAACAGGTCAAAATCAATATATAAATGACATAAAACAAAAATAAAAATATCAAACTAAGAAAAACTAGGTCCACCACTATACAGGTAAATTACGTACACACTGAAATCAGATAGTCACACTGTACCACAATTGAAGGAATGACACATCCAATTTGTACTCATAAAATTGAAAATGAAAACAAAATCTGTTTGGGACAAGTTCACATATACATATATTAGAACAACTATTTATAGATAACAAATAATCAAATAATCTGTGAAATTCAAAAAAAAAAAAAAAATCAGAAACACTAAATCACCAAGCAAAATGAATTAATTCTCACAAATTAGATTTTTGATGGGACAATTTTTGAATTTTTTAAACATAATCAAAAGCACTAAACAAGTTAGGGGTTGCATGATTTTAAGTATTTTGAATGCTTTGTAAATGGAATATATGCCTTTTGAATTGTTAATATATGGTCACAAGAAAAACAAATACAAAGTACAGTTTCAAAACATTTTGAATTCACTCTCTATTTCATTTTCAAAGCATTTGAAAATCACTCAATTTAAGCGAATTTCAAATACACCGCTTGTGTGAAGCACACTGCCACTACTGCTGGCAGACCTTTGCCACTATCGCTCAACACCTTTGTCCAAAGTAATGTGAAATACTTTGCAAGCAACCAAATACATAAAAGAAAGTCCTACATTTTTTTTATAAACAGCAAAACAACATTAAAGTATTTAGAATGCTTCAAAATTCTAAATGCTTCAAACAAACAGTGATAACAAATTAATTAAATGATATAAAACAAGGGAAAGTACCAAAGTAATAAACAAACTAGGCCTTGCATTGATACAACAACCTAACTTCACAAATTTAAAAAGTAAAGCACGATCACAAAACTAAAATTGGAAAGAAATATTTCATTCAAGCCAAAAGTCCCCCATTTATTTGCCTCAAAATAACTATTTGGAAACTCCATAACATAGACTACTAGATATGATTAGATTAAAATCAACTCAAGTTAAATTTAAATTAATTGAAGCCTGATTTAAATGTTCCCTAAATTCCATCCATAACCAAAACAGTTAGATAGAAATTGTAACTGCCCAATTTCAATGTCATTGATATCACAAAAACCAACAAAGTTCTAATTGATTGGTTCATGAAAACCTGCAAATTCCATGCCCCCAATATATAGTACCAACTTGCATGTTTGAAAGGTAGGGCATCAGCAAACATAAAGCATGCCACTGGACCCATGCTTTTTTTTTTTTTGTTAGCATTTAAGTGGATAATTCCAAAACCAATAGATGATAACTCATATAAAAAAATCAATCCAAATTCCATTGCCCACATATAATTCCAAAAGAATAAGCCAATAATAATGCCTACTCCATAGCACAAAAAATAGTATAAATCAACCTGAATAGAAGAAATTCATCTACAACGAATTGATCATTTATGTGTTGGCTTAATGTCTTCTTTTATATAATGTTATACAATTTATGATAAGAGATATTTGATTTGATATTATCTCTCAAGATTGAGAAAATATAATAGCAACTAAATTGGATGTTATTTATCTTGCCTCAATTTTGAACCAAATTGATTGTAAGTGCATTTTAGATTATCTAAACCATGAAGGTTAAATATATGAGAAAAAAAAGGTTGAAATCATCAATAATTATGCAAAATAATATTGCATTCTTTAAGGAAGATAACATTGAACCAATTACTATGATTTTAAAGATAACATTGCCATATAAACAACAATGTTATCCATATAATGTGAAATCCCATTTTTTTAAATAAGGTGGTGATACCAATTCAACTAAACTAACATCAATCAATTCGTATTATTAAGAGTCCAGATGTTTGGCGAGGGGGGAGGAGCTGAATGATGGAGAGTTAGGGCGAGGGTTGATCACGCAAGCAGATTGAACTGTGCGCTCAAGTCGAGCCGAGACACACCAGAGAGAGAGAGAGCAAGTGCAAGAGACGGGAAAGGATGCAGGTTACACGTGATCCAGTGAGTGATGACTTCTATATGTTAAACTGAGTAAGAAAGATTATAGTGTCAAATTATGACCTAGCTCCTGTGTGTGTTTGACAAGGAGTTCGACAGTAAAGCAAGTATGATATTAGTGCCAAAAATTAGAGTGGGTTTTCTTCTCATTTCTTTTCCTAGATTAAGAAGTATATGCTTAAATCATAAATTCTTTTATTTTATTTAAATTTAAAGTTTGACTTATACCTAAAATAATATAGAAATTTGTTAAATCACAATGAAATTAAGCATGAATATATACACACGCACATATTTATATGCTAAAATAATTTAAACATATTCTAAATATTAACCTTAAACAGATCATGCAAGCAGATTGAAGAGCGAGAGCGAGCGCGAGAGAGCGAGAGAGAGAGAGAGAGAGAGAGAGAGCAAGTGCAAGGTGCAAGAGATGGGGAAGGATGCAGGTTACACGTGATCCAATGAGTGATGACTTCTATATGCTAAACTGAGTAAGAAAGACTAGAGTGTCAAATTATGACCTAGCTACTGGGTGTGTCTGACAAGGAGTTCGACAGTAAGGCAAGTAAGATATTAATGCCAAAAATTTGGGTGGGTTTTCTTCTCTTTTCTTTTCCTAGATTAAGAAGTATGCTTAAATCATAAATTCTTTTATTTTATTCAAATTTAAAGTTTGACTTATACCTAAAATAATATAGAAATTTGTTAAATCACAATGAAGAAGTTAAGCATAAATATATACACACGTACATATTTATATGTTAAAATAATTTATAATACCTTTTTAACATATTCTATATATTAACCTTAAGCAAATCATGCAAGCAATCGAATCAGGCGCCGATGAGCCGAGACACACGAGAGAGAGAGAGAGAGAGCAAGTGCAAGAGACGGGGAAGGATGTTTGTTACACGTGATCCAGTGAGTGACAACTTCTATATGCTAAACTGAGTAAGGAAGATTAGAGTGTCAAATTATGACCTAGCTCCTGGGTGTGTCTGACAAGGAGTTCGACAGTAAGGCAAGTATGATATTAGTGCCAAAAATTAGGGTTGGTTTTCTTCTCTTTTCTTTTCCTAGATTAAGAAGTATGCTTAAATCATAAATTCTTTTATTTTATTCAAATTTAAAGTTCGACTTATACCTAAAATAATATAGAAATTTGTTAAATCACAATGAAGAAGTTAAGCATGAATATATACACACGCACATATTTATATGTTAAAATAATTTATAATACCTTTTTATTTGAAATATTAACCTTAATTATATAGTCAAATGAAAGGAAAAATGTTATTTAATAAAAAAGTTAACTAAGATAATTTAACATGAATCCTATTAATAAAGATTGTTAGATGATGATATAATAATGGTTAATATGGCTAAATAAGATAAGATTAATTAATTTAGATAAAATAAAGCAATTTGTTAAACAAGGAAAATGTATAGATCAAATAATGTGCCTTTATTTATTGCTATAGGTGTCGAGCTAAGGGAAGCGATGTCTAAGAAGTAAGAGAGACTGGAAATAAAGTCTTCCAAATTTTATGATGAGTACCCATACTTCTAATTTATGATAATAATATTGCTTTCTTCTAAATTGATTGTTCTCAGTGTCATTGATAATTATTTACAATGATTATTATTACAATATTTATCCTGATTTATCTGCTCTTTAATTCTTGGTTATATTGCAATGAATGTCTCAGAATTTTTCAAATACTTAACAATTGTTTAAGCTTTAAAAGTTATAGATAAATATTGAATGAGATGAAAAATATGAATGTTATGAACTATATAAGAATGCTTGCATATGTATGTTCACTAATGGAGTTTCATCCTCTTATAATACTAACTGGGAAAACTAATTTACACATGCAAATATAAAGAAAAGGTAATAAAAATGGATATTGGTGTTAAAATATCTTAAATGATATAACTTTAGATGATGATTTCTATCATGGATGTAAATAATATAGATAGATATTACATTATATGATAGAACGTGCTCAACATTCTTAATAAAACATAATTGAATACAAACTATCATTTGTTCTTATATTGATTTATTATATTTGACTAGCATGCATATTGTTTTCTCTTTCATTACATTACTAAAGTTTATGAATATGAGTATTCGCATGTTGAAAACTCACTATAATTTTGATCTAAAACTTGCAAGCTGAAATCTTGAATAAAAATGATTAAAGAGAAAATATTTATAGAAGATGCGGTCAACATAGCGAAAGGTATATTATAATTGTATTAATTTAAATTATTTTTATTAGTGGCTCTTTCAATTTACAGAATAATTGCTAGTTAATAATAGTAATTATAGATTTAATTCCATCATCCGATCGTTTGTTCTCTCTTGATAATTTCAATCCTTTGAATCAGTCATGACATAACATCTAACCAAACACCTCAATTTGAATTGAATTAAAACAGGCCATATAACTAACTTAAAGCTAGAAAAAACGGAGAATTCTCTCACAACCACCATCATTGGCATCCTTTTAATTACAAAAATAACATATAAAATAAGCTAGCTAATAAAATAAAACAAATAAGCATTTCTTAGTATCAAAGATTGATGTAATGTTTCCTGCAAGCTTAAATGCAATTTTTATTGAATCTACCTAGCTTCCACAAATGCACATAAAAATTTAGCATTTAATAATTATCAACCAAATCATAAGATAAAATCTACGAATAATAAAAGTAATCTAAATCATCACAAGTAGATTTGTCTCACTAGAAAATAATATATCTCTGAAATCTATCATAAAAAATGAATACAATCAAATCATCTAAAATAATCTCAAGAGCTAGCTATATAGAAGTATCTAACAAGATATTGAATATAAACTCAAAATGGGTGAAAAAGGAGTATAATCAAAAAAATTAACAACAAATTCATGAATTAAGATCAAATCACATATACTGAAAAATAAATTTATACAAGAATTTCTAAAATATTCAATTTATAGACATTAATTTAAACATGTTGCAAAATTTAAAATATTTGCATTCACTTTCTTAAAAGAGCATGAAGAAAACATTTCAACTTTAGACTCAACATGACTTCATTGCTATGCTTAAATTCCATGTACTATTCATAAACAGAAAACCTGTAATTGTCATAACTAATATCCATTTTTTGTGAATATCCTCATTCAAGTCATGAATATGTTGTGCAAATGACAGAGTAAATACAATAAACATGTATTCTATAAGGTCAGCAATATCTACAAGCTTTATACAATGCAACAATTTCAGAAGAACTCATGCAAGTAGACATGTTGACAGATGAATTATATGCAAGCTCAATCACAGGTAATATCAAATCTCACCCAAATGCGTTAAACAACTCAATAGTTCTCCCAAGCTCATGTTTTCTACAATTTGCCCATTAATCTAAGGATTTAGATGAATTTCATTTTCATCTAAAAAATTTATAGAAATAATTCATGAGTTATGCATCTCAATTATAAAAAAATTGTATTAAGTTAATCATATAATTTAACCACTTCATAAAAATAAAATGTAGAAATGTGAATGCATCAACAATTTTATGGTATGGAATGTGTAAATTTGTAACATTAAGATAAAAATATAATAATATTTTTATTAACATTGATGATAAACCAAATACATAATCCATACTAACATCATCCTAGTATTTCTATGGAATTGGTAAAGGTATATACAACCATATGTTCTACTTCCTACATTTAGTAAACTAACAAATATTAAATTGTTAAAAAATGTGCTTCATCCTTCCAATACTTGGATAGATATATCAATCCTCAGCCATAGTAATGGTCCTTATACCCACTAGAAAGGTAACAACACACCCACCATGCACTGGCAAAGCTACTATGAGAACACTAGGGCTCATACCCCCATTGGCATTAAGCCCACAGCCTAGGGGATGTGTCTATTGCTTAAGAAAAATCAAGAAAATTACTTGAGTTATAAGGAAAATATTAGAACCTTTTTGTCCTTTTCCTTAATATGTGATGCTTATGAAAATAAAAATTTGGAAAAAGATATAAGAAAGATATTTGGTCAGTTAATTTAAAAAAAAAATAGTGATGAAAATATAATTTAGTAAATATAAATTTTACTATATAATATCAAAATATAAATTTATTCAATACCTCAACAATTGCCAAATGTTGTCTAATTTGGATACGAACAAGCTTATTGGAACCATCTCAACAATTTGAACATAGTCCATTCCATGAGATGGTGTCATGATCAAAGATTTTCATATGAATCACGATTTTGCTTATAGAAAGCTTGTGCGAACGAGCAATTCATATGTGAAGATTTGTAAACTTTTTATCAATATATATTTTATTGATTTGTAAGCTTTTTATCAATTCATATGTGAAGATTTGTAAGCTTTTTATCAATATATATTTTATTTGTATTAATATTAAAATTCTAACAATTTTTTAAAATGCTAATTCTAGGCCTAAGTTTTGATGAAAAAAGGGCAATAATATTTTTAAAATCTTTAGTTTATGCCCAACACTAAAAAAAAGAATACCTTTCACTAAACAATCATCTTTAATAATGGCATCTTTATTAAGCCAAGACAAGTCATTATTTAAGTTTTGATAAATCTCACTCTTAGAAGTGGCATTCTCATAATGACTATCTAGGAGAGAAAAAGTTAGTAACTTAAACACTCAAAATAACGTAGGTAATCTTTCAAGAATTTTCATATTCCAAATATAATATATGAAAGGAGGTACACAAAGCTGACCACAAATAGCTGGGAACAAGATAAGAACAACAAGCTTCATTAAGGGGTTGTTTGGTTGCCTGCATTTAGAGTGTAAAGTAAACTAAATTCAGAGAATTTAACTTTTTGAGTGTTTGGTAATGGTGCAAAGTAAAATTTCAACGTATTTGTAGTGTATTTGAAATGCATTAGAATGGTCATTTTTGATGTATTTGGAATTCGCACGATTTGGGTGAATTCCAAATAACCCGAAGTATTTTGATTGCCGAGCCGCCCGTACCGTTGTCGACGCCACCACGGTCCGCACATTCATCTTACCTCAGCTATCGTATTATCGTCCCGTATCGGCCATCGCCAGCCAGGCCATAATCTCAAAAATACTTTACATTACATTTTTTTATAAAAAAAAAAAAAGAAATTCATGTATTTGTAGAGTTTTCAACCAAACAAGTTAAAATAATCCAAATACACTGCATTCATTTTACACTGTATTTACTTTACACTATATTCTTTTTTCAAGCAACCAAACAACCCCTAAGTAAGATCAGCAAAATAAGAGATCAAAAGCAAAAAATGAAAAATATTAAATATAAATGTCTCTATTACACAAGAAAAGCTACAAACCTTCTTGAAACTCTGTTAGAACTTTGAAATCCACCTCCAGATAACCGAGTGGTGGCGGCAGGTTTCTCCATGTTTGATCCCACAATCTCTATTTTCATAGGCTTCCCATCAAGCTGTACATCATTGTATCTCTTAACTGCAGCAAGAGCGTCAACCTTTCTTGCAAAGACAACCTCAGCTGTTCCCTGAAAAAAAAGATAGCCTGAATAAGTATATAACTACTTAAGTATGTCATAAGAAACATAGTCTAAAAAGTATGGCTAGTGACATGCCTTTGATCTTCCACTCCTATCATAGTGGATGGAATAACGTTTTAGATCACCAAATTCAGAAAAAAGTTCCTGCAATGCATTAATCAGACTTGAGAACAGTAGACGATACAAAAAATATCAAGCCAGAAAAACCAAAGTATCTTCATATCAGCTTCCAAGCAAAATAAATCAAAGTACAAAATTTGGAAAACACAATGCATTTTGTATGTGATTATTTTGAAATCCAGAGCATTCATTTGATAGTTATAATTCGTATATCTGACAAACTCTAGATTTCTGGTTTAGAAAAGGTCTTAGAAGTGGTAATGCAAATGATAATGGTCATCTTCTTGTATCCAAGTTGCTGAAAGAAAATAATAGAAGTGGGCATTAGATATTCATCTTCACATGATGATACTTGTTGAATTGCATGATGGTTGGAATGATTGGCACATAAAGAAATAGTATTTAAGCTATTAGCTTTTGAGGTAATACACTAACCATAGAACAAAAAGTTGAATTTCTAATATGAATCTTCTTATAATAATTAAAGATGGCGTATGTAAAGTTAAACAGCTTCACCAATTTCAAACTATTGAGGGATAAATGATCCCATGGCCAGGCAAGCCCGGAAAAATCATTGCCGGAAAAACCATTCTACAACATTAATTGTAGGCTGCACATGATTTTCTTAAAATTTTGATTTAAAAATGCTAAAAGCGGATAAAAAAAAACAAGATCAAAAAGGGAAGGGAAACATAAAAGAAAAAAAAAACTAATGGCTGCGTTAGAGCTCCATCTACACAATCCACTCACTTAAAAAGTTGGACCAGCCTAAAAGAATTATGAGATTAACCAAGGTAAATCACATGCAATTGCTTCCTATACAATACAAATCTATGTGCAAAGCTTTGAGAAACTAGGTTTTATAATGAGGGAGGAAGGACTTTCTCTTTAGAATGTTGCAGTGATCAGTTGAAGAGCAATTAAAAAAAAACCGATCGCAAAAGCACCCTATACACAACCAAATCAACTAACAATTTGCAGTAAAAAAACGATCGCAAAAGCACCCTATACACAACCAAATCAATCCACCAATTCAAATTTACCCTTTAGCTCTTTGATATCTTACAAGTTACAATTAGCGGCTGACAAGAATTTTTAACAGCGACAAACAAAATTTAACAAATACAAACCTTGATGTCCTCGTTTGAAACGCCATAATCAAGATTAGAGATATAGATCTTGCTCCCGGTCTCTATAGAAGAAACTCTAGTCGCAGGAGACGGGTATGCTGGCATCTGATTGGAGTACATATCGTGCTGCCATGCCGATTCTAGCGCCTGGATGCGACAATTCCCATGTAGGAGAAGAAGAAGAAATAATAAGGAGAAACCCTAGCTTGGAGTGGCTGCGCTAAGAACGAGGCGACCATCCGACCATGTGCATGGAGAACGAGATCGGGATCGGTCACGGGGATCAAGACAACCCTAAGCATACCTTGCCGCCGGAATAAGGAGCCGGCCGCTTTCCTGAGCGTTTCGTCTGCCGGCGTGTCGGACCGAGACCGGTAGATCCTCTACCCTTCCCTTTAAGGTTTCCGCCGCCTGATTTCTTGTTGTTCTTGAATCAGATCGTCGAGCGACATGTCAAGCGCGTTCGACATCGTCGTGGAGAAATACACGCGAGACAGGTATTCCTTCCTAATGGATCGAGTTTGGAGTTCTGGAGGAAGAGGATATCGAAAAGGGAATAATAATAAAACCTAAAAATAAAATGGGAGGATATTTGTTTTTAAAAAATCTTACCTGTAAGCAAATAACTAAGGTGTCGTGGTGTAGTTGGTTATCACGTCAGTCTAACACACTGAAGGTCTCCGGTTCGAGTCCGGGCGACGCCAAATTAAAAATTTTTTAAATTTTAAAAAGATATATTGAATAAATAGCATTCAAGAATTTTATATATTTATTATATTAATTTTATAAATGTATATTTTTTGAATATTATGTATATAATTGCCCTAATTATATAATATATTTTTTTATTTTTTCTGTTGAGCCGTCCAAATTAATCAGCCACTCATAACAAAGCAAGTGTCAATGGCAACATCTTCATTGGGATATTCAGATTAGCGGATTAAGAATATGCTTTGGGGGTGGCTGTAGAAATATATATATATATATATAATATCATATCACAGCTATCCTACTTTAATATATTTGACTATCTAAAATTTAGCTCTTATGTTGGATGACTTCACTTTTAAATTCTTTATTTCATAGGAGAATACTAATGATCTAATGTGTAGATAATTAAATATTCTTTTCATTCTTGCAAACTCTCTAAAATAATTAAACTAAATATATTATTTTTACCAAAAAATCATCATGTTAGGAGTATCATGAATTTCAAGCCTATTTCACTTTGTAATCCTTGTTGTAGCAATTATTCTAATGCCAATTCTAAGAGTTAGCTATCTCAAATAACACTCTTCTATTTTAGTCTAACTATTTTATAACTACTCAAATATGAGAATACAATGTAAATGAATTAAAAAATAAATAAATCTAGGAAGTTGATATGAATATTTAGGCAAATGCCCCAAATCTACGGAGACCAAAGAGGGAGAAACAGCTGCCAAGAAATTTTAAAGACTCAAATAATGACTCTAAAGTTTGATTTAAAATTTGCTTTTAAAGCGCAAAGTTTATTTATCTTTGAAAAAGGTTTTCAATGGGAAACTAAACTGCCAAAAGACACTATTCAAAGATTAATAAAAAAAAAAACACTAAAAAAGCTCTCCCAAATAATTAACTAAAATATTTTGTTTGTTTGCTTCTAATAGAATTGGTTAGCCTAAGGAAACTTGTCATTAGCTTATTGGAGTAGTTAATTAGTAATAGGAAGGTGGTTTTTTGGCTAAGTCTTGGATGGCAGTATTCATAGTAGCTAAATATTATGTATGAGAATAGGTATAAGTAGGGAACTCCACGCATTAAAGAGGACAATGAAATATCCTAAACTTTCTCTCACTCTCGCTTCTTCTTCTCAAAACTCTTAATGCTCTTGGTTGCATTGTTTTTTTCTCCTTTCAAGTTTCAGGAAGTGGAAGGCCAACAGAGCTTCGAGCACTGGGAGGAGCTATCATTGGTGCTCTCGTTGACTTTTTCCCATGGCTAAAGGTACTCATGCGTCAGTCCAAATTCTTAAAAGTTTGGAAACAACTAAGGATCAACTCATGGATATCCGTTAACTTATTTGAGAACTGCATCTCCGTCTTACCTTACCTTGAATTTAAATAAAACCATCCGGCATCGTCAACCATTAGCCTTACGAATCCTGCACTAGCAGTCTCTGCAATGAAGAATCTAATGGGCAACTCACCATTCAATCCACGATGTATCAAGATTCCTCATTTTGTTCAATAGAAACTTGGATTCAAAAAATTGAACAATATTATGAGTTTCACAAGCCATCTGATAAAGATAAACTAACCCTTACTTCTTTACATTTCGATGGCCCAACCAAAGAATGGTATCTTTGGCTTGTCAAGACTAAATGCCTCCATTACTAGATAGATTTTCTCACTTCCTTGCACACTAGGTTTGGTCCTTCCAAATATTGTGATCTTAGAGTTGAATTAGCCAAATAATTTCAAACATTTAATGTCGATGCTTATCAACAACAATTTAAGCAACTCTTCAACTAGATTACGGGTCTCAATAAAGCTTTCCTACAGAGCTATTTCGAGTCCTACTTAAGACCGACAATTAGCAAAGAAGTCCGATTGCATCACCCCACTTATTTGGATCAAGCCATGGAGCTAGCCAAACTAATTGAAGATAAATTGCATGATGGAGGATAGCCCTCGATGTCCAATTCCTCTACCCATGGCCCTTCTACCTTATTACCTTCTTTTCCAACAGACCGGTATGCCTATTAAGAAGTTATCTCCGAGAAATGGTAACAGAGAGAATGGGTTGCTAATTAAAGATTTCACAATCACATTTATAAAACCAAATTCTTCTCCTTATTGATTCCAATGACCATCTATCGATGGATATAGTAGAGTCTGCGTCAACTTTTCCTCTGTGTTGGAAGACTAGCTCTCAGACTTAGCTGATCCTCATGTTTTCGATTCATGCCTTGGGGTCAATGAAGCACCTTTTCTGATTACCACAATAATTTCACCCTTCAAGTTTTAATTGACAATGACTCCACCCATAGTTTCATTCAACGACAAGTGGTTCAGCTCCTTCAAATACCAGATATACTAATACACATTCTTTCATAGTTCTGGTCGGCAATGGAGATCACCTCACCTACTCCACTAAATGCTCTATGCTTCTTTTACAACTCTAAGGTACTACATCCAATTCTGATTTCTTTGTGGTTTTGATCTAGGGAGCTGAGATTGTTCTTAGCATTCTTTGATTCATCAATTGGGTAACATTGCTACCAATTTTTCTTCTATGACTGTATCTTTTACATTCAATGGTTTGACTATAGTCTTGTAGGATTCCAATTTTTCATCCTACCAACCCATCTCTCTCCATCAACTCAAAAATTAATTAACCAAAATTCCATTGTCGCATACCTTCAGCTCACTACAAACCTTTCCCCACCTATTGAAGACCCTCCATCTCAGTGCATGGACCACCCATATGCTTCCCACCCTTTCAAAATACTCCACCATATTCGTTGAGCCAACACAACTTGCACCCCACCATCGACAAGACCATTATATTCACCTTCATCCCAACAATAAACCATTCGTTGTCCACCTCTAACGCTATCCACATTTCTAGAAATCGGCCAACGAACAATTGGTTGCTGAGATGCGGTGTCATTCGCCCAAGCCAGGTTTCCTTTTCCTCCCCTGTGCTCCTTATCAAAAAAACACGATGGGACCTGGAGATTTTGTGTAAATTATCGAGTACTTAATTAAACTATGGCTCCACATAAATTTGTAATCCCAACTATTGACGAATTATTAGACGAACTACATGATGTGACTACTTATTTCAAACTTGACTTATGAGCGAGATATCATCAGTTTGGATTGCTTGATAGGAGGTTTACAAGACAACTATTTGTACTGAAAGTAATTATGAGTTCACAGTCATGCCATTCGGATTGACCAACGCACCGATAACCTTCCAAAACATCATGAATTCTATCCTAAAATCTTTTTTACACATATTTATCATTATTTTTTATGACATATTGGTTTATAGTATGACCATGGATGCTCACATTGGCCACTTGGACATAATACTTCATTGTCTCCAACTATATCACTTTTACTTACATCACTCCATGTGTTGTTTTGGTCTTGCTCAAATTGAATATCTAGGACAATTAATTTCTGTCGCTAGTGTGCTCCCCACCACCTGTAATATCATCGCCATTATCAACAGACCCACATCACTTAAACGACTTCGTGGTTTCCTGGGGTTCAGTGGATATTATCGCAAGTTCATTAATAAGTTCGCACAATGGGCTAGTCCGATCACAGAACTATTACAAAAGAACCAGTTCCACTGGACACCTTGAACTCAACAAGCCTTTGTTCAACTTAAACTACTTCTTTTAAACCCACTGATTCTCCAGCAACCCAATTTTTCCCTTCCCTTTACCATTAACATAGATGCATCTAACACATGCATAGGCGTTGTGTTATATCAAACTAATAAACTAGTTACTTTTTTCAGTAAAAAATTGAACAAAGAAATTTAACAAGCATCTACGTACATTTGAGAGATATAAGAAGTGGTCTAAAAAAGGTGCCATTATTTATCGGGCTCTAAGTTTACCATCCAGACAAACCAGAAAAGCATTCAAGAAATTATGTGTCAAGTAATTCAGACTCCATAACAGGAACATTTTTTAACAAGGCTCCTAGGTTACGACGATAACATCAAATATAAACTAAGTTCTCGCAACTGTGTCACTGATGATCAATCATGCTAACCACAATCTACTTCACTTCTAATCGAATGTACTACTCTTCTCTCTTTAATTTCATCACCAATTTCTTCCATCTTGAAATAGCTTCAAGAGGAAATGACCACCATCTCCAAACACATTGATCTCCGCCACAAAATTGAGGCATCTCCGGGTGATTATCCTGCTCACACTCTATAAGATAGCTCGATAAAAAAATGACAAAATTGTTCTAATAGCTCAATCCGCACTCAAGCTTTAGCTTTTATAACTTTATCACTCAAGTGTTGTGGGGCTCATGATGGCCTTCGCAAAACCATCCACCGTCTCTGTGAGCAATTTTGTTGGTCAAACCTATATTAAGTGCAGACAAATTGTTCAAATACAAATTACCATCCCCTCTTGAACCCTTGTTCTTACAGCTCTCTTCCCATTCTTATTGAAAACCACTTGCAATGGACTTTATCATTCTCTTGGCACCATCTCATGGCAAGACTATCGTTCTTGTAGTCATTGATCGTTTAATCAAATATGCCCATTTTATTGCGCTACCTCCTCACCTGATTGCCTATTTAGTTGCCCATATGTTTATTGCAAAAATTATTCATTTACATGGTGTCTTGAAAAGTCTTATCTCTGATTGTGATCATCTCTTCATGAGTAATTTCTTACAAGCCTTATTCAAGGAATTAGGCACCTCCCTCCATTTTAGTTCAGCTCACCATCCGGAGACAGATGATCAATCCAAAGTAACTAATCAATGCCTTAAACAGTATCTGCACTATTTTGTGTCATGGACAATCCTTCCACTTGGACAAAATTTCTTCATTGGGCTGAATATTCCTATAACACGCCCTTCCATTCTTCTCTAATTATGTCACATCTTCAAGCCTTATATGGTCGCTTGCCTCCAACAATTCCTCCTTATGTTGGTTACACCTAAGAGGTGGAATTCGTGGACTCTTGGCTTATTTAACAGAAAAAATTACTAGCCAACATACATGAACATTTATCCCGTGCACAACAGTGCATGAAGCATGGAGCAGACAAACATCGTCATGGTGTCTCTCTTCTAGTGGACTCTCTAGCTATGGTCAAACTTCAACCTTATAAACAAATTTCTCTCCATCACCACCATAATTCAAAGCTAAGGTTTTGTTTGGGAGAGCTTTTTTAGTGCTTTGCTTTAACAATTAATTATGTTTTCAATGTGCTTAAACATTTTAGCCCATCTCACGAAGTCTGCTTTAAATTTCCTTTGCAAAAGAAAGCAAATAAACTTCGGTGGATTTTTTAAACCAACCTTCAAACAAAAATTTCACCACCATAATTCGAAGCTAAGTCATCAATATTTTGGCTCTCTCAAGGTACTTGGACAATTTTAAAAAATGGCTTATCGCTTGTAACTACCACCTAACTCACAGATCTACCCAGTATTTCACATTTCTCTCTTCAAACTGTATGTACAAGGCTCTACCATACATCCTATCCCTCTACCGGAACATTCTTGGTTTAATCATCTCGTCGTCCAACTGACCACCGTGCTAGACTCTCTTCAGCTCCTCGTCAATTCCACATCGCAGAAGCAACACTTAATACCTTGGCCAGGCATGTCGCTAGATGACGCCACATGGGTCCCCAAGGACGAATTATGTCCAGATTATCCCAACTTTGATCTTGAGGACAAGATCTAGCTGCTAAGGGCAGACGAGATTGATATGAATATTCAAACAAACACTCCAAGCTACGGAGACCCGGGAGGGAGAAACAACCACCAAGAAAATTTAAAGACTTTGCAATGCTTAATTAACTAAAATATTTTGTTTTGTCTGCTTCTGATATAATTGATTAGCCTAGGGACACTTGTCTTTAGCTGATTGAAGCAGTTAATTAGTGATAGGAAGGTGGTTTTATTGCTAGGCCTGGGATGCCAGAATTCCTAGTAGTTGAATATTCTGTATGGAAATTGATATAAGTGGGGTACTCCATGCATTAAAGAGGATGATGAAATATCCTAAACATTATCCCTCACTCTCTACATCGTTTTCTCTAAACTTCAAATTTTCTTTCCGCTCTTCGTTGCCTTATTCTTTTATCCTTTCAAGTTTCAGAAAGTGGAATACATAGTTTTCTTATGTATATCTTCTTATTATTTGCACATTTTTTCTTACTTTGCATACTCCATGAGAATTTTTATGTAATTATTTTATGCAACACCTCTATCATTTTAGTTTTCTTTTTTTTAAAAAAAAAAATTGGCATAAAAATTCTAGAAATTGAAATTCTTCTCTCATCAAAATTATTAAATTTTGTCAGCAAACTTGAATTCAAAAAACTACAAAATTATTAAGGGATATTGTGTATTTAAGAGCTCATAGAATAACTCGTTGTGTATTAAAATATGATATTTTATTTATGAGTTCATGACTTAAATTAATTGTTTTAAGCATTCAATCCATTATTTTGAAAAAAAAAATCAATGTAGCTTGATGCTTTGAAAAAAATATATTTTCTTTAAGGCTTTCCTCTTATTTCTTATTCTTCTAAATTTTTTTGGTAAAAATTTTGAATAAATTTTTCTTAGAAAATTCTCATAGGGTCAACAATTAAATTTTGTTCACACCTCGCAATTGATGTAAAAAACTTTATAAAAATTTTTCATAGAAAATTCTCATAGGGTCAACAATTAAATTTTGTTCACACCTCGCAATTGATGTAAAAATTTTATAAGCAAGTCAAATAAATGAATTCTTTGATGATGTATATATATATATATATGAAAAAGAGATTTGAAGAATTTCCAATTCACATATTTTTGAATTTTTTATTACTAATTCTTTTTTGTATCTTCAAGATAGGCCATTTAAAGTAATACAAGAAGGCAAAAAAGTAATCTTCACAAAAGACATGGAGTTATATAAACAAGTGTGACACATTTGGTGATGCAACTAATGATAATGTTATAGGCAAAAAAAAGTGAGTGAAGAATCATTTCTTTTGAGAATCTAAAAAGTAAAAATGGAAATAAAATAAAACGATGAAGATCATCATCAACAAAGAAGAAGCTACTCCAATAAAACTTTAAATTCTTCTTTTTTGTTTTAAATATTATGGTTATATCATAATTTATTAAGAAATTATATTTATTTCAATAAAATTATGCCATTATGAATATTTATGTGAAACTAAAATATTTCATTATGCAATAAAAATTCTCAATTTATGTCGAGATTTGTGATTCTCAAAATTTTGTTGTAAAAATTGGACAACTTATTGAGTCCATCAACTCAACCTAATACTTTCTTAAGCGAAAAGACTTCATTTGTTCCCCAAAACATTTATCTTTATCTTCTTTGGGCATCTGATTGACTACTGATTAGTTGATGATATTGAAGAGATTGCTTCATATGTTAGGCAAATATTTGGATGTAGGAGTGAATTGATGTGTTAAAAAGTTTACAAATAGAATTTCGTACATAAATAAAATTCCATATTGGTCATGTAATATAATAAAATTAGTATTGATATGACACTTAAAATACTACTAGTCGAAGCACGAATATTGATGTCAAAATCAAGTTGATCCTAAGTTGAAACTAGCCGAGATCAAACACTTAAAATATTATTGGAAACTTTGGGATATCAGTTAAATCCCTAAATAGCTCTTAAACATGAAGTGTTTATAGTCAAATCGAAGTTTTTTTGACGATCTAACAAGGCCAAGATCTCATAATTCTGATTTCATTTGAGCATTCAAATACTTAAAATACATCAAATGATCAAAGAAATCATTTTGAGCCATCTGATGGAGTGGAGTGGTTCGGATTTTGCATGTATTTACCTCATCTAATCTATAAATAACCCCTCATTCTTCACATGAGGGGGGAAAGAGAAGAGAAAGCTCTAAAGCTTGAAAATCCTCCAAGTATAAATGGTATTTCGGACGGTTGCTGACCACCTCCGGTCGCCGCATGCCACCGCCATTGACCACTAACCATCGCCGGTGCCACCGTGGCCACCACTGCCGGCTCTTATCGCTGCCAACCACTGCCGCCATTACCGATCATCACTGCCAACCATGTCCCTGCCATTCTCGCTGTTGCCGATGCCACTGCTGACCACCGTCGCCGGGCTGCTGCTGACCATCGCCCGCTGACCGCCAACCATCAATCATTATCATCATTGCTGCCATTATCATCATCGCCACCACCGTGCCGGGTACCGCCTGGCCGACCATCATCGTTTTCGCCGGCCGTTACCGCCACTGCCGCTTCTGCTGTTTCATTATCATCCACAAGAATCTGCATAACCTAACAATTCATATATTATGACTGTTTGTCGCTTTCATATACAATTCTGTAATCCCATATTGAGAAAATTTGTACTCCAAAATAGATACATAGTTGAAAATTTTTGCTCGGACAAGCCCCGTGATTTTTTCCCTCTTTTCGAAGTTTTTCCACGTAAAAAATTATGGAGTTTTCTTATTAATCTTCAAACATCTGTGTATGTGTTGGATTCCACAATAAAGTCAAGGTATAAATTTTTATTCTACCACAACTGATTTTCTAGCACACAATAAGTATTAATCATATTATGTCCATCAATAAGAAGCAAAATTCGCCTTTATGCTAAGAGCATATTAAGTTGATATGGCTACTTTGGCTCACATTTATATGAACCATATTGAGTTGATCAAATTCCTTATCGAGCATATGCTCACAACAAAATTCCACCTTCCATATTATGTTAAATGTGGGAGCCAAGTCTAACTTAATTAAACCTTTTAAAGGAGTTGATGTCATATCAAATATTTTTAAATAAACCTACCTTAAAAATGTATGTTAATTGTACTTTTGAATGAAAGTTTACTAGAAAAGTTAGAGCCATTATAACACAATCACAATAAAAGTCCTTTTATCAATTGTTAACCAAATAACATTATGTTATAATTCTCATAGGGTATGCATTATTTGGTTTTAACCAAAAAATCAAATGGAACCAAAGTTTTTGAATAATTTAGTTCGGTTGAACTTAGTAATTTTTTTGGTTTTAATTAATGAAAACTTGTTTTGGTTTCGGTTTGCTAAATAAAATTTTGGATGGAACCAAATAAATCAAGTAATTATATGTAATATTATTAATTTATGTATAATCATCTATATATTTATTTTTATTTATTTTTGAATATTTGATAGGTGCTTTTTTGTTGGATCATTATCCAATTTTCTAAAATATTTTCTCAATATGATAATATAGTTTCATCAACTTCTAAATTCAAAACATCATTCGGTAAGAAAAAATTAGTTTTAAATATTTTTTAGCAAGAAGTAATTGCATTTTGATTATATTTATGTTATTTTGCTTATTGTTTGTTCATTATACAATAAAAAATTATGCAAATAATTTTTAAATGCAGCAAACTTAGGTTTATCCAAAACCAAACCAAAATAATCGAACCAAATTATTATTCGGTTTATTTAGTTTTTTATTTTGGTTTGGTCAATATTTTGGAATCCAAAACCAATTGATTTTAAAAATTTATCATCCAATCATCCAAATCAACCAAACACACCCCTAATTCTCACAAATATTTTTCTACCCCCAAAAGACATGAAAAAAAGCTTAGGCTTGACTCATTTAATAAGGAGCAAAGTCCTCTATCAAGCTATTAAAATATAAATTTAGCTACTTAAAACATTGTTCACCTTGGGTCTATAATAATGCAGATGTCATCACTTGTTTATTTTACAATTATTAAGAAAAAATTTAAATTTGAAGGTGATAAATTGCCCAATATGAGGTCTTTCTAGTTTTCCCATGCCTGATGATATCAAATATGGCATAAAAGAAAATAAAGAAGTGTATATTAAACTCTATATAACTAAT
The DNA here is from genome assembly GCA_021442155.1 of Cymbidium sinense. NCBI lineage: Eukaryota > Viridiplantae > Streptophyta > Magnoliopsida > Asparagales > Orchidaceae > Cymbidium > Cymbidium sinense. The sequence continues at coordinate 118,906,168 of CM038216.1, forward strand.
CATATAGAGACTAAGGATGAGTGCTAGCTAGAGGTGTAAGTGAGTCAAGCCCACTACATGAGTCGAAGCCTCGGTGCTAACGAAGCTGCGAGAGCTTTATCGAGCTCATAAATAAGTTCTAACATTTTCGGCTGCTCGAAGCTCAATTGACCGACCAAGAAATTTTATCGGTACACATAATGATGAACTATAATTATCATATTTTACATCATTGATTCAATAATTTATCAAACTTTTTAAACGAGCTCGAGCTTTTGAAACTAGCACGAGCATTCTTGTTGAGCTTGAGTTTGACTTTCTTTGGATTGAGTCAAGCTTGAGCTTAACAGGGTTTAAACAAATTTAACTGAATTAAGTCAAAACTCGACTCGACTCAACTCGTTTACACCCCTAATGCTAGCTATCAGCTTTAAATGAATAGACAAGATCGTTGAGAGACTAACTTAGAAGAAGGTGGCTTCGTTAATCTTTGAGGTCAGTTCAACATCCAAGCATTGAGGGTTGAATAGGATGTCTTTCAGGCGATTTGGTAGGTTTCAACTTCATGTGACTAGAGGTTTTAAATGACTTCAAGTTAGGATAATCATGACTTTTTGGTGGTTTGAGACGATTCAATTTCAAAGATCCGTTGAACTTGATTTTGACACTCAATCTAGATCATCTAGCTAGGATTCAATCCAGCAATTTCAAAATAATTTTAAACATAACGGCTTAACTTAATCATAACCACTTGCCCTCCCCACCAATTATAATTGATTTGACTTGTTCGAGATCATGTTTATTTTGAATTTTTCTTTTATGTTATCTTTAAAAATATATTTATTTGTTCTGTTTTTTTATTTTTAAAAATGCTTAAAATAAATTGAGTGTTTTAAATATTTTTAAAATTAATTATTATCATTCAATATATTTTATTTAAGATTAAAATATAAATAAAATTAAATTAATTTAAAAATAAAGATCACAAAATGATTTTGAGCAAAACATTACTATAAATTTTTTAACACCACTTTCGTAAATATTTAGGCTGAAATTAAAATTATAAGTTAAGAATATAACCAAATTGTTCTCGATTGATGCAAACTCCACTCTCGAATCGAAACTGTAGTAGAAACCGGAAACAGGCCATGCCTTCTGCCGATGGCCTTCCATATAATCTGATTTTCGTTTTTTCTTCTTCTTCAAATTGCCAGTTTCTTAACCACAGCTCAAATTATACAAAATATGAAAAAAAAAAAACGGATTAAAATTAATAAGAAGGGTATGCAAATTCCTCGTCGTTCTCGCCAAAATCCCACAGCCCCAGAGCCCGGACGACGCAGGCCGACCCAGCCACCACCAAAGCAGCGAAAACCGGCGGGACGATGAGGTCGGCTTTGGACGGGGCGATTAGTCTAGCCGGCACACATATCGCCTGCCCGGGCAGCTCGTCCACCGGAAGCCTAACGAACCCGCGGTGGCAGGATCGAGCAAACGGAGAAGACGGCGTTAGCGCCCATGCGAAGGCCATCTCCGGCGAGAACGATGTCAAGAAAACCATCGCGGTCAGGAGCGCCGTCCATGCCGCGGCGTAGCGGAGGAGCGGATGCCGGTGGTGGAGCTTTCGAAGCAGCGCGATTGCGACGGAGGAAAGCGACATTTGATTGGGGCGGAGAGAAATAATTAGGGCTTCGGGATGAGGCGAGAGAGAGTAATAGTTGGGAGGAGGGCAGTAGGTGTACTTAAGGGGAAGGAGGAGAGGGTTAGCAGTTGAGTAGGTGACCGGAGCAAGCCCGGGGAGATGGGAATTGGGAACTTGGAAACGACTCATCGTATTCCGTGGGAAATTTCTTAATATTGTCTGACCTGCCACGTAGTGAGTTATTTAAAATTTTAATTTTTTTGTGACAAAAAAACTTAAATAAAAGGGATTATTTTTAAAATAGGTTTAGTACTAATGATAATTAGTTATTTAGGCACGAAAAAAATATAATTAACAAAATAGGCCTAGTCGTCCGTCAAACGGACGACTGGCATCTCGACGTCGGCAGTCGTCCGTTTGACAATTCTCTTTTTTTTTTTTCTGGTTTGTAACGGCGGGAGAACGGCGGGGAGAGAGAGAGAGAAAGAGAGAGAGAGAGAGAGAGAGAGAGAGAGACAGCCTTTTTTTTTTTTTTTTTTTTTTATAACGACGAGAGAGAGAGAGAGAGAGAGGAAGATTTTATTTTATTAATTTTTAAATAATATAATTATTTAAAATATATAATTAAAATATTTTTATAAAATATTTAATAACTAAATATTTATATATTTAGTTATTAATTTTTTTTTTTTTATATATATATATATAATTAAATATATAATTTAAAATATTTTAATTATATATATAAATTTATAAATTTATTTAATATTTTTTTATTAATTAATATAATTATGTATAATATATAATTTTTATTAATTTTTTGTTAATATATAATATAAAAATATTTAAAATATATAAATAAATAAATAAACAAAAGAATAAATTATATAAATATTTTATAAACTATATAAATAAAATAATTATATATATATATATATATATATATTTATAAATTTATTTAGTTATTTATATATTTAAATTATATAAATATTTTTAAGTTATATAAATAATTTAAAAATAATTTTTATAGAATATTTTTAATTATATATAAATATATATATATATATATATATATATATATATATATATATATATATATATATATTTATTAATATAAGTCTTTAATAATAATAATAACAAAAAATATAAAAAATATAAAAATATAAAAAATAAATAAATAAATAATTTTTTAATAAATAAATAAAGAAATGAATAAATATATATATATATATATATATAAATAAATAAATAACTAAATATTTTATAAATATATAAATAACTAAATATTTATATAATTTTACAATTATTTATTTGTTATTTATTTAACTAATTATATATTTTAAAGAAATAAATATTTTTAAATAAATAAATAACTAATTATATATATGTATATATATGTATATATAATATATATATATATATGTATATATATATATATATATATATATATATGTATTATTTATTTATTTATATATTTTAAATATTTTAAATTATTTATATAACTTAAAAATATTTATATAATTTAAATATATAAATAACTAAATAAATTTATAAATATATATATATATATAATTATTTTATTTATATAGTTTATAAAATATTTATATAATTTATTCTTTTGTTTATTTTATATTTTAAATATTTTTTTATTATATATTAACAAAATTAATAAAAATTATATATTATACATAATTATATTAATTAATAAAAAAATATTAAATAAATTTATAAATTTATATATATAATTAAAAATATTTTTAAATTATATATTTAATTATATATATAAATAAAAAATTAATAACTAAATATATAAATATTTAGTTATTAAATATTTTATAAAAATATTTTTAAATTATATATTTTAAATAATTATATTATTTAAAAAATTAATAAAAAAAAATCTTGCTCTCTCTCTTTCTCTCTCTCTCCCCGTCGTTATAAAAAAAAAAAAAAAAAAAAAAATCTCTCTCTCTCTCTCTTTCTCTCTCTCTCTCTCCCCCGCCGTTCTCCCCCGCCGTTACAAACCAGAAAAAAAAAAAAGTCGTCAAACGGGACTGGCCACGATTATGCACCAGTCGTCCGTTTGACGGACGACTAATATTTTAAATTTAATTATCGTGTTATAAACTTATTTTAAAAATAATCCCAAATAAAAATTCATGTTTATTATCACCTGATTAGTTGTATCGATAATAATTTGAGGTTTTAACATACATAATCATCTTATTTTTTTAAACTTCTAAATCAATCATTTGAAATATTAAATTTTAAAATTAATATTTAAATATTAAAATTCATAATAAAAGTTTAATTTATATTTTCCATTTTTTTTTATAAAATTTTTAATAATTTAATCATGGCATATTCAAATACATAAATTTGATAATTAAAAAATAATTAAATTATAAATACATATATATTGAATAATTGATTTATAAAAATTCATAATAATTATTTCTTAATAAAAATATTTAATACATGAGATTTTTTTATTTTAATTAAGAAATCTAATATAAAATGTCAAATGTATATTTTTGTAAGTTTATTTACATTTTTGTAAGTTTATTTAAGGAGTATAGCAATACTTTTGGATTTCAGTACCTAGCTCCTGATAAGGTATAAAAAGGTTAAAATGAATAAATAGTTGAAGGAAAATAACATATTTGACTTAAAAATTAAAAATTTTAGTAGATCCCCATGTGACATAGGAGAATAAATAGACATAATTTTTCATTTCATGTAAAACATAATATGATGTAATTTAAAATAATTATTTAAATATGATTATTTATAAAGCTAGCAATCTCTTTTATTTATTCTTTAAAGTTTCTCATTTATTAAAAATCATGATAAAATTCAATTTATATTTTTTACTTTTATTAAATTTTAAATGATCTTATCAAGATATATATTTTTACATGCTAGAAATTTTATGATGGTAAAATATAATTTTATGTGATAATCCCGAAAATTCGATCAAACGAATCTCAAGGCATTTTGAAATACTTGATATCCGTTGACAAACTTACGTCCGGCGGTCTCGATGACAACATACATCAAGTGATCGGTCGAATCAGAGCTATCGCATGAAAATGGATCGATCCAATGGTCGCAAAATACATATTTAGTCGGATCGACTCGTCGAAAGATCAAGAATCCGATCAATTCGACATCATTAAGGCACCGGATCATCAAAATACACCGTCGATCGGGGGCTGGTCAGATGGAGTGGTTGGAGTTTTCCACAATTTACAAAGCCACTCCCAAAATCTATAAATGAAACTCATTCTCACCTTAGAGGGGCCTCGATTTGAGACCGAGAGCTCAGAACCACCGGTCGGCAGCCCGATCCTCACCAGGTCATGGTAGTGCACGAAGATCGAGCTTCGTCCGGGATCACCCAGGAGGTAGAAAAGACGTTCGCTCTTTCTCCGAGATCGAGGGTTGCTCTTTTGGGAAACTTCTCCTGGGTTGGAGTTGCCGATGTATTCTACACTCGGAATATTATTTCGCCCAGAACACCTTCTTCTCCGACTAACGAGGAGGACACTATCTTTGAACACATAGTGAAAGTTCTGAGCGCAAGGCCGTGGTTTTCCTTGCGGGTTTTCCACGTATAACCCTGTGTTCATATCCCCACTTGTGTGTTGGATAATTTTTGGGCTACGACGAAGATCTCTCTAAGAATAAAATTCTCAACACGCATTGGTTTCGCCGTCTGGGAAAAGCAGTTCCCATTGCTCTCTCCAATATGGGGTTTTGCGCTCCAACCTCTCAGGGATCAGGGCGAGTCTCCAATACTTCTCACATGCAGACTTGTCCCCGGGTGAGGGTCCCCTCTTTGGAAGATCAGCGTTCAAGGATGGAGGATTCCCGAGCGAAATTCTTGACTCTGCGGGCCGGCAAAATGTTCCAACGCTGGAAGAGCCAGTTCCATCGATCGATTTTCTTCACGAGAATGATTGCAGGAATCTGGGATCAAGCGAGAACCCGCGGCACCACATCTTTGAACTTACGGATCGCCAGTTCTACTCACCACGAATGGCGGCCTCGTATCGGTGAAACCACGTCACGCCTCTGCGCGATGAACTTCGACGTGCGGGAAGAGTTCCCGTGATAATGATTCTCCGTATCCACTTCGTCCCTTGAGATCATCTCCGATTCAGGATTCAAGCTTCCCGGCATGGACCCTTACGATGCAGATCCGAGCATATCGATCACTTTGACGATCATGCATTCGTGATACTGACTTTGTGGGTATTCCGGCGACTCTCAAAGGGCAGCTTGGTTCTCTTCTTTCATTAAGTCCGTCAGATCATTTGGAGAGCTTGATTTTTTCTGGCGAACAAGAGAATCATCGGATTCATCACATCTCTGAATCGCCGAGCGATGGAGAGTCCCTCAAAGAATACTTCGAGGTTCTCCTCGGCAGTCTGAGAGTAGATCGAACTTTTGAGGGTTCTTCTGGAGGACTCAGGCGGATACTTATTCATCATTAATGCGGAGGCAGTCCATTCTATCGACTGGTCCAGAATAGAGCACAAATCTTGACGAAGCTATCGGTGCTCATGCAGTTTGAACCACCAGCGGAAGAAGGTTCCCAAAGGTGATGTTCAAACATCTCGAAAAAGAAGCGACAACCTCCCCAAAACCTCCTGGCGACCTCGGATGACTGTCGGAGAGAAATATCTCTCTCAACGTCATGCGAACATCTATTGTCGGGAAGAGGATAGCGTCAGTGGCTACGACCTTTAAAGCACAGGTGGAAATCAGAAATTCCACTTTCATGGCGAGGGCACATCGAAGAGTGCCACCAGGAAGGAGGAGATTGAAAGACTAATCGTCGAGGGGTATCTCGTTTTATACAAAACCAACTCGTCAACAAATGTTGGGGGCAACCATTTCGGAGAGCATGGCGGTAGAGATAAAACAATTAGGAGGGCGGTGTTATCTGTCAAATATTCATTGCAGCCTTGAGCGAAGAAGTCTGGTTGACCATTCTATCACCTTTGATGATTTAGATCTAGAGCCCCACATGAATCCTCATCGTGCAGTTGGGGTGATCCATGCTTCAATATTAAAGGATATTGATGACAATGGGAGTTGGTTGATGTTCTTTTTACCACTTTCCTAGCATGGGTATAGAAGAGAAAGATTCAACCCAGGGTCCGTATGGATTTGATAATGGTATTAGTGGAAGGGACAATCGGTCTTCAGTAACTCTTGGAGAATTTTCCCAACGCGACCCACTTGATACAATTTATTGTAGTCAAGTCGAGTCACGATATTTGGGAGACCTCCGGTCATATTGCGTGGTCATCGTGCCTCACCTCAAGATGAAATTCCGACATGGCATCGGCGTGGTAAGTGGGAATCAAGAATAATGGCGTCTTATATCAAACTTTGTTCCTTATTCTATGCTTCGAGGGCAACTATCAATCTCAGAAGATCACCCATGTTAAGCATCTAATTGATTACCATCCCAAGAAACAAGCCAAAGTTGGAGGATATTTCAACATTGAGAAGAGATATAGCTTTGCAAATTATAATTTTCCAAGCATACTCATGGAAAAACAAGGCCAAGGTTAAGGGAACTTTGCAACCACAAATGGATGTTTCAATTCAACCTCTTCCATACGGGTTAACACCAATGATTCAAAAATCCTCAGCAGTTCAATTCGACTCTTCCAAATGAGGTTAACGCGTCGCCGGGTAACACTCGACAACCCCGGATAGGTCAAAATCTCGGATTGATGCAACCTCTTTGCGTTGCGTCGTCGATAAAACTCGACAAACAACCGGATGTCAAAATCCTCGGCGGATTCAATTCACCTCCTTTACGTGGGTACTTTGACAAACAACCGGATAGGTCAAAATCCTCGGCCAGTTTCGACCTCTAAGTTACGCCGGGTAATCGACAAACAACCTCGGATGGTCAAAATCTCAGCGGATTCAATGACCTCTTCGAGTTGCGTCATCGGGTAACACTCGACAAACAACCTCAAATAGGTCAAAATCTCAGCAGTTCAATTGACCTCTTCCATACGAGTTAACGTCGCCGGTAACAAACAACAACCTCGGATAGGTCAAAATCCTCGGCCAGTTCAATCCTCTTTTGCCGTTGCGTCATCGAGCAAAGACTCGACATAACAGATAGGTCAAAAGGTCCTGGTGGACTTCCGACCACTTTCCAGTTAAGTCGCCGGGTAACACCCGACAAACAACCTCGGATAAAAAATCTCCATTCAATTTGACCTCTTTCATAGTTAACATCATCGGGTAACACTCGACAAACAACGCGGATGGGTCAAAATCCTCGGTGGATTGATGCATCTTCCACAGGTTAACGTCGTGTAACACTCGGCAAACCTGATGGATCAAAATCTTCGCCGGATTTGCAATCTCTTCCCACGATAACGTCGTCAAGTCACACTCGACACAACCTGGATAGGTCAAGATCTCGTCGGTCGACTACGTTGCGACCACCGTCGGTATCGCACTCGTAGGCGGTCGCCGATCGTCGCCGGTCATCCCTAGGCACGATTATGCCGTCGACTGCGGTCATTCGCGTTGAGCCACACCCGTCGCCACCGGCTATGGGTCAACGCCGATCTTCGTCATCGGTCCGCATTCAGGTGGTCGCCATGCTGACCATCGGGATCTCCGGCCATCCGCGTCATCGTCACTTCACCAGGTGCGGGACACCATCGCCCGACGGTGTCCAAATCAAAATTCTGGATATCTGATTGTTCGAAAAGCAAGTTAGCAATACCAACGAAAAGGCAAAGATCAATGATCAACTTTCTACAAGCTCATACAAATAATTCGACCTCTTCCATACGGGTTAATGTCATCGAGCAAAACTCGACAAACAACGGATAATAGCGTCCGTGGACTTCCCGGCCTCTTCCATACGGGTTAATGTCATGGTAAACACTCGACACAACCCGGATAGTCAAAACGTTCTTGGTGGACTTCTGCGATCTCTTCCATATGCGGGTTAATGTCGAGCAAAAGCTCGACAAACAACCGAAAAGAAAGGTCTTGAGTGGCGGCCTCTTCCACAAGTTAGCGTCGTGAATATTCAATAACCTGGGAAACTTTGTACCCACTCCACGGGTTAATTTGGATAACTCGACAACCTGGATGGGTCAAAATCTCCGGATTCAATTCAACCTCTTCCATTAGCGTCATGTCGCTCGACAAACAACCGGATGGTCAAAATCACCGGATTGATTCAACCTCTTCCATAGTTAACGTCATCAGTCCTCGACAACAACCACGGATAAGTCAAAATCACCATCGTCGCGGTCATTTCCCATGCAGGTTCGTCACCATCATCATACCGATTGATTTGGCCACCCACGCCGGCCGAATCCCGATTCGTGGTCCGCGACCATACCGGTCACCATATCGTCGCGGTCACTTCGCCGTCACGTTAATCGCCGGTGTCACCATTAATGGCCGTCATCAGCGGCCACTAAACGCCGAGTCACCGTCTGGGTCATCGATCGCCGGCGACAATCTTCCTTGTCGCTTTAGACCCATCTCCGATTCTTGGCCGACCCACCCGTCAGCACATCTGGCTGCCGGTTGCCATCATTGCTGCGGTCACTGCCGTGATCATCGTAGATAATCTTTCGGCGCGAGTCACCGGTCATTCTGGCGGTCACTTCGCGATTCACGTAGCCATTGCGGTAAACCAGGTCGGTTGCAACCCATGGCCGGTCGCGGATTCTTAGGTTCGGTCGCTTACGACCATCGCTAGCATCTTATGCGGTCATCACCATTGTGGTCATCACCGATTCTGGCCGTCGCCATCACTGCGATTCTTCGTGCCGACCACCCGTCGGACCAATCGTCGATCCTCGCCGTGCGCATCACCGGTCCTCTGGCCGATATCGCCGGTGATCTTCATCCACCATTGGAAACCGCAATCCGGCCCAAACTCATCTTGAAATACCTGGTGGAAATGGGCTATTAGACTTCTTGGACACTTAAGAACCAAATCATTGAAAATAATATTTTTTGGCACGATCAATGTGTCTCCGTGATGACTCCCACTTCGGTCTCCCATTTTTAGAAGGTTCCCTCGTCGCCTCGTTAGGGTTGGGACGTGTCTCTTTCAAAAGATTCTCACCCATCTACAAACACTCGTCCCGAGATGAAAATTATTCAAGGAGGTGCCCCACCGGAGGGCTATGCACTCGGCAGTGGAGATGAGGAGGTAGAGGTTGATCCAAGAAGAGTGCCCAAACTCCCACCGGAGGGCACTCGTGGAGATGAGGAGGTAGGGGTGGATCAAAAAGAGTGCCCAAACTCCCAGGGGAGGCATGCACTCTAAGAGGAGAGGAGAGTGAGAAAAGTGTGCCTTTCCTCTTACCCAGGGGTTTTATAGACCTCCCAGGGCAAAAGCATAAAATCTTAAAGCACCCCAAAGCCGCGTCAAAACAGCGTTGGGCTGGGCCATGCCCATGCCTTCCACAGCATGAGCCTCCATGGCCATCGCCCAGCCATGGTAAATCGACCCGGCCCAGACGGCCACGGCATCAGCAGCAGCCCGCCTCGGCGAACTCCGTCGGGAACGGCCGGGTGGTGCCAGCGATTCAGCGTCGACGCGAACCCGACCAGCGACCCTCAATTCTCGACCGGCCGAAGCTTCGCTCATGACGCCAGACCCGTCGGCCCGCTCCTGCCGAGACTCGGCGCTCGTGCATTCCGCGACCAGCGAAGCCGATTGGCTCGCTGCCCCATGACCGTCCGGCTCGCGTCCATTCTGCTACCGCCCGTCGGTGCCTCTGCCATTCGCGCAAGCCGATCCGCATCCGTCAGTCAGACAGCCGGCGGCGCTGCATGGCCCGGCTGCGTCTTGTAGCGCGTACAGCAGCGATGTGCAGCGCCCGTAGCACCAGCGCGCCAGCTATTGCACGGATAGATCCATAATCTCAAAATCTCGCGCCCATACATACTACGCCTGCGTACTTCCAGTTATAATTGTCTTTGTTGAAGATCTGTTCTCAAATCGCGGTTGATGGACTCTCAAATTTCATTGAAGAATTTGCTATTTTCAAGTATTTGACATATATTTTTGGATGGCGAGATAATGTCACCCAAAATAGGGGCAACGATACATCCTAAAATTAATCGATTACGAATCTCAAGGCATTTTTAATACTTGATCTAATCACCGATTTCAGCAAACTTACGGTCAAGCGGCGTCTCGATGACGAACATAGACATCAATAGTCGATCCGAGCTCGAATCGACTCGGATCAATCGAGAATGAAAATGGATCAGCAAATGGTCACCAAAACTAACATATTTATAGTCGGATCGGCGGCTCGTCAGATGAATCCAACGAATCCAAGATCACCCAATTCAGACATCATTAAGGCACCGGATCATCAAAATACACCATCGTCGGGGGCTTGGGCCATCCAGATGGGAGTGGTTGGAGTTTTCCAATTTACACGCCACTCCCAAAATCTATAAATAGAGCTTCATTCTCACCTTAGGGGGGGAATCGATTTGAAGACCAGAGGAGAACCACCGGTCGACCTTGGCCAGCGATCCCATCTATCATGGTGCACGAGATCGGGAGCTCGTCTTAGGAGATGAGGACTAGAAAAAACCGTTCTCCTTTCTCCACGATCGAGGTTGCTCCCGAAGATCGGTTCTGCTTTTGGGAAACTTCTCCTTGGGTTGGGTTGAGATATTGTATTTTCTACACTCGAATATTGTTTAGCCTGTAACACCTTCTTCTCCCAACGAGGACACTATCTTTTGAACACATAGTGAAAGTTCTGGGCAAGGCCTGATTTTTCCAGGGTTTTCCATTATAACCCACGTGTTCATATCCCCGCTTGTGTGTTGGATAATTTTGAGCTCGAAGATCTCATCTACCTAATAAAATTCTGCATAACATTATGTATTAGTTATACATGAAAGTTTAACAAATGTTCAAATAATAAAGAACAATATAAAAAACACTAGAATTTTTATATGAATAATTTAGAGAAAAAAATTATAAGGCTTGGCTCAATCAGAACAATTCACTATATAATTGAGATTTAAGAAATTTACTCTTATCTTTAACTAGGACGGATGAAGTTACAAAGTCATAAGTTATACAAATATTAAACAACATCAACTAAGATATAACAATGCTACAATAATTATATAGTCGTGGTTGGAACACAACAATCACCAATAACAATCATCGATGTCTGCTATTATTGTTAGCTTCAAGCTCTCAAATTTAGCCCTTTCTTCTCCTCTCTTTGGGTTCAATTTACAAAATTTTAAGAGGAAATTTTTAATAAATTCAACTAAAATTTTAAAACATTCCATCAAATCATTTATATTAATTTCCTTGATCAGAAATCATTTTATTAGTATTTTAAGTACTTCAATGACCTCAAATTTGAATGATCTTAAGGTTGTTGAATTTATATCAATGAGCCACTCAATTTGACTATAAACATAATTTTTCAATTAATATTTCAACATTTTTAATCACACTTCAAAAGGCTCATTTTTTAGTTTATTTGGATTAAGATTGATCCACTCATAGTATCAATGGCTTCATCTTATCGATGACTGGCGGTGGTGGTTGGCGACGACGAGTGATCGGCGGCCATCGGTAAACGATTATGCTTGGAGGATCTTCAAGCCTCAGAGCTCTCTCTTCTCTTTAGCTTGGGCTCTCCTCATGTGAAGAATGAGGGACTATTTATAGATTAGAGGAATGAAATTTCTGTTAATACGTGCAAAATCTAAACAACTCCATCGGATGGCTCGAAATGATTCCCATGATCATCTGATATATTTTAAATATTTAAATGCTGAAATGAAGTGAGAATCAAGAGATCTTGGGCTTGTTAGATCCAACTCATCAAGACGCTTGATTTGATCATAAACACTCCATATTTAGGAACTATTTTGGGATTCAACTGATATCTCAAAGTTTCCAATGATATTTTAAGTGCTTGATGTGGGCTAGCTTAGACTTAGGATCAAATTGCTTTCTACATAAAGATTCATGCTTCGACTAGTGGAATTTTCTGCCATATCAATGATGTTAGCTTAAAAGCGACTCAATTGTTCTTCGATGGAATTGTATATTCTTAGACTCGTCAAAAGTTAATAAAATTTTCTAAAACTTTTATATTATGCATTTTACTTCATTTGGATTAGAACAACTACATTTTCAAAAGACATTTAGTAACAAAAGATGATTGGAGAAATTTCAATCTATTGATGCTATTTTGAATGCAACTCAATCACTCTTTAATGCAATTACATGTTTTTGAACTCATTGAAAAGCTAATAAATTTTACACAATTTTAATTTAAGCACTTTACCAATTTTGGACTATAACTACAGCTTCAAGAAATATTCAGTATACAGAAAGGTGAAACCAAAAAGTCTAATGCAACGATGCTAATTTTGGCAACTCAATCACTCTTTGATAGAACTACATATTTTTCAACTCGTTTGAAAGCTAATAAATTTTTTACTTTTATGTTATTTACTTCATCTCATTCGAACTAGATATGCTATAATTTTTTAAAAAAAAACTAAGTGGAATAAAAGAAAATTGCACTTAAAATAATTTAAAATTTAAAAGAATTAAAAGTAATATATAACTAATAACATAAATTTCTTAATTCATACACACTAATTCAATCTGCACTTTCATGTATATTACACAAAGTAAGAGCAACAAGTAAGAAGCCCTATTTAATAATGCATATCATTTTGTAAGTTCAAAATATATTTGCAAGTATGATTTCAAACTGTTAATGTAGTCATCATAATTACAGCCCAAATATGGCATCAAATTACAAAGCCAAAATAATCAAACATACAGTAAGTCAAACAACACATAAACATTTATCTAATTCTTTTCACATTCATCTTTCCTTTGATAAATTATCATATATCATCTTCTTAGGCACCCAAAATGCTTGATAACTTTGCCCTAAGTTTTGTAAATATGTTTCTCTTTAAGAAACTTTTGTTATGATTTGAATCATATTGGTAACTTGAGTTATACTGTCAACCATCATAGTAAAATACACACAAAGATTTTGATCAATGATTGACATATTACAATTTTTTCGTGAACATATCCTTTAGAAGATGATGACATTTTATGCTTTATTTCTCCTATAGTGTTCTCCTTAAAATTCACTTTAGTCAAATAATTAGCTTGTGATTAATCTATGCTAGTCTGTGTAAAAGTAAAAGATTTATCATCATCTAAATTGATTTGTTGACTCTTAAATAGTGTCTTAGAATTACTAGATTTTCCCACTCTCCAGTACCATGTCTTTCGTTGTAAACCCTCTCTAGCTTTGTATAATTTGCAATTGGAATGTTCTATTAAGCAAAATTTTCATAAAAAACTTGCATTACAATAAAATAAAAAGTATTAGTATGTATTATTGTTTTCAAAAAATGATACTTGTCAAGAAAAAAACATATGAATATGCGTGTTGACCTCACTTTTGGAGCGAGGATTCAATCTCTCCCTCTTAGATTTAGGAGTCTTGTAGATGTTAGGATTTCCTTAATCAAAAGACACTTCTAAAATTAGGTGAACACTTAACCTAAGTCTAGAAACCTAGAAGGGTTATTCACAGGATTAGGCTATGCCTAGGACTTAAGGAAACAAACATATCCTATAGCCTAAACATAATCTATGCCTACCCCTTTGACCTAAACCAAATCTCAAATTCAATTCATCCAAATCCAAATCCAAATCTAAATCCAAACCAAAATCAAACAATTGAAATCTATAGCCAAATTCAATCCAAACTCAATTGATTTTCTCATGAATCAATTATATCTTCAATCATCATCCTAAATATAAATCAAACCAATAATCAAATTCTAATCACGCCAAATCCAAATATCAAATTAAATAAAACCCAAGCTTAAGCCATATGATTCAATTCTATGGACTTAGCCTATTCTCCTTCAATTCAAACCAAAAGCAACTGATTTTCTCATGAATCAATTATTCCTTCAATCATCATCCCAAATATAAATAAAATATATAATCATCAAGCCAAATCAAACCCAACTTAACTCATTTGACCTGAAATATTCAAATGAACCAAAACCCATTTGAACCAAATCAATTGCAATTAAAGCTATATACCAATCCTAAATACATATACAAACTCAACTAAATCCAAATTAACCCAAAAAATCAACTCAATTAAACCTAATAGGTTCACTTGACCCAAAGTGACATAAATGACCTATTTGAGCCAAATTCCAATCCAACTCAAATTGGATCAAACCAAGCATACTAAAACCTTCTATGATGATTGTTGATCACCCTAGGTCAATCAATTATCATCAATTAGGTCAAACCAACTTGGTCTTTTGACCAAGTCAACATGATTAACCTATATGAACTAAACTAGCCAAACTTCATCCTAAGCCAAATTAATTGAAACTATTCATTCACACTAACCTATGATCAATGATTGAACATGACTTGACCATTAATTGAGCCAAACCTAACCCAATTGGCCCTTTGACCCAAGGTGATCCAATTTGACTTAAAAGACCAAATTGGGTCAAATCATGATCTAACCCATTTTGATTGCAACCAATGGCTCAAGTTCATTTCAAATTAATTCTTGAACTTGACTAAAGCCATAATTGAACTCAATTTGGCCATTTGAACCCAATTGACCCATTTAGCCCAAATTGACCTAAAGGGTTCTCCAAATCAAATCCAAATTAATTCAAACCAAAGCCTACAATCATCTTTAATTAACCAATTGAACATGAATCTACCCATAGCCCAAGCCAATTTGGCCAATTTGGTCAAATTGGTCAACTTAACCCATTTGACTATATGAATTCAAATGAGCCAAAGTTAAACCTAAGCCAAATCAGCTCAAACAAATTGAACCAAAGCACTTCTAATCATCATTTGAACCTGACCCAAGTCTTGGTTTGACCCAATTTGATCAATTGGCCAACCTAGTACAACCTAGTCCAACTTAGACCAAACCTAATGGGACCTGGCCCAACTCATCCTAAACTAACCTAGAATTGACTGACCAGTGGGTTCAGCAAATCCCTTTGGATTATCCTCTCCACCATGGTCGAAATCAATTTACCCAAAGAAGAAGGCATCCACCTTGAGCCACCAACCAAGTCGAGCAACATGGAGGTGACACTGACCACTCTGGCACTCGGATGATGGCTTACCGATCAAAATCAGGATTGAATCTCATCCATCCAATCCAAGGGAAGGAGGGGGGGTATTCCCCCCTCATTTCAATCCGAATCACACACTCTCACTCTCGACAAACTTCCTAAGACCATTTCAAAAGCTCTAGTGCCTTCCCTAAAGCTTTCCGAGCTCCCCATTACCAAATTTCCCAAAACTGAAATAGGGCATCCATTCATTCGATCCAACTCCACTCATACTCAACCAAATCAAATTCCTTGCACCCTATACCCACACCTTCACTAGCCTTCATCGAGCAAGAACGAATTGCCTCTCGAGCCCTCTGACCATAAGAAGTCCAAGTTTGATCAACATCAATCTCCAAATTGATGGTTCATGACCCTCAGAGTGAACAAGAATAAATCCTTGGGTGTCCTGATTAGTAGGGCTTCGTCTCCACTAGACGAAGCTTCCTCGATCGATTCTGCCGTTGGTCTTGAGCTCCGATGAGGTAATTTTCCAAAACTGAGCTTTTGTAAAATTTTTTTATGACTTTTGAAATTCGGGTGATATTAGCCATTGGGTTCCTTTAGATCCTTCATGTGAAGGTGTGGGATCGATCACTGCTCGAGTGAGTTCGGATCGAGCGATGGAAGGCAGACGGTGTCCATTTTTCATTGCTCGTGAGATGATGGATCACGCACTATCCATTCCATGTGATTGGAATGAATGGTCATGATTATTCACTAGATTTATTCAATTTAATCCCTATAGGAACTGTGGGTTTGATATGCGCCATACGATCTTAGATCAGATGGTTGAGATGAAAGCACGTTCACCGCCAGCCACATCAGCACTGAGTCGGATGCGCTTAAGTGGTCAATCCCGTGGTGCCATGTGAAAAATGCGCCACATCAGTGGTCCACATGGTGTCGATGAGATTTAGCTTAATTTAGACCTATTTAGTGTATTTAATGGCTAAAACTTTTAAAATTTATAACAAATTATTGAAAAATCTAAAAATTACAAACAAATACTTATTTTGAAGGTATTTCATAGGAGATTTATTTAAAATTAATTTAAAATAATTTTAAATAGTAATTGAGGCTTAATTAAAGTTTAATTATAAATGTAATTAGTTTAATTACTCTTTTATTACTTGAGTAATTAATCTCAAATTTTATGGGTTAATTTAATGGGATGACTTTTGCATTCTATAATTTTCTTAGGATTTATTGCTTGGGATTTAATCCCTAATCACTCTCTTAACTAGTTTAATTAATTAATTAACCTTCTAAATAATAAAAAAAATTAATTAAGCTTAATAATCGTTGTTGAGTAGTGAATGGGCAAGGGAAATGGGAATAGGACTCTCTCCTAATCTTTTTCCTAAGTCCATCCTCCTTTAAAGGAAAATTAATTAAGAAATGAGACTAATTAAAGAATTAATTAATAAAAGGGCTTAATTAATCAAATTCAAATCCTAATCACATCAGATCCTA
Organism: Cymbidium sinense; assembly: GCA_021442155.1. NCBI lineage: Eukaryota > Viridiplantae > Streptophyta > Magnoliopsida > Asparagales > Orchidaceae > Cymbidium > Cymbidium sinense. Next base: position 118,923,491 of record CM038216.1, read on the forward strand.
ATTAATTAAATTAAGGGTAGATATTTTGATATTTAATAACTTAAAGACACTTAAGAAAATTATGGCTAATCCACATGTGTGGGGAAGTCATGAGAGTACTTAATTAAGTTTCTTAATTTAATTAACTATTAATTATGAGCCAATTGCATTAGACCTCTTCTATTTTCTAGGATCATTGACAAATTTACTTTTCATCAATTTGCATATTATGTTGGCTTATAGTTATTTTGTTAATGACATTAATGTGACATAAGTAAGGATAATTAATTGATTTAATTAAGGATCCAACCTAATTAATTCATAAAATTCACCTAATTATTTTCCCTTAAATCAAATTAAAGTACCAATGTGGGAAGGTTTAGATAACAAATCAATACTCCTCCTCCTCTTTAAATCAAATCAAAGATTCAAAACTAAATAGATAAAGGAACTTTGGATTTTCTTTAAGTGCATTGATTTAATGTGATTGTCCTTAGGAATTAACTTAATTGAATGAATCATGTATTGATATTTGATTATTCCTTTCCAATCATGTTAAATATTGCATGCCATTGATTTCATGCAATTATGCTTTCAATAAATCAAATAAATTTTCTTTATGTAAGCTTGCATGTGTTAGCTTAATTAAATATATGTGTGGCTATTATCACTAATAAATTCAAAACTAATTTTCAAAAGATTATAAATCAATTATAATACTTAGAGTGTTAACATTTATGAATATACATAGGATTTGTATGTGTTATAGCTTAAACATATTAAATAAAGCTCTCTTTCCTATAATTCATATATATATATATTTACATGAGTTTGAACGACAATGGGTATATAGCCAGGACATCCCGAGAATACGAGGCTTTAAGTAGCCCAAGGAGGTCATTTGATTATCTCACTTCCCTGGTTTAACAATGACACATACTCATTTGGTTTCATTCTTGTATATTTTGATATTAGAATATAGACAGATTTTTAATTCATATGCTTAAATGTTTTAATTAAAGAAAAGATAATCTTCGCATGATTCTCATATTTATAATTGTGTATACATTCATATATATTTAAGAAAGTAAGTGTTTAATATGGGCATCCCGCGAATACAAGGCTTTAGCTAGCCCCGATGACGTCATTTGATTACCACAGTTCTCTGGTTAACAATGATGTGCGTTTGCTCACATCTTTTATACATGTGTATGTGTGCTTAATTAAAAGATGAAGATCCCTTTTTGTTACCAAAAATACATGTATTTATATTCTCCTAAGTCATTAGCATATGTGATATGCATAAATTAGTGCTCTTTTCCTTATCCATGTATAGATTTACATAGGCTTGGAATGTTAAAAAGTATATAGTCTAGACATCCCAGGAATACGAGGCTTTAGTTAGCCCTAAGGAGGTCATTTAATTACCTCACTTTCCTGGTTAACAATGACACATACTTATGTGATTCCATTCTTATGTATTTTGGTATTAGAATTTAGAGAGCATTAATTTATATGTTCACATAATTCAATCAAAATGAAAATATAAATCCCAAATATATACATTCATCATCATTTAAGTGTACCAAAATATATTGTATGTATAAATATGTTAAGTATTGGATAATATGCATGTTACATGTGATGGAAAGGAATGATTCAATATATGTCATGTGATAGTAATTCAATTAGATTAATCTGAAGAAACATTTCATATTGGATAAGATCATTTAAAGTTAACCTAAACTTAGGATTAATTAAAAATCATTTAATAAACCATTCATTAAAGAGAATTCAATCAAATTAATGTGTTGTAGGAATGGCTTAAGGTAGGGTTGAAAAAGGGTAATCCTATTCCTTCTCTTTATAACACTTAGTTGTTAGGTGTAAATCAAATGAAACTTAATAAATTATAAACTAGAATTCATAAATACACTAAATAACTTAAAGTGAAACCAACCTTCATGTTAACTTGAATATTTTTTAAACTTAGAAAATATAACTCTAATACTTAGTTAATATATACCACACAAGATCTTATCACACACATTAGAATTAGTTCACTACTTCTAGCTCTATGTTAGGATGGTGTATGATGTGATGTATATTTTATTTTATAATATATTATTTTAGACTAGATGTTGGTGTATATCATGTTGGATGTTAGGCCATTCTTTAATCATATTTTATGGATTGTTCTTAAGGGGATGCTTAAAAATAAATTTAAATGCTCTCTTTATAGGTTGCTTAAACCCCTAAGTATAATCTAAGTTAGGATAGGTGGGCTTTACCCATGTTGAGGGCAGTCAAATTATACATATAAGCTTGCTTAGGATTGTATGTTTGTAACCTCTTTTTTATGTGTGTAGTTAGATTTATTTTCTACAAATTCAATTTTATAATAGGATTAATTAGTGCTATATGGGATGAGCAATGACGAAGGCTTTGTCTGGGTGCTTTTTGAGCAAGCACATCCAAATCAAAGAAGGAAGAAGAATGGAGAGTGAAGAATGAGGACCCATAGCATTTAATACAAGTGTAATTATAATTCTTTCAGGTTGTATGGGGTAGAGCTACCCATCTTTTTTTCGGTTGTCGATGCACCACCAGGCCTCTTATTCTTTTACGGTTATAAAATTATGATTGATGATTTGTTTAAATTATACTAGAAATGACATGCTTTTTCATGGTCCTTATGATTTAATGCTTTAATGTATGGCTTGGATGTAGGCTCTTACGGATAAATAATTTTTTTTCTATCCAACTAATCACTCATAACTAAATTTTAAATAATTTATAATCTCACCATAAAACCCAAGACATAAATAGGATAATTAAGATTCAACAACCCTTTAGTTGTATGGTTGTATGTCTCACATCATGCATATTATCTTGAATCACTTTTGCAAAATGAGGGCCTCCACTCTTACACTCATAGGGATTGCTTGATCCATGAGAGCAACCCTTACTGACGGAGCTTCACCCTCTCTCATTTGATTTAGCCAATAATCTACTTCATCATGCATTTAGGCATATAAAAATCCCAAAACTTTTCCTAAAATATTGTGTCAAAATGAAATAAAACTTGAAAAGATTTTCATTTATAGATTAAGTCATATACTCATACCACTCATGCTCTAGTCTCTTAGAGAGTGAGTTTATAACTTTAGTCTCTTTCCAATTAAATAACTACCCTAGTTATCTTGCAATTCATAAGATCGAACTGCATGGTTTTAAAACCATAGAAGTAGTTAGCTGACGACCACTCAAGGTTGTTGTAAGTCTAGACGTCAGACATAATTATCCTCTCTTGTGGTGATAAACTCTTGTGTCCACATGTCGCTTAGAATTAGGTCGTGCTTTAGCTTTTACTAAAGCTCTCTTGATTATGTAGCTATTTTTTTCAGGCTACAATCATAAATCATCATCTCTTAGGCATTTTCACGACCTTATGGTGGTGGATCATAAGCCCTAGCAATCTAATAAAATTCCACTTAAATAAGTAAATCTCTTCACTTTCAAATATATAAAGTCTAATTATAGGATATATTGGAATGCTCACTAGGTCTCCTAGTATCATAGGCATTCCCTACCTATTCTCTAGATTCTAAAAATAAGTGTTCTCCTTAAACTTTTCCAATTGATCTAAACATAACCAATCCTTTGATAGTCTGACCAAAATCTTTGGAGATAATAATTGTCTACTTTAAGCAAGAGTATTCTTAGAAAATTTCATTTCCTAAGATGTAATTAACTATGGAGGCTTGCCTCCATAGGGATCTCAAGAACCTAATTTAATATAAATATTACTTTATTCATCCATGTAAAGTAGAGAAAAAATCTCTGGTATATTTAAAGACCCGTCATGCCTTAGGAGTCATTATTAGGTGATTAGATCCATTGAAGGGTGATGCCTCTATCTTTCAAGATAGTACATCATACCTCAATGTCATGCATGATCCTTCAATAAGTACCCTCTACATTACGGCAGTGGTGTCCCCCCTCCCCTCCCTCCCTCACACATCTAAAAATAAACACCATAATGTAATGCATACTTCTTGATTTTCATTAGTATCATCTTCTTATTCTCTTCCGATAATATGTTTGACATTTTTTCCAACTCTTGAATGAGACTCCACATTTATCTTATGTTGAACTTGATTCTTGCATTGTTTGATTATGACCTTGATTTCAAATTTTTTTGTTAATTTAAGCACTTTAAACCATTTACATTTCTCACATTTATATCAACATTTATCCATAATTTACAACGCTATTGAACGCTAAGAAAAGCACCTTCAAGGATGTGCCCGCCATCTTTGGAGATGGGTAAGAGTATATTTTTTCATAAGAGATTGATATATATTCAACCAAATTTACCTTAACATTATCTTAGGATTTATTTAGATATGGTTCTACTTCTTATGTATGCAAGCCTCCATAGTTAATTATCCTTCTTATCACAATAAGAGAGTACTCTTGATTAAGGTTGAAAATAAACATGTCTTAGTGATATATAATGATGTTTAGTAGTGTATTATGACATAGATGACTATTAGGGGGAGGTAGAATTCACATAGATAATAAAGAGACCTATCATTCTCTTTTAATTTTTCATCATATAGGGCCTGTCTACTACTTAGTCAAAGGAGTCAACTTATCCTAAGAATCCTTATCAACCATGGGTTTGGTCGTTCAATGTGTTCTTATAAACCTAGGGTGGAGTTTATTTAATGAGACAAATTTTTAAGTTAACCCTAGCTAACATAAGATTTTATGTTTGTCAATTAAATTCAACAATTCATAACTCAAGGAACAAAGCTATCATGGAGCATACGGGCCATTACCGTGATCATAATATAATAGTGCTATTTAGAGGATCTAAACCACATGGTTAGAGGGTATTGGTTATATCCATATTTTACAAAGCCACATAGATAAAAGGACACTAGCCATGTATTTACTGGCGTGAGATTATTTGAGTTTGAATATAGTTGTATATTTAATTTGATATTAGCTATTTTGTGAGCTAGGGTTTTATTAAATTATCATCCTTGACAAATAATGATGGATGGGATGAATGATTATTTGCTTTAAATTAATTTGAATAACAGGCTTCATTTTATTTAAAGATATCCCCTTTGGTTGTAATATTCAATCAACATGATTATCATTAGGGTGAAATTATATTTTGGTAACCCAGACCCAGTCGTGAGACTAAATCGGGTAGGGTGTCACATGTAGAATAGATATAAAGTGCTCACATCATGAACAAATGTAAGGGTGTTCACATGGAGAATAAATATAAGAGTGTTCACATGATGATCAAATATAGAATGAGCTTATATCCCTTTGGAATGTCAAAATTATGTAGATGTTCACATGATGAACATATAGGAGTTGTTCACATGACAAATAAATAAAGGATTAGATTTACATATCTTTGGAATGCTAGATTTTGTAGATGTTCACATGGTGAACATATAGAGATTATTTGTATGGAAAATAGATAGAATATTAGGCTTACATCCCTTCAAAATGCCAAATTTTATGGATTTATCCACATGGTGAATGGATATATTGTTAGTTGAGGTGGCATTTTGATATGATGTATGTATAGCATTGTAAAGCATAACTCCTTGGTGCTACATGGGTAATGCCATAGCATTTTAATTATTAGTCACTTTGACCTATTGAATGGTGCATCGGTGCTGTGTTAAGAAAATGAAACTTGAGAGCTTGGTGCCTAGGCGTTGGGTTCTAGTGCCTTGGCACTATGGGGGTAGATCCCCTAACGCCTCGGTGCTGATGCCATGGCGCCTTGGCACTAAGGGGCAGATCCTCAAGATTTCATTTTTGAGAGTTTGACACCTCGATGTTGGATTATGGCACCTCAGTGCTATGAGGCAGATCTCCTAGCACTTCAGTGCTCGTGCCATGGTGCCTCAGCACTTCAGGACAAAATTGCACATATTGAACTAAATTCTTGAATATTTATGTAATTTTTATAAAATAATTTGGTGGAATAACACATTAGCAGTGCTATATTTTCATTAATTTAGTACAAAGAACTCTTCTCCTTATTCCATAAGATCGATAGAGGGGAGAGTTTTTCTTCTAACGTTGGAACTAAGTTTGACGGTGGAGGGTCTTTGGGTTTCTGATTCTTAGGGTTTGCAGCGTTCCTTTTACTTTGAGGAAGAAATCATCTAGCAATGGCTTCTTAGGAAGTGAGAATGAATGCCAGTAGGAAGTGAGGGATCCCGAGGGGAAAAAACCTCCATGGCTGGACTGGACACCCCTATTTATAGTAGTGTTTTCTATAACTATTCCCTTTTAATAGTCAATGCAGTGCTTCGGCGCCAAGATCATAGCATCGGGACACTATACTATAATTTTGACAATTAGCTTTTGCAGTTATTCTTCTAGAAGGTCACGGTGTATAGCACTATAAATTGAAATTTTTATTTATTATTTTTTATATGCGAATAAATTGCAATGAATGTGTCACATAGATTAGACATATGCATTTTGCCATTTTATTCCAATTTAAACTCTACCATTTTGGATATGTTGAGTATATTTGAGTGTTTAGATTCACCCCCTTTTGATATGATGGATCTTGATTTAAACTTTATACCCAATCCCTTTGAGCATGATGGATCGGGTATTTTAAAATTTAGATCCGACCCCTTTGGGCATGATTGATCAAGGTATTTTAAAATGCAGATCTGGCCTCGTTTGGAATGGTGGGTTTGATCTGACCCCTTTGGAGATGATAGATCTTAATTTGAATTTAGACCTAACTACTTTAGGCATGATGGATATTGATTTGAATTTAGATCCATCCTTTGGGGATGGTGGATCTAATTTGATCCCTTTGGGTATGATGAATTTTGATATGAATTTTGATCTGATCCCTTTATGAATGATTGATTGGGTATTTTAAAATTTAGATCTGACCCCTTTCGGCATGGTGGATCTGATATGACCCCTATGGGAATGATGGATCAGGTATTTTAAACTTTAGATCTAGTCTCTTTTAATATAATGGATTTGATCCAACCCCTTTGGGTATAATGAATCATAGGGTGTGTTTGGGACAACTTTCTAACTGCTTTGCTTTTTCAGAAAGTAGCCAAAAAGCAAAGCAGCTTCGTCTGACTACCAACTTTTTGGCTACTTTTTAGAAAGTTTTATGGTGAAAAGTTATTTTAAAACCAGAGCTGTTAGAGTATGGTGGCTATCAGAAAGTTACTTTTTAATTTTTAAAAAAAAATATTTATAACACACACAATAGCTTTTTTAAAAGGCTGCTTTCTCCACAACAGCTTCACAACTAGCTTATTAAAAAGCTACAGTTGCCCTAAACAAACCCTTAATTTAACTTAGATTCGACCCTTTTGGGTATAATAAAATCTAAATTGAGGTTTTGGATCTGGCCTCTTTGGGCATTGTGGATCTGATCCTCTTTGGGCATGATGGATCTTAGTTTAATTTAGATTTGACCCCTTTTGGGTATAATGAAATCTAAATTGAAGTTTTGAATTCAACCTTTAGGCATGATGGATCTTGATTTAACTTAGATCTGACCCTTTTGGGTATAATGAAATCTAAATTGAGAGTTTAAATCTGACGCTTTGGGCATGGTGGATTTGATCCACCCATTGAGCATGTGGATCTTAGTTTAATTTAGATCCAACCACTTTTGGGTATAATGAAATCAAAATTGAAGTTTTGAATTGACCCCTTTGGGCTTGGTGGATCTGATCTAGCCCCTTCTAGGCATGATGGATCTTAGTTTTAAATATGATCCCTTTGGGTATGATGAAATCTAAATTGAGGTTTTGGATCCGACTCTTTTGGGCATGATGGATCTGATCCAACCTCTTTTGGGCATGATGGATCTTAGTTTAATTTAGATATGACCCATTTAGGTATGATGAAATCTAAATTGAGATTTTGGATTCGACCCCTTTAGGCATGATGTATTTTGATTTTACTTAGATCCAACCCTTTTAGGTATAATGAAATATAAATTGAGATTTTGGATCTTTGCATGGTGTATCTGATCTAGCCCCTTTTGGGCATGATTAATCTTAGTTTAATTTAGATTCGATCCCTTTGGGTATGATGGAATCTAAATTAGGATTTTAAATGTGGCCCCTTTGGGCATAGTGGATCTTAGTTTAATTTTGTTTGATTGGGCATCATTTCCTTTTGATAGGAGATCACTTTATAAGACATCTTGCTTTGCAAGATATATAAAATTTCCCCTATTAATAGAGAATTTCTCATTGAAATGAGAATATTTCATTCATAGTTATGCATAATATCTTTTAAGATATTATCCATTTTAGGGGCATAGACTTGATGCCTTTTGTATCAATAGGCTGATAAACTCCTTCATATACTTTTTTGATGATATATGATCCCTCCCAATTTCGATCAAATTTTCCACTAACTCATTGATGTGGAATAATGGGCCTTCTTCATATTAATACTAGTTCACCTGCTTTGAAGCTTCTCTACTATATGATCATAAGCTCTGGTCATTCTTACTCTATATATTTCTAAACTTTATTAGGCTTGTAGTCACATTTCATTTAAGGCTTCAATCTCTTCATATCATATTTGAATATTTTTTTTGTTTAAAGTTCACTTTGAACTACTATGTAGAGTGAAGGTAATTCTACTTTGAGGGGGAGTATTCTTATAGTCCAAATACTAAAGAGTATGGTGCTGCTTGTGTAGCAGTTTTATAAGTGGTACAATATGCCATAATGCTTCTATTAATTTATCATGTCATTCTATTTTATTTTTTTGGAAAATTCTTTTTAAGCTGCTTAATTAGCATTTTGTTAAATACCTCTACCAATTGATTGGCTCTTGGATTGTATATTGAGGAATATTTCAATCTATCTTATATTTTTCAATAAAATAATAGACTTTGGTATTCTTGAAGGCAGTACCATTGTTTGATATAATTCATCAGGTATTATGAATCTATAGATAATATGGTCTAAGTAGAACTTTTCTACATCGTCTGCTTTAACTTCTCTTAATGGGATTGCTTTTACCCATTTTGAGAAATAATCAATAATAACTAGAATGAAGCGATGTCCTCTAGATGATGGAGGATCTATTAGACCTATTATATTCGTTCCTCAGCTTTCAAATGATCATGATACTATTATTACATGTAAGGTATTGGGTGGTTGAAGTAGTGTGTCTGAATGTATTTAACACTGATGAAATTTTTTGACATATTCATTGCAATTTGAACCATGCTAGGTCAGTAATATCTCACTTGTTTAATTTTGATTTTCATTTTAGGGCTTGATTGGTGTCTTCCACACAATCCTTTATGAACTTCAACCATTATTGTCTTGGCTTCATAGTCCCAAGCATCGTGCCACATTTGGTCTAACACGCATCAATATAATATGTCATTTATAAGAGTGTATCATAACGCTCTTTATGAAAGTTGATTAGCCTTGATTTATCTTTTGACAGTCTACCACCTTTGAGATATGTGATGAATGGTTCCCACTAGTCATCTTATTATCATGTTCAAGATTTCATGACTTTCTTTAGCATTAAAGGCTTGTAAGAGGGTTGGTGTTAATGCTAGTCTATTTTGGGCTGTTACTCTAATTAGATTTTTCTCAGGGTCTATCATTTCTTTAGCTAATTTAGCTAATGCATCAGCCTTATCATTGTCTCGAAGTGACATCCTTGATGGTTACTTTAGCAAATTATTTTAAAAGTTCCAAGATAAGCTTTGGTAAAGCACTAATTCTGGCTTATTTATCTTAAAAGTACTAATTATTTATTAGATTATAAGTTGAGAATCTCCATAAACATGAAGCTTCTTAATTTTCATGTTAATTGCTAGCTCTAGCTAGCAATTAATGCTTTATATTCAGCCTCATTGTTAGTTCGAGGCTGAATAAGACTATAAGAATATTGGTATACCCCTTTGTAATGTTATGAATATTAGCCTAATTTGAACTTGCATTGTAGGTAAGCTAGGTGGCTTAGTTGATTTTAAAGATGAAGCTCTATCAAAATAAAGCTCCCATTTTGATGGTTATCGAGCTTTTTCAACTTCCAAAATTTGTTCATCAAGCAACTGATCATTAAGTGGAGAGTCTGTTGGTAAGGGATAGGCGGCTAAGAAATCAACCAAGGCATGCCCTTTTATAGTCTTTTGTGGGACATATGTTAAATCGAATTGTAGTAATAGAACAATCCATGTAGCCAAGAGACATGCTAAGGTAGGCCTCATCATTAAAAATTTGATTGGATTGACTTTGCATATCAATGTTATTTTATGGAATAACATGTAGTGCCACAATTTTTGAGTAGCAAATATTAATGCTAAACACTACTTTTTAATAAAAGAATACTTTATTTCAGCTTTTATTAGATGTCGACTAATGTAGTATAGAGCATTTTCTTTTCCTTCTTCATTATTTTGTGTTAATAGAGCTCTTAGTGACTCTTTTATGGTTTCCATATATAATCAATGGTTTTCTTGAAATTAGTGTTGTTAAGATTGGAGGAAGTAATAAATATTATTTTATGTAGTCAAATGCTTGACAAGCGTAATCCCATATAAAAGGTGTGTTCTTTTTCATTAATCGAGCGAAAGGTTGGCATATGCTTGAGAGATTAGAAATAAATCATTTAATATAAGACAGTCTGCATTATAAGGAGCATAATTGCTTCAAAGTTTTAGGTGGCATCATTTCCATTATTGCTTTTATTTTAGAGGGATTAATTTTAATCCCTCTATGGTGTACAATAAAGCCTAGAAATTTTCTAGAGGTCACACCAAAAGGACACTTTAGAGGATTCATTTTTAGATTGACACTCTGAATCCTATTGAATACTATCCTTCAATCACTTATATGCTTGCTTTGTGTTTTGTTTTTAATGACCAAATCATCAACATAATATTCTACATACTTATGTATGAGGTCATCGAAGATGCGAGTCATTGCTCTCTCAGAAGTGGCACTCACATTTTTTATGCCAAATGACATTATTTTGTAGCAATATAAACTGATTAGCATGAGAAAGGATGTATGTTTCTCATCTTCTAGAGCCATTTTAATTTGATTATAGCCTAATGATCTAGCTATGAAAGAGAACATATCAAAGTTGGATGTATTATCCACCATGAGTTCTGCATTAGGTAATGAGAAATTATCTTTTGGGCATGCTTTATTTAAGTGTTGAAAATCGATGTAGAATCGGATCTGCCCTTATTTCTTTCTTATTAGAAAAATATTAGCAATCTAGTTATCATATTTTTCTTCTTAGATGAATCTTGCTTCGATGAGCTTTTCTATTTCAACGATTACTTGATCTTCAATTTTTAATCGCATTCGCATGATGCTTGCTTTACTGCCTGTACATCAAATTTAATAGCCAATTTATATAAAGCTACATCTAGCAATAAACCTGACATTTAACTATAATTTCATTCAAAGCAGTCTGTATATTCATAGAGTATCACTTTTAAATCTTTTAATTTTTCTATTGTAAGATTAGCACTAACAAAAGTTAGTCTAGACACTTCTTCTTTTACCTAGGTTAATTTCTTGAAGTTCATCGATCATGGCTTGATTAGCTTCTTCAAATTATTTTGGAGCTTCTTTGAGGTTGATTATTAATTCATCTTCAAGCATAATTTTATTCCCCTGTGATGTACCCCTTTGTAGATCTATGATTTCGAATGAATTATGTCTTTATCGGATATGGCATAGCATAAACTTGTTGAGGAATTTGATGAAGGAATATATCCTAATCCCATGTAGTAAATTTTCCATATTATATGGAACTTTGAACATTATCCCCTTGCTAGAGCCTTTTGTACAATCGAGCTTGTGCATTCAATTGTGATAGCTGGACATTATTTTCGATTAACCTCTGTAGAGATGATGAAAAGTATTCAGAATGATGATTGAAATGCCTTCTTCTCAAATTCATCCCTTAAATGGTTCTTATGTGGAATTTATGATTCACTCTTCAACTTTATAAAGAGGCTTCAACGGTCTTTGTAACCCCTTTTAGGAAGAACATAGAACATTTTTAATGGTTATATTTATTCTTTCCTTTGAGTTGATAAGGCTTTAATATGCTTTTGGTATTAATATAATTTTCATAGCCTTATCAGAAACTTGAGACTCAGACAATCTTACTAGAGATATGCATTTTTTTCTAATTGTTTGGTCACACCTCTTCTTTCTTTTGACTAGTTGAGGCCCTCCTAAATATTGATTCTTCCTCATCCTCTACGGTATCACTATCAAGGTGAGGAATTACCTTAGGTTATTTTGATTCATTAGTAATTTTACTTTTTGAATCACCATTCTTTAACATTAGTTTGATAGGTGGATATAGTTCTTTGTGTCATCATAGATCTTGATTTTATGTATCAAGAATGGATTCATGTTCCCATCAATTTGATGCTCTTTACCTTTTTGGATATATTTCATGCATTAATGAAGAGTCAAGGGTACTATACCATACTCATGAATCCATGGTCTAGCAAGAGTGCCTTATATGCAACTTTGTCCTCGATTATAAGAAATTTCTTATGTATATTATTCCTTGAAGCATATCGATAGATAATAGACCCTAAGATCTGCTGCCATTGTTCATTGAAACCTTATAAAATATCATGCTGTTGTCAAGGTATCGAGCATCCAAAGCTAATGCCCTAAGTATCTTGGTTGCCAAAAGATTGATTTAAACACCTGGGTCAATTAACACCCTCTTTATATGTGTAGAGTTAATTTCAATAGTAATATACAGAGACGTTGATTGTGTTCAGTCGTTCTGAGAGTCTTTATCGTTGATGGTGATAGTTGCTAGTTTTTGCAAGTTAAGATCCTTTTTCATTCTCTCTTTTGCAAATAATGCTTCATATTTCTCTGAACATTGCAAGGCTTTTATTAAGGTCTCTCGTATATTGTGGGATAACATAAGAGCATCATATATATTTAATAGGTTTGGAAGTTTGCATAGTGTGCTAGAACATTATTGACTACTCATATTTTGGTAAAATTTTGGGGTTTAGTCGGTGGTGGATGTAAGGCATCTTCATTAATTTAAATTTTTTTATCTTTTTACTGGCTTTTTGTTGTCGAGGTGAACGAATATTTTTTCCAGTCTTTAATTGCACCTGTATTACTTCTTCTGCCTAGCTTTCCTCATTAGAAAAAGTTTGCTCTGCAAATCTTTGGGGTTCCTAGAGTCTTCATAACTTTTAGAACTATTGCTTGATTTAGGTTGTAACTTCTTAGATCTTGACTTGTTTTTCCATTTGATAGACTTTTTGTGGTGTTTATTTCGGATGCCAGGTGGACACCACACAGATTTTAGGGGGTACTTATTGAAGTGATCGGGTGTGATATTGTTGACCTCACTTTTGAATTGAGCTCTCGATTTCCTCATCATAGATCTAGGACTCTGATAGAAATTAGGAGTTCTTTAGTCTTAAGATACTTCTAGTGATTAGGTGAACACTTAACCTAACCCTATAGACTTAGAAGAGTTAGCCATATGGATAGGTTGTGCCTTAAGTATTTAGAAAGACTTGCCTACCCTATAGCTCAAACCAAATTCAAATTCAAATCCAAATTCCAAAATCAAATCTAAATGATTAAAACCCATGATTAAATTCAAACTCCAAATCCCTTCCTAAGCCCTTTGATTTTATCTTATGGACTTAGCCTTAACCAAATTCAAATCAACCCAAATTCAATTGATTTTCTCAATTATTAACTTCAATCTCAAATCAAATTCTAAATCATAAATCAATTCCAAACTCCAAATGATTGAAACCCAAATCAAATCAAAATTTTGATTTTAGCCCTTTTTAGCCAAATTCTTGAACTTGGCTAAATGATACCCAAGTCAATTCAAAACCCATGGATTTCTTCATGATTCAATCATTCCTACAATCATTGATCCAAATATAAATATAAACTACAATTATCAAACCAAGTCCAAGCTTACCCAAATTAAACCCAATTTAGCCTTTTTGACTTGAAATTATCATATGAACCAAAATTTATATGGATCCAAATCACTTGAAATTGAATTTATATTTCCATCTCAAACCCATTTATCAATATAACTAAACTTGAATCAAGCCATGATTAAGCCATTTAACCCATTTAGGTCCACTTGACCCAAAGTGATCTAAAAGACCCTTTTGAGTCAAATTCTAATTCAACCCAAATTAGATTGAACTAAGTTCATCCAAACCTCACAACATGATCAACAATCATCCTAAGTTAATTAATTTTCTTGAGTTTGGTCAAACCAAGTCAATATTTAGCCTAAATGAAACCCAAACTAGCCAAAATCTATCATATGCCAAATTGATTGAAACCATTGATTCAAACTCATTTCTAACCAATGATTGAACATGACCAAAACCTCACTTGAGCCAAACCAAGCATAATTGGCCATTTGACCCAAGTTGACCCAAATTAGCCTAAAAAGACAAAATAGGTCATATCACAACCTAACCCAAATTGACTGTAGCTAATGGCTCAAGTTCATTCCAAATCACTTATTGAACTTGACCATAGTGAGCCCAAGTTGACTAATATGTCAACTTGACCTCTTAAATTGACCTAAAGGGTCAAATTAGCCAAAATCTATTAATTCAAATTAAACCAAACCAAAGCTCAATCATTTTCAATTAGCCAATTGAACTTGACTCACTAATTTGGTCAAATTGGTCAAATTTCAACTTGACCCATTTGACCTATATGAATCCAAATGAGCCATAACCAAATCCAAAGCAAATTGAATCAAACTAATGACACCAATACAGTCTAATTAGCCAATTAAACTTGACCCAACCCTTAGTTTAACCCAATTTGATCAATTGGTCAACTTGACCCAACCTAACTAATTTGACCTATATAGGTCAAATCAGGCCAAATCAAATCAAATAAACTCCAAATCACTTGAAACTTGGGCTAACCCACTTTTGCCCCATCCTAAATCTGTCCAAATCAAACCCATAACCAAGTGGCCATTTTTCCTTTGGGTTTAGGGCATCCCATGAGATAAAAAACATGCTCATTAGGTCATTTTATTCTCCTAACCACTTGACACCCTTTCATAGGTCCACATGTGCACCCAGGACCATGGTTGACTTGACCCAAAGGTGGTTGGGTCAGTCATGATCCATGGGGAGGTGATCACCTCCCTATCCCCAATGGAGCTTTCAAAATAGCCATACACCTCCACTGCTACACCCACTCCCTCGGAACATTAGGACCTCCATTGTGGTCCTTGATGTTGCCTGATCAAGGAGAGGCCAAAAAAGTCATGACCATCCAATCCAAGGAATGAGGGGATATACCCTTTGTGGTGAAAAATTTCTTTTACAGGAGTCGCCTTTCAAATCTATGGAAAAGAGAAAGAGGAGACCTATAGAGAAATTCTTCATGGTAAGATGCCACATAGATCCGTAGATGTACTTATTTAGGTGATCGGATACACCATCAAGAATATATTGCACTATTTTGAAAGACATAAGTCACTACCCTTTAATGGAACTAATCACCTTAATAAGGACTCCTAAGGATGATGGGTCTGCATATGTACCATAGATTCTTCCCCTACTTTACATGGAAAAGTAAAGTAGAGTTTATTTTAAATCAGGTTCGTTAAATTTCCTACAAGGGCAAGCCCCCATATTTAATTACATCTTAAGGGACAGGATCTCTTAGGAAAACTCTCGATTAAGATAAATGATCATTGTCTTTGAAGATTTTAATAGGAAGGATATCAATCGATTGGTTTATGTTTGAAGATCAAATGGGATTGATTAGAAGAGGAAGTTATTAGCGAAGCCAAAATGGAAGATAAGTAGGAGGTGCCCACGATGCTAGAAAACCTAGTGAGCATTTTAAACTATCCTATAATTGGGCTTTACATTTTAGAAATTGATTTAGTTTGTTTGAGTTATATTTTTCATTAGAAAGTTAGGACTTGAGTTTCCTAAATACAAGATTAAAGAAATGCCTAAGAGATGAGGAATTATGCTTATGGCACAAGGGGAGAAGCAACTTAACCTAAATCTCTGAGCTTGAGGCAGTGCAACCTAAATTTAAGGCAAAAAATGGGTATTTGGTTTACCTCTATAAGAGATGATAAACCACCCGACAACTTGGACTTACAACCTTTGGGGGTGGCCGCCAACTAACTCCTCTCACGACTTTAAATATATATAGGCAAGTCTTTATGCTTATGCAAGATAGCTTGACTGTTATTTATTAGAAAGAGACTAAGTCCTTAAACTCACTCCCTAAAGAGACTAGATCTTGTAAAGGGGCATGCTTTAAATGACTTAAATCTAATGCATTTCAAATTTCATGTTATTTTTATTTTAGACAATTATTTTGACTCAGGCTAATAGGATTTTTATGACTAATGCATGAGAAATCAGATTATTGGCCAAAATCTGAGATGGTAGGAGGTGAGTTTCCCACCTCAAAGGTCAAGCCAAAGTTCTCACAAAGATGGAAGCCCTCCAATCAAGAGTGAAATAAGATGCATTTGTGCATGATATTATAAAAAAAATGCTCATCCAGCTACGGGTTGCTAATTCTTTTATCTTGATTTTAATCCTAAGCTTTAGGTGAGATTATGAGTTATTTCATTTTTATTTGAATTGTTAAGTAGGGTAAAAGATTTGTTTTTCCCTAAAGAGCCTAATCCTCATTCAGGCCATACATAAAGTAAGGAAGAAACTAGGAAAAGTATGCCACTTAATGCAAAAGCTAAACAAATTATCAAACAATTTGTAAAGCTAATCGCAAAAAGATTACATGAGCGTTGTGGTCGGGCACCACCGTACAAACCTGAAAATATCAAATGTGGGTAGGCAGCTCACCCTTATACAAATGAATATTACAATTAAGCAAAGGAATTCATTATTATAGGTCTTCAAGCTTTGCTCTTCTTTCTTCTTTCCTCTTTCTTTCTTTCTTCTTTGGTTCATTCTTTTGGATGGTTGGAAGGTGGATGCTCCAAGGCTTCACATGGTACATAACATGGGCTCTTATGACCAATGTTCATCTTAATTCCCATAATAATTCATTCTAAAATCCTACTTATACAAATTTTTATATGAAAAGGAAAAGTAGAAATCTAACTAACACCTACAAAACAAAGGTTAGCCAAATCACACCACACAAATCCCAAGTATGTATATTAGACTTATCACCCCACACATGGGTACTAAGTCCACCTGACCTATGGATTATGCAAAAGGGTATAAGCACCTGCAAGAAATAAGCATTTATATATTTTTTATGATAGTGCCCCTTATGCACAATCCCCTACTGAAAATAATAGTTGGACTAAGAGCATCCTACCATTCATTCTATGAGCATACACCCTACCATTCAGTCTAAAACATTCATTACAAAACAAAAAATGACATCAAGCCATGCACTGACCTAACCTAAAGTTAGAAGTGGTGACTTAGGCTAATGTGTGTGCTTTGAAGGTTTGTGTGGTATGCTTAGCTTAGGACTTTGGGTTTAAATTTTCTAAGTGTGAAGAGCATGTTCAACTTAGAGGAGGATTTCATTTAAGTTATTTAAGTGTTTTGGGTTAATTTTATTTCATATTTTAATTTGGTTTAAATGAAACCTATAATTAATTACTAAGTTATGAGGAGAGGGAAAGAGAAGATAACTTCTCTTTCCTTCCCTAACCTTAAGTAATTTTCTAAAGTAGGTTCATGTTTTAGTTCCATTCAGGTGAATGTTTTGATTACATCTTTTAATCAATCCTATGTTTAAACAAACTCTAAACAAACCTATCCAAAAAGAAAGGAATTTTAAGATTAAGAAAAATGAATCAAAATTCACATAACACACATTACTTCAATTCTTTCCCAACATATATAACATGCATATGGATGGACCCTAAGCATATCTATACATGCAAAAGAGAATATTTAACACACTTTATAATGCATGCTAAGTAATCCATTTAAGAAAATTTAGAAGTTGAATATGCGTGATTTTTCTTAAGTAGAAAAATGTTTTCCTTATCCAAAATTTCACATACATACATGAAAGTAAGAAAGGCATAAGTGAGTATCGCGCCATTGTTAACCAGAGGTGTAAGGTACAATACCTACTTAGGGCTACTTAAAGCCTCACAACCACGGAGTTGTCCAGACTAATATTCCACTTTCCTTAAGTACAAACGTGTATATTAAAGAAATGAAGTGGAAAAAGGAGAATTGAAAATTTGTTTATTAAATTTGTTTTTGTTTATGCAATTTATTCATGCAAGTGTAGACAGTCTTTCTTAGATGATAACATAGGGATGAATAGGTATAAAATTAAGTAAGTGTTGGGTTCTTTTCAAATGAACCCTACATCTTACCAACTCTTATTCAAAGCTATGCTAATATAAGAAGGAAAGAAAGGCTACATTAAACATGACTTTATAATCTATCACATGCAAGCTTATAATTAAATCATAAGTAGCATACTTTTAGATTTGGTATTTTATTTATAAATTTTGAAAATATTTTTGATTTAATAGTGATAATAGCCACTCATATTTTACTTTAGCCAACACATGTACATTTGACATAAAGTAAACAATTTTCATTTTAAAAATTAAAACATGAAATTATGAATGCTTGAATCACATGGCAGACAACTTAACATGTTGGAAAAAGTTCAAAGTAATAAAAGCATGCAAAAAAACTCACTTTACTTAAATCCTAAAGACATTCTTAAGGAATAAGAAAATTTAGAACAAAATAAAGTGAATTTCAAAATGATTTTTGTTTAGTTTGAAGTTTTATTTAATTTTGAAAAGGTGAGATGAGTTTGCTATTCCTAACCCATTCCCACACGTGTTTTATATTTTTATGTAATTTTTAATTCATTAGATCCATTTTTATGTATTGATTAGGTTAGGGTATGAATTTAGTGGTTTAATTAACCCTTACCTACACCACCTTAAAACATTAACTGAGTTATTATGAGCTAATGAGATGACATAAAACTCACATGGTATTTAAATTTGTAATGCACCTAATGAAAAGACTGTCTGATTTGTGACTCACAATTAAAGTTAATTAAGCTAAGGGGTTTAGCTTAAGTACTTTTAAAACACCCCTTCACACATGTCAATTGGGTTTTAATTTCCTTAATTGAACTTAGGCTATTAAGTACCTAAGCATCTACCCAAGGTAGATTGATTAAGTTATGGAACTTTTTAGAATTTTTGAAAATTGATTAAAGGGGTGATTAATGAGTTAACCCTTAATTAAGAAGGGATTAAGGAGAAAAAAGGGGGTTTAGGGATTAGCTTAGGAGAAATGCCCCAAAATTATTCCATAAAACCTCATTGTAACATTACTTAATCATAAGGTAAATCCACTAATCACACCTTAATTACCCTTAATTACATGAAAGGTAATTAAATGAAATAACAATTTCCCCAATTGAGTCATCAATAAATCTCAAGAAAATTGAAGGCGATGTCTAAAATGAATCTAGAAGTTTGAGATCTTGAATTGAACTAGACCTATTTGACTGACCCATTTGACCTATTTTTAGGTCAATATTTAGGTTTGGTTAATCATATATGGAGTACTTTATTTCCAATCAATTTGGGTTAAGTTCAATTTTGGCTCAACATGATTTAGGTCATGTTGGGTCTAAAATAATGGGCTAGGTTGGGTCTAGTTGGCCAATTGAGGCTTTGTCAAGTTCAACAAGTGATTTAGAATGAACTTGACCCATTGGTTAGATCAATTTGGCTTAGATCAAGTTTTGACACATTTTGACCTTTAGGTCAAAATGGGTCATTAAGTGGGCCAATTAGGCTATTACTCAAATGTTGGCTTGGTCAAGTTCAAACATAAGTCAGTGAACTTAGATCAATGGTTTCAATCATTGGCCTATGGTGGAATTTAGTTATGGATTTTAGGTTAAGTGTTGACTTGGGATCAATTTGATGATTGATCATCCATGATGATTGTTGATCATGATGAGAGGATATATGAGTTTGGTTCAATCCAATTTGGTTAGGATCAAAGTTAGCTCATAAGGTACTTTTCACATCAAGTGAGCCTAGTGGGTCAAATATTGGTCAAAGCTTGATTTGAGTTGATTGATCTTGTATATGGACTTATGATTGAAATATAAATCCATTTAAAAGAGGTTTGAGTAATTTTATCCATTTGAAAATTTCATATTTGAAGGAAGAATATGAAAGAGTTTTGGGTTTGATTTTTTATTTAGGTTTTGATTGAGTGATTGAAGTTTGGATTTATATATGAGCTCATGATTGTAGGGTTGATTGAACCACAAGAGAAAATCAAGAGTTTGGCTTAATTTGAAATGATTTTGGTTAAGTTCAAGATTTTGACTTGAAAGGCTTAGATTGGATTTTGAGTTGATTTGAGTTTAATTTTTGGAATTGATTTTGATTGTTTTAATTAACATTTTTATTTATCTATGTGAATATAAATGAGAATATAAATGGATCATGAGAAAGTTTTAAAGATTTAAAGTGGTTTAATCATGATTTAGGTTAAATCCATTAAAGGGAATTTAAAGGATTTAAAGTAAGTTGTGTAATTTAAATTTAATTTTTGAGTTAGATTTGATTGATTTATATTTATATTTCATTTATTTATGAGAATATAAATGGGAATTCAAATAAGTTTTGAGAAAATCCCATGAGTTTGAATAGGTTTGATCAAGGTTTAGGATTCATCCAAAATTTAATGGATTTAAAATTTCAAGGATTTTAAAGAATTTAATTTTCCTTTGATTTAATTGTTTTATATTTATATTTTATTTATATATGAGAATATAAATGATAATATAAATAAGTTTTCAATGAAAATCCATGAATATGAATAGGTTTGATCAAGGTTTTATTGATTTTGGTTTGATCCTTTAATGGAAAATTAAAGGGACTTAAGAAAATTTTCATGAATTGATTTGCAATTTTGAATTTGATTGGATTGATTTGAATTTATATTTCATTATATATGTGAATAAATGAGAATATAAATTATGAGAAAATCTCAAGGTTTGATTTGGTTTTGAATCATGATTTTGGTTAAGTCCTTAAAAAGGCAAAATTTGACAATTTTTTAATGGATTTTGATCACGAGTTTCAATCATAGATTTCAATCATGGATTTTAATCATGTGTAGTTAATTTGAGTCATGAGAAAATCAAATAGAGTTGATTTGGAGTTTGACTTGAAAGAAGGAAAGTGAGGAATGATTTATTTGGGTAGGTAGATTTTCAACACCAAGGCATGATTTATTCATGGCTAACTCTTCTAAGTCTTCTACTTAGAGTGTCCAAATCCCATTTAGATGTCTTAGACTAGAAACTCTTAAAGTCTGAAGTCTATAATAAGATGGAGGGTTGAGAGCTCATTCTAAAATGAGGTCAACACTCCCCTCATTCTCACTCAAACTCAATGACACTTTGATTCCAACTGACAAGAGAGTTCCTGAAATTTCCCATTTCCATTCTTGGTTTTATGTAAAATTTAGCGACCTCGATTCCATTTGCTCAAACCTGTGCAATTAACTATGCACACACACCTTGCTTGGAGCTAATCGAGCAAGAATGAATCATTTCCCAAGCTTCTCGATGGCTGTAGGGTAGAGTTAGATCTAGCCTGAGCACCTATGCCTAGTGGATTTGTCTTCTGAGCAAACTACACCAAATCAAAGCTTATGCGACTCAACAGAGCTTTATTTCTACCAAACGAAGCATCCTCAATCATTAGAATAGCTGGTCATAAGCTATAGTGAGGTATGCCATTGAAACCGATCCTTGAATAAAAATAGGTTGGTCTTTTGTAAAAAAATTTTTCATTCCTTATGATATTCTCCGTTAAATCTTCTTGTTGTGTTTCCTTGAAGTTGTGGCATAAGTTTCATCTCCATCTTGAAGCTTCATTATCAGCGATGATCGATGGGTAGCCATGTTTGATGCTCGGGAGATAGATCATGGACCATCCATTCTACATGATGGGGATGAATAATTCTGATCTAATCATGCTTGAGTCCGATTAATCCTCAGCGTGGGTTTGGTCTCAATCTTAGATCATGGTCCATGAGTTGCGTGCCACATCGAGTCATCACTTGGATGTGACAACTTAAATAGTGAATCCCATTGTGCCACATGGAAAGTGTACTGCGTTAGCCGCCACATGGCCTGACGGGATTAAGGCTTTAATTAGGGCTAATTAATTAGTTTTTAATCCTGAAACTTCCTAAATTCACAACTAATTCTAGAAAATCCAAAAAAAAAATACAAACTTAGGCTCATTTTAAAGATATTTTAGAGTAGAATATAGAAAAAGTATCATTAATTGATTTTGAACAGTGGATTTGGCATAATTAAGATTTCATTGGAAATGTAATTAGTCTAATTACTCCCTAATTAATCATCCAATTAATCTCAAACATCACATGCATGTTTAGGGGGATGACCTCTACCTCCCCTTTTTTTTTGAGATTTTATTGATTGCTTAATTAGGGAAACTAATGGATTAATCCTTAATCACTTTCTTAATATAATTAGTGATAATTAAGTAAACAAATAGTAAAAATCAAATAATTAAATAAATCTCTGTAATGATGATGAAGTCTAGGAAATGGATTGGGACTCCTCTTTTCCTTAATCACTTTCTTAATATAATTAATTAAGTAAACAAATAGTAAATTAATCAAAAAATTAAGCTTGTTAATCTGTTAATGATGATGAAATTAGGAAATGGATTGGGACTCCCTCTTCCAATCTTTCTCTAGATCTTCTTTAATCTCTTAAATAAACAATTAATTAGTAATTATTCAAAATCCAAATCATAGAACTTTTGTCAACTAATTGAAAGGATTTAGGGATTGAGGCGTGGTTTATCTTTGTCTCTTTCTAAGCTCATTTTTAATTAGTTAATTATTAAGGTTTATTTAATTAATAACTTAGTTAATCTATTTCTCTAACAATCTTGGATAGCTCTTTGGGTGTTCAATAATCCAAAGGAGATAATAAATTATGTTAGCTCATATGTGTGAGAAAACCATAAAAAGTAAGTAAGTGAGATCCTTAAGCTTAATTATAATCATGAGCCAATTGCATTAGACCACTTTCATTTCTTAGGGGCATTGCAAATTTACTTTTCATGTGGTTGCATATCATATTGGCTCATTATTAATTAGTTAATTAACTTAAGGTGATATAAGTAAGGGTTAATTAATTGGCTTGATTCATACCCTAACCTAATTAAACATAACATCAACCTAATTACTTCTTCCATCAACCAAAATTAACTCACACATGAGGAATGAGATTAGGACCATCAAATCTATTTCATTTCCTAAATCAAATCAAACTCAAAATTAAGAAATCTCATTAAAAAACTTTGTTTTATTTTAAGTGGCTTTATTTAATGTGATTGTCCTTAGGAATTAATTGGAATGAATGAGATTATTTGCTTATGTTCCTTTATTTCTTCTCAATTATGTTAAACGTTGCTTGCCATGTGTAATCATGCATTCATTTCTTTGAAAATTAACTAAATAAAATAGTTTCTATTTTTTCAAATTGCATGTGTTTATTTAAATTAAAAAATAGGTGTGGCTATTATCACTATTAAATCAAAATTTAATCTCAAAAGCCATAAATCAATTATAATAAATGGAGTGATGCTAATTACAAATAGCTATAAGTTTTCATGTGTTGATAATATAAGATATACAATATGAAGCTTTCTTTCCTTACTTTACATGGATTCACATAGGAATTAACAGTGTATAGTTCATTTGAAAAGAGCATAACATTTGTCTAAATCTATTCCTATGCATTTCCATGCTAAGACTTAGGAAGAATTTCATATTACATATATTAATTATATAATCAAATCAAATATGACTTCTTGCATGACTTCTTCTTCTTGTGGTTCTTTTCATACATTTACTTGTATCTGAGAAAAGTGGATATATTTTAGGACACTTTAAGTAGCCCTAAGTAGGTCTTGTATTTGCCCTGTGTGGAACAATGGTGCGTACTCACTTAAAACTCTTATACATGTATGTGTGATGTGGCCAATGAATAAATCAATCATATAAATTAAATATAAAATTTGCATGAGTTTTCTATAGTTGCTTACATCATGTATAAGAAAAGTAGTATATTAGTTTGGACACCCTGGCGCTATGAGGCTTTAAGTAGCCCTAAGTAGGTCTTGTACCTTATGCCCTTGGTGCAGAATAATGGCACCATACTCACTTAAAAAACATACATGTGAATGTATCAGCTAATGGATGAAAAATCTATCTTTTTAAAAAGGCATTCATAATTCAATCAAATGAAATATTTAAATTCCAAATACTTCTTTGCATTCATCATTTAAGTGTGCTAAAATATAAATTGCATGAACATGCTTTGATTTCATATGCATGATATACATGATGGAAAGAAATGAATAAATATGTGTCATGTGATAGTAATTCATTCTACTTAATCTTAAGATGACTTTCTTATTGAATAAGATTATTTAGAGTGAACCTAAACTTATGAATAATTAAAAGATATAATAGGCTACTATCTAAAGGAAATTGATTAATTAACTTGCTTTAGAAGTGATTTAAGGTAGGGATGAAAGTGAGATCCCCTCTCTTTCTTCTCTTTATAACACTTAATCATTAAGTATAGGCCATATGAAATAAAAGAAGACACTAAGTAAAGTCTTCGAATCAATTAAATCACTTAAAGAGAAACCAACCCCTTTATAAATTAAATCCCTCACACTTATGAATTACAACTCTAAAGCTTAGTTAGGACATACCACAGAAGCTTTAATTCACACACATTAGACCAAGTCACCATTTCTAGCTTTATGTTAAGATGATGCATGGTTTGATGTATGTTTAGTTTTGTGATGTATTATTTTAGATTGGATGTTAGGGTGTATGTGCATAGTCTGGATGTTAGGCCGATATTAGCCTAATCATGTTTTTTACATGGGGTTATGCTTAAGGGGCCGCTAAATAAAAAAATATAAATACTTTTGCTGTGCAGGTTGCTTAGCCCGCAAGCATAATCCAGGTTAGGATAGGTAAGCTTAGTTACACATGTGTGGTGTGCTAAGTCCAAATTATTCATATAACTGCTTGAGTTTTATGGTGTGTTTAGCTAACATTTATTTTGCAAGTGTAGCTAGATTTATTTTCCTTCTTTTAATGTAATTTTTCATTAGGATTAGGATGAATGTTATGGGGGATTAGGATAAGCATTGGTTATAAGACTAAGTCTTGTGTACCATGTGATATCTTTGGAGTAAGAATATATAAATCAAGCTAAGAGGAAGAAAGAAATGGAGCAAATCAAATGAAGAAATAAAAGATGAAGAAATGAAGAAGGAAGAATGAAGACTCCCATAACATTCATTATTTTTTATTGTAATTATTCTCTTATAATTCGAGTAATATAATTGTAGAGCTCGGCTACCCATATTTCTTTCAGGTTGTACGATGGTGCTTGACCACATCGGCCTTTTATTCTTTGTCGATAGCTTTATAAAAATTGTTTGATATTTTGATTAGCTTATGCATTAGAAAAAAGCATGCCTTTCATAGTTTATTTATGATTGGTGATTGTTGTATGTCTGGATGCAATTAGGCTCTTAGGATAAAAATAAATTTTCTATCCCATTAACAACTCATAACTAAACTTTTAAAATAACTCATAATCTCACATAAAAGCCTAGGTATTAAATCAAGATAATAAAATATTTAGCAACCCCTTAGATGGATGTTGCATGTTTAATATCATGCATAATCATCTTGTTTCATCCTTATTAAGAGAGGGCTTCCAACTTTGCCAGATAGAATGGGCTTAATCTTTAAGAGCCTATGATGGAAGAACACCTCTTTCCCTTTTGATTTGGCCCATAATCAATTTCTCATGCATTTAGGCATACAAAATACCATAGTCTGTGTCAAAATAAAGAGTCCTAAATTAAATAAAATTTGTATTAGATTAAGTCATTATTCATACACCTCATGCTCTAGTCTCTTAGGGAGTGGGTTTAAGGACTTAGTTTCTAAATAATAACAAAGCCATCTTGCAAAAGCATATGACTTGCCTACATGGATTTAAAGCATAGGAGTTAGTTAGGCTGCACTCCGTTATAAAAGATGGTTTATTCTCTCTTATGGAGGTAAACCATATGTCCACTTTCACCTTTGATTTAGGTCATGCTTTAGCCCTCACCAAAGCACCTTAGATTTAGGATCTGAGGTTGATGTTTTCCTTTGTGGGATGCAAGCATAAATCCTTACCTCTTAGGTATTTCCACAATCTTGTATTGTAGAATTACAAGTCCTAGATTTCTAATAAAATTTCAAATCAAATAAATAAATTCCCTCAACTTCAAATATATAAAGTCCAACCATAGGATAGATTAGAGTGCTCACTAGGTTTCCTAGTATCATGAGCACTCCCTAGTCATCTCCTTTAGTTTAATAATAACTCTCTCCCTTTGATCCACCCCACTTGATTTTCCAAATACAACTAATTTATTGATTATCCTATCTTTGAATTCTTTGGGGACAACAATCACCTACTTTAATCAAGAGTATTCTTAAGGGATTCACTTTCCCTAAGATGTAATTAACTATGAAGGCTTACTTCCATAGGGAACTTAATGAACTCGATTTAAATAAATTTTGCTTTACTTTTTCATGTAAAGTAGGGAAAAAATCTCTGATATATTTGAAGACCAATCATGCCTTAGAGTTTTAGGTGATTAGGTCCATCATAGGTAGTGATTTCTATCTTTGAGATAGTACTATTCCTTGATGTCATACCGATCACCTCAATAAGTACCTCAGATCTGCAGTGTCCTCACATACTACAAATGAAAACAAACACCACAGATTTTTTTGGCGACTCTTGGGGATGGTTCCTCTCTCCATCTCTAGTAGATGATGTTGTCTCCAAGCATCAATAGTGGACATTTTATATGTGAGACTATCTTTCCTTCCATTGGCACTTAGCTTATTTCATTCTTAAGCAAAGTTAGCCAACATCCTTTAAGTTTTAGGACCTCACTCTGTGTAGGTCTTGAAACCCTTATTGGGCTCCCAATAGGTAAAAAACAAAATTTATCAATGAAGGGAGAGATAATAAAGATCTCGAGCCTGCTTACCACTATCTTAGTGAGGCGATGTTCATCATCAAATTGAAGAAAATAAATTATTCTATAAAATGACACTTTCTAAAAGCACTCTTTTTGAAAATAGTCACCTTCATTCAACATACTCAAATTTGTTGAATGAAGATTCTATTTTCAAATCATAACATAAAATTGAAACTCCACTCAACATATTTCACATATGATAGAGTGGAAGTTTCTCTCTTTTCAAAATCATGAAAACACATACATAACATCAAATTATATCATTGAAATCTATTTAACATGCTTAAGATTTATTAAATAAATTTCACCTCTATTTTGGGATCTTATTTGACATACCACATTTGTCAAATAAATAATTCCCCTGTCTTTCAAAAAGAAATATAGCACATCAAATACATTTGATTCTCACTTATACATATCAAAGTTGTTAAGTGAGAATCTCATTTTCATGTACATTTGATTCCCATTTAAACATATCAAAGTTGTTAAAGTGAGAATCTTATTTTCATATGCATTTGATTCCCACTTAACATGTCAAGGTTGTTAACTGAGAATCTCATTTTCATATACATTTGATTCCCACTTAACATGACAAGGTTGTTAAGTGAGAATCTTATTTTCATGTCACATTTGATTCCCACTTAACATATCAGCATTATTGAGTGAGAATCTTATTGTCATGTCATATTTAATTACACATAATACATCAAAGTTGTTAAGTGAGAATGTCACTTTCATATGCATTTGGTTCCCACTTAGCATATTAAATTTATTAAGTGAGAATATCATTTTCATGACATATTTGGCTCCCCACTTAACACACCAAATTTTTTAAGTGAGGGCCTCATTTCCATGTCACATTTGATCTCCACTTAACATCAAATTTGTTAAGTGGAGTCCCAAAGCAAAACAAATCATATCACATTTGGACCTCCACTTAACATATCAAATTTGTTAAGTGGGAGTCCCATTTTCAAAACATATATCAATCACATTTGGACTTTCACTTAACATACCAAATTTGTTAAGTGAGAGTCCCATTTTCAAAGAAAAACAAAACACAAATCATATCACATTTGGACCTCCACTTAATATATCAAATTTGTTAAGTGGGAGTCCCATTTTAAAGCATTTATCATATCACATTTGGGCTTTCACTTAACATACCTAATTTGTTAAGTGAGAGTCCCATTTTCAAGGAAAAGCAAAACATATATTTATCACATTTGGCTTTCATCTAACATACCAAATTTATTAAGTGAAATTCCCATTTTCAAACATGAATCAAACAGAAGCCCCATTTTAAAATCAACATTTCACTCATCACAAGCAAAAGGTATTTCACAAAAAAAAAAGTTTTTTCAAGCACACAATCACAACCTTTTCTTAGCATACTCAAATTTGCTAAGTAGAGGTTCTTTCAAAGCATCAATATTTTCAAGAAAGATACACAAAATACAAATATCTCCTCAAAATTTTTGAACCCAACCCAACCTACCTAAATCGGTTGAGTATGGGTTCTAAATCAAATTAAATGGCAAAGACTCTCCTCAACATCAAAATCTCTCCACTGAACCCCACTTAGCATATTTAAATTATTAAGTGTGGGTTTAGGACTCAAAATTCTTATGATTCTCTTGGGATGAACATTAAAGCAGAAACCTTACTCAAGTTACATTTCAACATAGAGATACAACTCAGATCAATCAATGTAGTCTTTATAGTAAGTACACATGGCTTCACAGATGTTCATTCTTACTTTCCCATTTGGGATGGAGTTAGCCTTGGATTGGGCCAACCTCCCTGAGATTGAATCCACCCTCCTGGTTTTCTTTGGCTAGGGATTCGAGGGAGAACGAGTTACTTGTAAGGGGGAAACCCTCACTACTATCAGTACAGATGAGGTGGATGGGTAGAAGCTAATCATCCATATTGACATGCCCTCTGATTCTGAGTACCCTTCGTTGAAGAGGAAGACTGCAGTGGCTCCCACGCTCCGTTCTGAGATAGTTTTAGCACCTACTTGTCCAGTTGTCCCTACCATTACTCCAGTGAGAGCTACTACCTCCTCTTTGGTTACCCCGAAGGGGAAGGCTATCTTAGCTTCTGAGATAGTCTCCTCCACTTATGAGGTAGGTATTAGTTCCCACTTTGCCTTATTCACTCGTACTCAATGCCATAATAAAAATTGAAAGATTAAGCATGAGCATGAGCGAGCAACTAGAAAGCTTCAGGATGCATTACATATAGCCGAGGAGGGTTCTCCTCGAGAGGTCTCTCCACTTCTGACCAGCAACAAGTTCCACCCCATCTCGACATTGGATGGAGAGGAAGATTATCAGAGGATTATTGCTTATCCTTCACTTGCATATTATGAGACACATAGGAGCATGAGGCCCTATGGGACTTAGGACTATCTGGCTAGGTTGGTAGAGCATCTGAGCTCGTGCAGAACCTTATTTGATTTGCAATCATTGATCCCTTGGAGTGTTAGGGGGTTGGATCCATAGTGAGAGGGCCATGGAGGCCCAAGCATCTACTCAGGCAGGTAGGAGGGAGCGATGGAGGTACACCAGGTAGTCGACAACCTCCACTGTGATGGATTTTTCTGATCATCCCCCTATTATGGTCGATCATTCAGACAAAATTGTTCTTACTAGTGCTACCCACCGTAGGTAGAGATCTCCCATTGAGGAGCAGTCATTGTTACCTTGACACCATTCCCCTCGTCATCCACCATCACCCGTACAGCTCCCAGCATCCACCACTCTCGCCAAGATCTAGAAGCCCCCATCTGGGAAGAGACCAACCCCTTTGGGGATTTGACTATGGCCAAAGGATCCCGCTCCCTCCATTCCACCTGTTGAGGTGAGGTTGAGCTCCCCTGCTCGACCCTCTACCTCAGCTGTGGTTCGACAGAGTGGCCCCGCGGCGTGGTGGTCACCACCACCACCATCGAGCGGTGGCGTGCGGTGTAGAGAGGGAAGGTGACCATTTTATAGTTCTCATGGCAGTAGATCTCCCCAAGGACACCACTCCATCGATGAGTAGTCACAAGTATATCTCCTCCAGTGAGTAGGACCCTCCTAGAGCTAACACTCCAGTGGCAGGCAGAGTTAGATGCATTTCGGCTAGTGCCACAATCCCTCCACCGATCACCCCCGAGTATTTATGCTAGCATGATTATATCGTTCCTTGGATAAGATCGTAGCCACTTACTTTGTTGAGAAGAGGGAATTCTTAGGTAGTGATCGCATAGATTCTGAGGATGAGGGGGTAGCATTTAATCTTGATGAGGATGACCTTCTTGAGGATTCGGTCAGAGTCCATATGGTTGACACTAGGAGCTCCCTTTAGAGAGATCAGCATGGTCAAGAAAGTTTTATGGTTAAGGAAGATGATGCCATCCATTCAATCCAACACCTCCATTAGCAGCTTAAATAGAAAGATCATCAGATCAACTAGATGGTGAAGAGGATGGAAGACTTATTAGCAGTCCTCCATGCACTTCAAAATCAGCTCGATTTCACATCATATGATAGAGGTGGATCATCACGAGTTAGTATATATCTAGATCATCCCAAGAGCACTTCTCTCAGAGATGGGATTGGTAGCTTGCATAGGAAGGTGGTGGATAATACCTCCAAGTAAGAGAAGGATATCAAACAGTTGGTGGAGCAATTGGTGAAGGATGCATTGACATAAGGCTGAGGTGGCTCATCTATTCCAAAGGGTAAACCACACTCAAAAAAATTTTATGTTGTCCAATATCCTAAGATTTTTGTACCTCATTCTTTCAAAATCTTTGATGGTAGTGGGAACCCCCGACAACACATAACATATTTCAGGGCTAGATGTTACAATGCCGATGGTAGCACTCTTATTTTGCCTCTTCGTCAGTAGCTTGATAGGCATCACATTTGATTGGTACGTAATAGTTTAGTGAATACATTTATTGAGTTAGAGCAGCTCTTTATTAAGAGATTTGTTGGAGCTCAGCAAAGGGTAACTGTGGGTGATCTCGTTGTAGCTCAACAACACCCTGGTGAGTCCCTTGTTGATTATATTCTTAGATGATGCAATTTAAGTATAAATGCAAACCACAATTTGTGCAACATGCCATTAAAATTCTACTCAAGAATACTCATGGCCAAGTCTCCTTCAAGCTATGGTGTTTATTTCTCAAACTTTGGGAATTTAAAAAATAAAAATGTTGAATATATTGGGACACCATGTAGATCCAGATATACTCATTAGGGTGATCATGTGTGATATTGAGGAATGATGTACTGTCTCGAGAGATAGAAGTCACCATCCTACAATGGACCTAATCACTTAATAATAGCTCCTAAGGATGATGAGTCTTCGAATGTACCAGAGATCTTTCCCCTACTTTACATATAAAAGTAAAGTATGGGTTATTTTAAGCTGGGTTCGTTAAGTTCCCTATGGAGGCAAGTCCCTATAGTTAATTACATCTTAAGGAATGAGATTCCTTAGGAATACTCTCGATTAAGGTAAATGATCATTATCTCTAAAGATGTCAAAGATAGGACTATCAATCAATTAGTTATTTTTAGAAAATTAAGTGGGATTGATTAAAAAGAGGGAGTTATTTTTGGAACCAAAGGGAGATGAGTAGGGGATGCTCATGATACTAGGTAACCTAATAAGCATCCCAAACAATCCTATGGTTGGATTTTATGTTTTCAAAATTTGAGAAGGATTATATGTTTGAGTTGAATTTTTATTAGAAATCTAGGACTTATAATTTCACAATACAAGATTATAGAAATGCATAAGAGGTGAGGATTTATGCTTATAGCATGCAGAGGGAAACAACAACCTCATCCTAAATCTAGGGAGCTTTAGCGAGGACAGAGCATGACATAAATCTAAGGCAAAAATGGGTATATGATTTACCTCCATAAGAGAGGATAAACCACCTGATTATTGGACTTACAACCGTCTGGGGATGGCCGCCAACTAACTCCTCCTATGATTTTAAATACATGTAGGCAAGTCTTATGCTTTGCAAGATGTCTAAGCTATTTTTTATTTAGAAAGAAGACTAAGTCCTTAAACACACTCCTTAAGAGACTAGATCATGAAGGACATGAATAATGACTTAATCTAATGCAAATTTTGTCAAGTATTATTTTGATTTTTATGCTTTGTTATAAGTGGATTTCATATGCCTAATGCATGAGAATTGGTTATGGGCCAAAATCAAAAGAATGAGGTGTTTTTCCACACTCTCAAAGGTCAAGCCATTTTCTCTAGCAAAGGTGGAAGCCCTCCATTAGCAAGAGTGAGACAATATGATTTTTATGCATGATGTGAGACCTACAACATCCAGCTAAGGGGTTGCTAGATCTTTTATTATCTTGATTTATGTCCTAGGCTTCATGTGAGGTTATGAGTTATTTAATTTTGATTTTGAGTTGATTAATTGGATAGAAAATTTATTTTTCTAAGAGCCTAATCATCCGTGCCATTCATCAATCAATGAAGAAACTAAAAATCATGCCATCTAATGCAAATCATAAATAAAGCATCAATAAATTTATAAATTAATGCAAAAGAATAAGAGGCTGATGTGGTCGAGCACCACCGCATAAATTCAAAATGAAATGGGTATTCGAGCTCTACCCTTATACAACCTGGATTACAAATTAATAATTAAAACTCAAAAGGAATTCATGTTATGGGGGTCTTCATTCTTCATTTATTCATTTCTTCCTTTCTTTCTTTCTTTCATTTTTTTCATTTCTTTCTGTGTTTTGGCTTGATTGGGATGGTGCTAAGCTCACATGGTGCATAAGACTTGTCTTATGACCAATGTTCATCCTAATCCCCATAACATTCATTCCAAATCTTAATTGCAAAAATTACATCAAAATGGGAAAGATAAATCTAACTAAACTTGTAAAATAGAGATTAGCTAAACATACCACACAACCCAAGCAGTTATATGAATAAGTTAGACTTAGCACCCCACACATGGGTAAC
Organism: Cymbidium sinense; assembly: GCA_021442155.1. Lineage (NCBI taxonomy): Eukaryota > Viridiplantae > Streptophyta > Magnoliopsida > Asparagales > Orchidaceae > Cymbidium > Cymbidium sinense. The sequence goes on from CM038216.1 coordinate 118,956,740, forward strand.
CAAGTCCACCTATTCTAGTTTGGATTATGCTTCAGGCCATAAGCAACCTGCATAGCAAAAGCATTTACATTTTTATTATAGCGCCCCTTAAGCACAATCCCCTATAGAAGATATGATTAGGCTAAGATTGCCCTACCATCTAGTCTACACACATACACCCTAACATCCAGTCTAAAAATATTACATCATAAAATAAAATCAGACATAAAACCATGCATCGCCCTAACATAGAGCTAGAAATGGTGACTTAGCCTAATGTGTGTGCCATTTAAGGCTTGTGTGACATGTCTTAGCTAGGCTTTAAGGTTGGAATTTTCTAAGTGTGAGAGATTCAATTTGGAAGGGTTATTTCATTTCAAGTGATTTAGTTGATTTGTGAATTTTATTTGATGATTTGATTTGTTTTGAATGAACCTACATTTAGTTACTAAATATTATAAAGAGAAGAAAAGAGAACTTCTATTTCATCCCTACCTTAAGTAATTTCTAAGGTAGATTCATTAATGATTTTTCTTTAGTGAATGTTTTATTATGTGTTTTAATTAACCCTAAGTTTAGATTTACTCTAAATAAACCTATTCAATAAGAAAGGCATCTTAGGATTAATTAAGGTGAATTACTATCACATAACACACAACCATTTATTTCTTTCCAACATGTATACCATGCATATGAATAATCCTAAGCATATCTATACATGTACAATGCAAATTTAGCATAATTTTGATGATGAATGCTAAGAGATGTTGTTTAAGAAAATTTGGATATTCCATGAATGCATGTTTTATTATGTAGAAAAAGGGGATTCTTATCCATTAACAAAATGCACATCCACATGTATAAAAGACATAAGTGAGTATATGACCATTATTTTCTACAGTGAGTGTAAGGTACAAGACCTACTTGGGCTACTTAAAGCCTCACAACCCCGGGATGTCCTACTAATATACCACTTTTCTTAAATACATGTACAAAAAAGAAACAAATAGATGAAGAATCATGCAAAAGATTTTTATTTGATTTGGTTATAATTTACATGTGTAAATGTAAGGATCCTTCTTAAGTCATAACATAAAATGCATAGAATAGATTTAAGCAAGTGTTGTGTTTTTCAAATGAACTATACACTTTGCAAATCCTATTCAAATCCATGTTAAGAGAAGAGAAGAAAATAACATAATACACATCTTATGATATAATCACATGCAAGCTTATAAGTACTTATAAGTTGCATCAATTCATTTTATAATCTTTGATTTATAAGTTTTGAAAATAATTTTTGATTTAATAGTGATAATAGCCACTCATATCCTTAATCTTAGCTAAAACATGCAATTTGACATAAAAAGGAAAAAAATATTTAATTGATTTTTCAAAAGAGATGAATGCATGATTTCATATGACAAAAAAATATTTAACATGCTTAGAAAGAAATAAAGTGATGTAAGCATATGACTTCAGTCACCCTAATTAATTCCTAAAGACAATCTTATAAGATAAGATTATGTAAAGTGAATCAAAATTCTTTAAGATATTTTTATTTTTATTTTTGGATTTGATTTGACTTGGAATGTGAAAAGAGTTTGATGGTCCTAACCCATTTCCCCCATGTGTGAATTAGTTTAGTTTGATTTTATGTTTTGGTTAGGTTAAGGTGTAAATTAAGTCCATTAATTACCCCTTACCTATACCACTTTAACATAATTAACCAACCAATTATGAGCCAACATGTGATATGCAACCACATGGAATTTAAATCATGCACCTAAAAATGAAAGTGGCTGATTATTGATTATTGATTAATTGAGCTAAAGGGTTTAATTAAGTACTTTTATAACCATCCTACACATGTAATTTGATTATAATTTCCTTTAAAGCCTCTTAGGTTATTGAACATGAATTAAAGTGATTAAATTCAGATTCATTTTGAAAGTATGATTAGACTAATTAAGTAGATCATTAGTGGATTAATCCTTAATTATGTTTGGATTAAGGAAGAAAGGGGGTTTAGGGAATAACTTAGGGAAATATCCCAAACCCATTCCATAAACCTCCTCCTTACTTAAATAATGTTTAATTATCACAATTAAGGGATTAAATCACTATCATATGCTTAATTACTCTTAATTACATTAAGAGGGTGATTAGGGGTTCATTAATTAATTTTCCTAATTAACTCATTGATAAATTCTAAGAAAATTGAGGGAGGTAGAAGTCATCCTCCTAAACATGTCTGAGAAATTTGGAATTAATTAATGAAGTAATTAGGGAGTAATTAAGGTGATTAAATTTTAATTAAACCCTAATTAAGAAAATTCACTATTTAAAATCAATTAAAAGTAATTTTATTGGATTCCCCTTTGAAATACCTTTAAAAGGTGCCCTCATTTATATTTTTTTGGAATTTTCTACATTTAATTAAGATTTTATGAAATTTTTGTGTTTAATGGGTAATTAGAATAACCTAATTAATTAACTAATCCCGTCGACGCCACATGTAAAACTATCGCGATGTGCTTTCCACGTGGTGTGATGGGATTGGTTATTTAAGTTGTCACATCGTGCGCCGGCTTGTGACACATGCATATTCTCCATTGGCCATCCGTAGATCGACGGCCATGATTAATCCATGATTTTAAAATTAAAGGAGATCTAACGTGATTTAATTAGGGCCATCTATCCAAAACACATAGGATGGACGACTCATGATTCATTCCTACTTAAGCTGCGGGAGATGGGGGTCGTCCATCCTCCACCACCTGATCCGAGCTCACCTGTGCTTGGATTAGGCTAGGATTTACCCCACACCATCAAGAGGTGTAGGGAAGAACATCCAACGGTTAGGATCTAATGGGATTACAATTCCCTTCATAAAGGACCAAGCAATTTTTAAGGGAGGATCAGTTTTGAGTAATACCTAGCTCGCAGCTATCACCGGTGCTTCCAACGAAGGAGGTAACTTCATCTAGTGGAGATGAAGCCCTGTTGAAAGTATCAAGCCTTGATTTGAAGTGGATGTCTTGATCAAGCTCCCCTTCAATGGTAATCGATGATCAAAGTCCCCTTCCCATGGCTTGGTGACTTGGAAACACTTGAGTGAGCTGACAGTCCCTTGATGATCTTGCAAGAGAATTTGAATTTGGTGGAGAATTGAGTTGAATTTCTCCTCCTTTTGACTTTGAAGAATCGAGAAGGAGAAATCAGGAGGCTTGAAATGGAGGGAAGTTTGGAGAAGCTTGATCTATAGCTCAATCTCAAGGTGGTTTGAGTGGGAATGAGGGGAAGTATATCTCCCACTCCTTGGATTGAACGATCGAGGCTAGCTTTGCCATTTTAGCTTAATTTCTTGGATTGATTGATTGGTTTAGGCTGTTAGGCAGTCCATGTAGTTTATTTTTGATGGAGGAGTGGAGGAGAGGGAGTGCCCATGCGCTAGGTTAGTGTATGGAGTGATCCAAGTAGAGAATTATTGAGCGGTTTGTTTTTTGCCATGCAAACCCAAATGCATTGAGTCATGTTCACCACCCTCCTTGGTGTCCATGTGGTCCATTGGGAGGATGGTGGCCATGAGAAATAATTATCTAAATTTCAAGTGGATTAGGCCATAGGTTATCCTTTGACCCAAGTATAAAACCTATTTAGGTCAAGTTGGATCAAATTACATTAGGTTGACCAATTGGTCAAATTAGGTCAAACCATGGGTTGGTTCAAGTTCAAATGATCATTTGGAGCCTATGGGTGTCATTGGTATAATTTGATCTATTCACATTTAGGTCAAATGGGTCAAGTTGACACTAATTTGACCCTAATTTGGTCTCATGTTGGTTTAGCTTGGTTTTATCATTTGAAATATATTGCAAGGTTTCAATCAATTTTAGTTTGGTTTGATTTAAGTTGGTTTAACCTTTAGTCAAGTTGTTCATGGTCAATTAAAAGTTTCTTGGCCAATTAAAGCTTTGGTCAAGTTCAACAAGTGATTTAGAATAAATTTGACTCATTGGTTGCAATCAATTTAGCTTAGAATAAGATTTAACCCATTTTGACTTTTTAGGTCAACTTGGTCTAGTGGCCAATTAGGCTTGGTTTTGCTCAACTAACGGCTTGATCATGTTCAATCATTGATTTTGGATTGGTTTGGATCAATGGTTTAAATTAATTTGGCTTATGGTGGATTTTGGCTAGTTTGGGTTTCATTTGGGCTAAGTGTTGATTTGGTGAAAGGCTAGGTTTGACTTGGTTTGACCCAACTTGAGTGGTTGATCATCCTAGGATGAGTTTTGCTCACAATGTGAGGCTTAAATGGGCTTAGTTCAATCCAATTTGGGTTGGATTAGAATTTGGATCAAAAAAGTGCTTTAGGTCACTTTGGGTTAAGTGAGCTTAAGTGAGTCAATTGGCTTGATCAAGGCTTAATTCAAGTTTAGTTGAACTCACATATGATGTATGATGAAAATAAAAATCCAATTGCAAGTGATTTGGAGTCAAATGGGTTTTGGTTCATTTGATAATTTCAAGTCAAAAGAGTGAACATGGGTTAGTTTGATTTTGATTTGGTGATTGTGGTTTATATTTATATTTGAATTCATGATTGAAATAATGATTGTTTGAAGAGAATCCAAGTGATTGGATTGATTTGGGTTTGATTTGGTCATGTTCAAGAATTTAGCTTGAATGAGCATAGGTTGGATTTTGGTTAGATTTGGATTTGAGTTTTGAGTTGGTTTTGGTTATCTAAATTTATATTTTATTTATATTTTTGAATATAAATGAGAATATACATGGGTTATGTGAAAACCTTTTGAGTTTGGAATGATTTGGGTTTGTTTTGGTTAAGTTCAAATATTTGACTTGAAAGGGTATAAGTTGGATTTAAGTTGGATTTGGATTTGAGTTTTGAATTTAGTTTGGTTATTTGAATTTATATTTCATTTATATTTATGAATATAAATGAGAATATAAATGGGTTATGAGAAATTATTATGAATTTGGAATGATTTGGATTTGTTTTGAGCTAAGCCACAAGATGAAATCAAAGGGTTTAGAAAGATTTTGGATTTGATTTGGACTTGATTCAGGATTTGAAAAATCAATTAAGTTGGAATTGATTTGAGGTTTGATTTGAGCTAAGTCCATAAGATGGAATCAAAGGGCTTAGAAATGTTTTGTATTTGATTTGGAATTGATTCATGATTTAAGAAAATCAATTGAGTTGAAATTGATTTAAGTTTTGATTTGAATTGAAGTTGGTTTAAATTTGAAGTTTGACTTGAAAGAAGGATGCAAGGATTGAGTTTAAGCTATAGGGCAAACAAGTTTTCCTAATACCTCTAAGGCATAACCTATTCCTATGGCTAACTCTTCTAAGTCTTGTTAGTTATGTTCACAGTCACTAGAAGTGTCTTAAGACTAAGGAACTCTAAGTGTTTAGAGGAGTCCTATGTCTAAGATGGAGAAGTTGAAAGCTCAATCCAAAAGTGAGGTCAACACATGCTTAAAGGGTTTACCATTAAAATATTTGAGAAATTAATCAACAAGGCAGCTAATCTATAAGGGGAGGTCAAATAATTACCTTTCCAAGATCAAGAAGCCAAGCCTGCAAGAGGTTTTGAGAAGAAGCCGGTAGTCAATAGTTATAAGTGGGAAACAACCATAGGGTTTAGTCAAAGGCCTGCTCAGACCTCTTCCACCACCTCCACCACTGCCATCATACCATCCACCTTAGTTGCACAATGGCCTCCACCGCTGCCTCCTTAGCACTATCCTCATCAAGATCATCGATCATGAGTGATTCTACCCGCCACCAGATAGCTATCATTTACCTACTCTTTTTGATAAATTGAATAAACCTTATTCATTCAAGAGGGAGGTGGTCAGGAAGATCTTTAAGAATCTTTTAAAAAGCCGATTTCTTAGAGCCTAAGAGGTCGAGAAAGGCAAGAGTCATGATCCAAACTATTGCCTACCACGCATGGGACATGTCTTAAGATTGCTTTTTTACCTTGAGCTTAGCTACAAGTTGAGTGCCATCATCCCTAAGGAATATCTACTAGAACAACCCTCTAGTTTTGTTAGGATAATCTTTAAGGATACACGTGATCTTCTTAAGACAGAGGAAGGTTGGGATATCTCCATATTTCGAACTTCCAAGAAAAGCATCTTTAAGATCAAAAAGTTACCCTTGTAGGTGCTTGAAGCAGCTTAAACCTCTAACATCAAGGAAGGATTCCAAGTTTCCAAGGGAAACTTCAAGGAGGTAGTCCAAGAGTAAATCCACCTTACGGATAGTTTAAGAAGTGCAACCATCCGAGTCCAACACATATACCATGCACTTACTTTTTCTCCACTCTCTCTAGAAGAGATTTGTATCAGACGATTAAATCCCTCTTTACTTACTTTATTAGATTTCTATCCCTCCAAAGAAAAAAGAAATCAATGAAGAAAGCTTTCACTAACATCTTGTTCACTTATAATACTCTAGATTTTATTCCTCTCGAAAACTCTCTAAGTCTAGAAAATAATAATAATAACTCCAGTTCTGATCACTCCTCTTCTTCTCATTTAGAAATGGATTTTCCATTTATGAATCATTCGAGTTTGCCCATTGAGATTGATTTGGAGTCATCTAACTCCGATGATCCCAAAGGAGAAGTAGTGAACTGATGGTGTAGAACTTTCTACTAAACCATTTCAAGTCATTGAAGTCATCTCAAGAATGGTAAAGTTCTACCTCTGTGGTAAGATAAGTAAAAAAACAAGTCATTAGTTCCAAAGATCAAGAAGTCCTCAATGCTCCACCTATGAAATATGCTTAGCTGACGCTATTGGAGAGGAGACATGTTATTCAAGAGAAGCCCGAGTAACATTCACCATGAAGACCTTCTTGGGGACAACCATAACCGCTCTCTACATCACATTAGACATGGGTAAATTCAGACTCGCTAGGGTGTTAGTTGATCCAGGTGCATCAGTGAATATTATGAGTCTAAAGACCTTTGCCTACTTAAGAATTGACATTTCTAAACTACAAGAAGATCAGATGATGTTGAGAGGATTCAATGAGCAAAGTGAGAGAGCTTTAGGCTCTATAGTGTTACTATCAGAGATAAATGATTGGAAGATAGAAACTAAGTTCTATGTAATCGATTTAGACACATCTTTCACTGCTTTGCTCGATAGGCCTTTGATACATAGAAACAACATGGTTTTATCATCTTTAGATCATTGCATCAAATTTTGAGGAGGTGGAATCGAGTATTGTGCCAAAGGAGACTTGAAGCCATTCTCAGTTAGAGAGGTTGAGATATATAAGGATGCAACCTACTATCTTCCTCCGAATCAAAAAGTTTATTCTTGCAAATTTGGTGAATGTTCAAAAACAAAAGAAAAAGGAACAAAAGAAAAAGAAAAAAAGTAAAAGAAAAATAAAAAAGAAAAAGAAAAATGAAAAAAAAAATGAAAGCAAGTGAGAGTGAGATGACATAGGAAAAGTAGAGCAGATATTGATTCCACCCAGTTTGTTCCATATGAACACATGGGTAGATGACTCAACCCCACTGTAGAGGAAGAGGTAGATCTAGAGTGTGGAAAGACCTCCTATTGGCCACCAATGAGCTATGTTCCAACCACAGAGTCCCCACTTCCACATAGACTTAGAATCTAGTTCAGAGGATGAGTCTCATGTGGTTAGCACACTGACCAACCCCTCCCAGCGGGTCCCTTTGGAGGTGACATTCGAGCAAGACAACGATGAAGACCAGACCTCCAAGCAAAGCATGAATGTTTCTGAATCACTATTATGTAGAATATTCAGACATCAATTGGGAACCTTAGCTCTAAGCTCACTTTTCTCCCAGAAAGTTGAAGGTTTAGTAGTTAAGGAGGCCCCCAAGTCATCCAAAGATATCAAGCTAAAGAGATTTTTGTTAGGAACATCATCCTTAAGTCAAGAGGTCGATGTAGAACTTGAGGATGATTCATATAAAGATTTAATACAATTGCCTTGTGATTGGTATTCACCTTGTGTTCTTAACTTAGCAAAGAAGGGATTAATCCACATACTTGGTCAAAACATAGTCATTACTTTGAAAGGTTATAAAACCAAAGAAGATATCTCAATCAAGATAGAGATTAGGATTTGTGTCCAAATGATGATGACAACCATTGCACCATCACTCTATTGATAGGTTCTTCTCAAATCATGTTAACTCTATGAGGAGGTATGTTTAGAAACTTTAGATGACCCAAATGAGCTTGAAGTCAAAGGCTAGAGTTCAAAGAAGAGATCGATCAACCATGAACTTAAAGAGATCAACTTGGAACAAAGAAGATCCATCCTACATACATCGCCTTCCTTGAATGAAGAAGAGGCTTATTTAGTTAAAGTTTAAGGACCTGCATGGAGTTATGAAGAAATGCTCGATTTATCTCGATGTACCATAAACTAGCAATAGAACTTAATGCTAACCTATCAAGCTCCTAGACACATACACTAGATATTGAACAATAGTCACTTCTAAAATCAAGAAATTGATGGCTTTATCGTGGAAGAAAAATATCCTACATGGTTAGCTAGTCAATTAAAAAAGAATGACCAAATATGCATTTTAGGGATCTAAATAAGGCATGTCCTAAGGATGAATTTCACTTCCTATATTAGAATTAATGGTGGCATCACCTCATCTCATGTAATATCTCTTTATGGATGGATCATCCGCTAAAATTAAGATGGCCCCAGATGAAAGAAACACTACTTTTCAAAGTCCAATTGTAATCTATTATTATAAGGCCATGCCTTTCAGCCTTAAAAATGCCGGTGCTACATACCAGTGGGCCATGACTTGGATCTTCGACGAACTCATTCATCATCAAGTTGAATGCTATGTTGATGATTTAGTAGTCAAAAGAAAAGAAAAGGAAGACCATCTCTTTGACTTGAGAGTAGTTTTTAAATGGTTAAGATAATTTAACCTCAATATGAATCTCCTGAAGTGTGCATTCAGAGTAGCTTCTAGAAAATTCCTTGGGTTTGTTGTTTGACATCAGGGAATAGAGATCGATCTAGAGAAGATCAAGGCTATCTTAGAAATGCCACCCCCTAAAAGTCTAACTCAACTCAGATCATTCCAAGGATGGTTGGCATATCTAAGATGCTTCATATCCAACCTATAAGAAAGATGCCAACCATTCTCAGCACTTGTCAAAAAGGATGCCAAGTTCAAGTGGGATGATAAGTGCTAGCAAGCTTTTGAAGAAATCAAGCACTACCTGATGACGCCGCCAGTTCTAGCAGCCCCTATCCCGGGAAAGCCATTGATCCTCTACATTGCTACATTAAATGATGCCATTGGCACTTTGTTAACTCAAACTAATGATGAAGGGAAAGAAAATTCTCTCTACTATCTCAGTCATCGCCTAATTCTTGAGGCAAACTACCCACCTATTGAAAAGCATTACCTAGCTTTAATCTTTGCATCCCAAAAGATATTGCATTACATGCTTTCTCATAAGGTCAATATGATCTCTAGGATCAATCCACTATAATATCTCATGACACAGCCGACACTATCCATACGGTTGGCATGTTGGTTCATGATTTTATCACAATTTGACATCACATTCGTACTCTCAATGCCGTAAAAGGACAGACACTAGCAGATTTCTTAGCAACACATCCACTTCCTACTGATTCCCCGCTTAGTGACGACCACCCTGATGAATAAATCATGAACTTAGGAGAGACTAGCATTCACCGTTGGGAGATGTATTTTGATGGAGCCACTTCCTTTCAAAAAGGAGAAGAACCATGATCTATTGTTCCAGGAATGGCAGGGGTAGGAATAATTCTCCTAACTCTAGACTATGATGTGATGAGATTTTCAAATCATCTGTCCAACCTATGTACCAACAATAAAATATGAGGCTGATTACGCCTAGAGTCATTATACTATGCATCCAGAGTATCAACATCTTCGGAGATTCTCTTGTCATCAACCAAATTGCTGGGTCCTACAAGGTTTTGAAGCCTAAGCTCCATCATTACCATAAGTACACTATGGAGTTGTTGGCCTGAATATCAGAAGATAGCATCTACAAGATTCCTTAAGGAGAGAACACAATAGCAATTGCATTAGTCAAGCTTGCCAAAGAGTTGGCATGTGTGGAAGATGAGTCCATTCCAATAAGGGTCCAAAATGGACAAGTCTTATCCCTTGTTGATGTTGAACTCATCGAGAGATTCTCTCTTAAAGGGGAGGTTGCCATTGCCAAAAAGTATGAGGAGTTAGATTGGAGGCAACCATTCATGGATTATTTAAATATAGGCAAACTACCTCAGTCACTAGATAGAAAAGCAGAGCCCTTTCCTACGCTTCTCATAGGGCACCTTGTACCTGCCTTCTGATCATATGTGATTACATTGTCATTCAAACATGAAGCTGTGATCACCGAGTTACGCTTTGGTTTATGTGGAGCTCATCAATCCGGTCCGAAGATGAAAGCCAATATCAAAAGATTAGGATACTACTGGCCTTCGATGATCATAGATTGCATGGATGTAGCTAGGAAATGCCACCAATATTAGGTACATGATGTGGTCCTACATCAACCACCCAACATTCTACATCCTTCATTGGCCTCATGGGGTATCGAGATAGTGGATTTGATTGATCCTTTTTCTTCTGAGGGTCACCGGTTCATTCTAGCTGTAACCGACTACTTTTCCAAGTGGGCAGAGGCAATCCCACTTAGAGAGGTCAGAGCTTAGCATGTGCTCTAGTTTTTCAAGAACCACATCATATATATGTTCGGGGTGTCTTGATGAATTATATCTGATATTGGTATTGCATTCAAGAGCACTAAAATTAACAGATTTGCTCGAAGACATATCATAGATTGGAGATATTCCACCATCTACTTCCTGAGGGTAAACGGTCCAGCAGAAGCATTCAATAAAACTCTCATCCAAATACTAAAGAAGACACTCGATGATAATAAGTGATAGTGGCATGAGCAATTAGTTGAAGCCTCGTGGGCTTACTGCACCACATATAAAACTCCAACTCAATCTACCCCTTTCTCCTTAATGTATGGGTCCAAACCCATTCTACCATTTGAAGTCCAACTCCCATCATTAAGGATAGCCATGGGTAGTAAGATCATAATAGAGTAGAAGAGCTCAAAGGCTCGGAGGAGACACCTCCGGGCATGCCAAAACCTTTAGTTGTACAAAGACAAAATGATTCAAGCTCTCAACAAGTTGGTCCATCCTAGAGCTTTTCAAGTAGGAGAGATTGTTTTAGTTCTAAGGAGACCAATTGTTGCTCATCGAAAGATGGGAGGCAAGTTTGAACCCATGTGGGAAGGCCCTTTTTCCATAGATAAGGCCTACTAAGGAGGATCTTATCAACTTATAAATTGTAAAGGAGAGCACCGATGCTTCCAATCAATGGGCTCTACTTAAAAGAAATACTATCCATAAATCTTGTTTGAAATAATCATCAATAAAACTTCTTTTCATATCAAATTTCATCTCTTATGTGTTAGAAATATCTTTTGCTTACGAATCTACTATGACGTGTTTAGGATAAGTGTAAGAGAACCCATGCGGCATCCTATCCCTCCACAACCCAAACACAAACTACAAACGATCCTCTAATGCTATTAGGTTAGGTGTAAGAGAACCCAAGAAGCATCCTATTTCGACTGGTACAACTCAGCTAGGTGTAAGAGAACCTAAGCAACATCCTTTCTTGGTGGAGTAACAATTGGCCCTGCGGCACCATTTCGTCCATTCTTCTATGTGTTTAGGATAGGTGTACGAGAACCTAAGAGGCATCCTATTCCCTCTTTCACAACACAAATGAACACATATATTCTATCTCGAGTTATTTTGATGTGGGAGCAAGCCCCCCATGGCACTCTCTCATTAGCTCAGTCGGATATACTTTGTTAGTGTCACCCGGGTCACTTGCGGATGTGAGTCCCCGGGCTTTCTTCCTGACTTGACCATTGCAAACCAATGAGTGCCTTGTCATCTTGGTAGGCCTTACTGCTGAGCTAGTAAGCTATCCCATGTTGACTTTGTTTAAGAGGATGCAAGCTACACACTTTCTTCTTGGACTAGCCATCATGCACTAACTAGGTCAAGTATATTTAAGGTTTAGGATAAGTCTCCCAGTGGCTCCTTTCCTCTTGACTTCTTCAGGTTTGGGTTTAGTCCTTACACAGGACTCCTCGCTTAGTAGTTGTCCTAGGTTGGATAGCCCCTGGATACAAGGAGTTTCTCAGTCTTAAGACACTTCTAGTGATTAGGTGAACACTTAACCTAACTCTAGAGATGAAGAGTTAGTCATAGAGATATGTTGTGCCTTAGGGATTTAGGAAGACTTGCCTACTCTATAGCCTAAACCAAACCCTTGCTTCTTTCTTCCAAACCAAATTCAAATTAAAATCTAAATTCCAAAATCAAATCCAAATGATTGAAACTCATGATCAAATTCAAACTTCAAATCCCTTCCTAAGCCCTTTGATTTTATCTTATGGACTTAGCCTTAACCAAATTCAAACCAACCCCAATTTAATTGATTTTCTCAATGTTGACCTCATTTTTGGAGTGAGCTCTCAACTTCCTTATCATAGATCTAGGACTCTCTTAGACACAAGTGCTTAGTCTTAAGATACTTCTAGTGATTAAGTGAACACTTAACCTAACCCTAGAGACTTAGAAGAGTTAGCCATAGGAATAAGTTGTGCCTTAGGATTTAAGAAGACTTGCCTACCTTATAGCCTAAACCCAATCCTTGCTTCCTTCTTTCAAACCAAATCTCAAATTCAAATCCAAATCTCAAAACCCAAATCTTGAATCAATTCTAAATCAAATGATTGAAACCCATGATTGAATTCAAACTCTAAAATCTTTCCTAAGCCCTTTGATTTCATCTGATGGACTTAGCCTTAACCAAATCCAAATCACTCCAAACTCAAATGATTTTCTTATAACCCATTTATATCTTCATTTATATTCACAAATATAAATGAAGTATAAATTCAAATAGCCAAAACTAAACCCAAAATCAAATTAAAATCCAATTTATACCTTTTTAAGCAAAATCCTTGAACTCGGTCATATCCTATCCAAACCAAATCAAAACCCATAGATTTCTTCAATCATTATCCCAACTATAAACACAAACTATAATTATCAAATCAAATCCAAGCTAACCCAATTCAAACCCACTTTAGCCCTTTTTTGACTTTAAATTGTCATATGAACCAAAATCCATATGGATCCAAATCACTTGCAATTGGATTTATATTTCTATATGAAACCCATTTATCATTATAACTAAATTTGAGTCAAGCCATGACCAAGTCAATTAACCCATTTAGGTCTACTTGACCCAAAGTGACCTAAGTGATTTTTTTAAGCCAAGTTCTAATTTAACCCAAATAAAATTGAACTAAGCCCATGCAAACCCTATGACATGATAAACAATCATCTTAGGTTAATCAATTATCTTAAATTAGTCAAACCAAGTCAACCTAGCTTGTTGACCAAGTTAACTCTTAGCCCAAATGAAACCCAAACTAGCCAAAATCTACCATATGCTAAATTGATCAAAACCATTGATTCAAACTCATTCATAATCAATGATTGAACATGTCCAAACCCTCACTTGAGCCAAACGAAGCCTAATTGGCCATTTGACCCAAGTTGACCCAAATTGACCTAAAGAGCCAAAATAGGTCAAATCACAATCCAACCCAAATTGATTGCAACCAATGGTTCAAGTTCATTCCAAATCACTTGTTGAACTTAACCAAAGCCATGATTAAGCCAATTGGTTAACTTGACCCTACTTAGCCCAATTTGACCTAAAGGGTCAAATTACCCAAAATCCAAATTGAATCCAAATTAAACCAAACCAAAGCCTACAATCATTTTCAATTAACCAATTGAACTTGACTCAACACCTAACCCAACCCAATTTGGTCTATTTGGTCAAATTGGTCAACTTGACCCATTTGACCTATATGAATCCAAATGAACCATATTCAAATGTAAAGCAAATTGAACCAATCCAATGATGCCAATGCACTCCAATTGGTCATGTGAACTTGACCCAACCCTTGGTTTGACCCAATTTAACCAATTGGTCAACTTGACCCAACCTAACTAATTTTGACCTAAATGGGTCAAATTAAGTAAATCAAATCAAATAAACTCCAAACCACTTGAAATTTAGGCTAACCCACTTTTAACCCATTTCAAATATGCCCAAATCAAATCCTTAGCCAAATGACCTTTTTTTTCTTAGGTTTATCAGATAAGACACATGCACATTGTGTCATTTTCTCATCCTAACCACTTGACACCCAATCATAGGTCCACCTAGGCACCTTGGACCATGGCTAACCTGACCCAACTGTGGTTGGGTCAGCCATGATCCATGGGGACATGAAATCACCTCCCCATCCCCATTGGAGCTTATCAAACCACCAAGGACAAGCACCTCCTCCCTTGTCAGTCACTCTCACACCATCCTCCACTCAAGGGAAGCCAACACACATGATTCCCTGACCCAATTGAGCTCCCATGGTGACCACTTGATCAAAGAACCCAAATCAGGCAAGGCTGTCCGATCCAAGGAATGAGGGGGTATACCCCACCCCCTCCTCTCATTCTCACTCAAACTTAGAGGATTGACCTTTGATTGAACCCTATCATCTAAGGAGGGGAATCCTAGAGCCATTTCCAAGCTTTCTCAAGTTCCCTAAATCTCCATTTTTCGATTTTGTGTGAAACCGAAATAGGGGATCAAACCAGTGAAGCCCTTTTCTCCATTTCACAATCAAAGTGAAATTAACATCACACACATCATCCTTTGAGTGAGTTGAGCAAGAAAGAATCCTTTCCTAAGTTCCCGATGATCGAAGGGTGGAGTTTGATCAAGCCCAATCACCTTCGTCTAGCACGTTGGTCTCCTGAGCAAACCACACCAAGTTAAAGCTCATGCGGCTCAATAGGGCATCGGTTATACCAAACAAAGCTTCTTCAATCATTGGAACTACATATCACAAGCTCTGATGAGGTATGCCATTGAAATCGATCTTTGAATAAAAATAGGTTGGTCTTTTGTGAAAGAAATTTCCATGGCACTTATTTTCTACCGTTGGAGTTGATTGTCTTGCTTCCCCGAAGGTGTGGGATCATTTTCATCTCCATCTGAGCTCGGGTGAGCTCGGATCGAGCGGCCATTGATGGACAGTAGCCATCCTTCATCGCTCGGGAGGAGATAGATTATGGACCATCCATCCTGCATGATTGGGATGAACGGTCCTGATCAAATCACGCTTAGCCCCATTTGTTTAAACCCTCAGAACCGCAGTTTGATCTTATCCGATCTTAGTTCGACGGTCCATAAGATGCGATGAACCATCCGATGAGATCAAATGTGAATCCCATCACGTTACGTGGGAAGCGAGCCGAGTTAGTGCCCTGCATCAGCATCCAAGTGGTCCGACGGGATTAAGCTCTAAATAGGGTTAATTAATTATTTTTAATCCTAAAATTCACTAAATTCATAACTAATTATAGAAAAATTCAAAAAAAAAAATACAAACTTAGGCTCATTTTAAAGATATTGCAGAGTAAAATTTAGAAAATTATTATTAATTGATTTTGAACAATGAATTTGGCTTAATTAAGATTTAATTAGAAATGTAATTAACTTAATTACTTCCTAATTAACCATGCAATTATTCTCAAACTTTTTGTGTATATTTAGGGGGATGACTTATGCCTCCCCTTTTTTGGGATGTTATTGGTTGCTTAATTAGGGAAATTAATAGATTATGCCTTAATCATTTCTTAATGTGATAATTAAGCAAATGAACAGTAAATTAATCAATCAATCAAGCTTGTTAACCTCTATTAATGATGATGAAGTCAGGAAATGGATTGGGATGCCCTCTTCCAATCTTTTCTTTAAGTCTTCCCTAATCCCTCTTAAGTAATTAATTAATTAACACCTCTTAATTAATTAGGCAACAAAATTAGTCAAAATCCAAATCATACATGAACTTTGATCAATTAATTGGAAAGGATTTAGGGATTGAGACTTAGGCTTTCTTCTTTGCCACTTTCTCTAAGCCCATTTCATTTTAGTTGGTTAAGTTTAATTAAAGTTTAATTAATTAATTAATGAACTTAAATATAATTAAATTTATTTCTTTAACCTAATCTTGGGTGGCTCTTTGGGTGTTCAATAATCCAAAGGGGGAGATAATGAAATTATGGTTGGCTCATATGTGTGAGATAACCATAAAAGTAGTTAAGTGAGATCCTTAAGCTTAATTAAGTATTAATCATGAACCAATTGCATTAGGCCTTTCATTTCTTAGGAGCATTGAAAATTTACTTTTCATGTGGTTGCATATCATGTTAGCTCATTATTAATTAGTTAATTAACTTAAGATGATGTAGGTAAGAGTTAATTAATCCATTTAATTCATACCATAACCTAATTAAATCAAAAATTTAACTTAATTACTTCTTTCTTGAACCAAAATTAACTCACACATAGGGAATGGGATTAGGACCAGCAAACTTCTTTCACTTCCTTAACTAAAATCAAATTCAAAATGAAATGGCATTAAAAATTTTTGATTTATTTTAAGTGGCTTTATTTAGTATGATTGTCCTTAGGACTTAATTAGATTTGTATGAAATCACATGCTTGTGTTATTTTATTACTTTCCACTAATGTTAAATATTTCTTTCCATATGTAATCATGCATTAATTTCTTTTAAAATTAATTAAATGAAATGGTTTCTTTTATGTCAAATTCATGTTGATTTAAATTAAATAGGTATGGATATTATCACTATTAAATAAAATGTTATTTTCATAGGCTTATAAACTAACTATAATATATGGAGTGATGCTAATTATAAATAACTATAAGCTTGCATGTGTTGATAATATAAGAGATGTAATGTGAAGTTCTCTCTCCTTATCTTACATGGATTCATATAGGATTCACAAATGTATTGTTCATTTGAAAAGAACACAACATTTGCCTAAATCCACTCCTATGCATTTTCACGTTAAGACTTAGGAAGAATTTCATATCACATATGTAAATCACATAAATAAATCAAATATAAATTTTTTGCATGATTTCTTACTCTTGTTATTCCTTTTGTACATTCATATGTATTTGAGAAAAGTGGTATATCAGTCTGGACATCTTAGGGCTGCGAGGCTTTAAGTAGCCCTAAGTAGGTTTTGTACCTTACGCCCCTGGTTTAGAAAATAATGGCACCGTACTCACTTAAAACTCTTATACAAGTGTATGTGTGATGTAACCAATAAATAAGAATCATCACTCATATAATCAAATCAAACATAATTTCTTGCAAATATTTTATTCTTGTGGTTCTTTTTGTATATTTATATGTATTTGAGAAAAGTGGTATATTAGTCTGGATATCCCGGGGCTGCGAGATATTAAGTAGCCCTAAGTAGGTCTTGTACCTTATATCCCTGGTAGAAAATAATGGTGTCGTACTCACTTAAAACTCTTATACATATGTATGTATGATGTGGCCAATGAATAAGAAACATAAATTAAGTAAATCAAACACAACATTTGCATGGATTTTCCTATCCTTATAGTTGCCTATACATATACATGTATCTAAGAAAGTGATATATTTGTTTGGACATCCTGGGGCTACGAGGCTTTAAGTAGCCCTAAGTAGGTCTTGTACCTTATGCCCTTGGTGTAGAAAATAATGGCGCCATACCCACTTAAAACTTTTTTACATGTAAATGTGTGTTTAGCTAATGGATGAAAAAGCCCCCACTTTTCTATCAAAAAGGCATGCATTCATAATTTAAAAAATGAAATATTTGAATTCCAAACATACTTCTTTGCATTCATCATTTAAGTGTGCTAAGATTTACATTCCATGTATAGGTATGCTTAGGATTATTCATATGCATGATATACATGATGGAAAGAAATAAATGAACATGTGTTTTGTGATAGTAATTCATCCTAATTAATCTTAAGATGTTTTTCTTATTGAATAGGGTCATTTAGAATAAACCTAAACTTAGGATGGATTAAAGCATATAATAAGCCATTCACTAAAGGAAATTAATTACTTAACTTACTTTAGAAATGACTTAAGGTAGGGATAAAAGAGAGGTTCCCTCTCTTTCTTCTCTTCATAACACTTAGATGTTAAGTGTAGGCCATATGAAACGAAAAGAAAATATTAAATAAAAATCTTCAAATCCCTTAAGACACTTAAAGAGAAATCAACCCTTTATAAATTAAATCCATCACACTTAGCAAATTATAACTCTAAAGCCCAGTTAGGACATGTCACATAAGCTTTAATTCACACACATTAGACTAAGTCACCATTTTTAGCTATATGTTAGGGCGGTGTATGGTTTGATGTACGCTTCTTTTGTGACATATTATTGTAGACTAGATGTTATGGTGTATATGTGTAGTCTGGATGTTAGGTCGATATTAGCAAAATCATGCTTTCTATAGGGGGTTGTGCTTAAGGGGCTGCTAAATAAAAATCTAAATGCTTTTTATTGTGCAGGTTGCTTAGCCCCTAAGCATAACCCAACATTAGGATAGATGGGCTTGGTTACCCATATGTGGGGTGCCAAGTCCAAATTATTCATATAACTGCTTGGGTTGTATGGTGTGTTTAACTAACATTTATTTTGTAGGTGTACCTAGATTTACTTTGGTTCTTTTAATGTAATTTTGCATTAGGATTAGGATGAATGTTATGTGAGATTAGGATGAGCATTGATCATAAGACCAAGTCTTATGTACCATGTGATGCCTTTGGAGCAACCATATTCCAATCAAGCCAAAAGGAAGAAAGAAAGAAATAAATCAAAATGAAGAAATAAAAGTGAAGGAATGAAGAATGAAGAGTGAAGAGTGAAGACCCCTCATAATATTCATCATTTGTAATTATTCTTTTATAATCCGGGTTGTATAAGGGTAGAGCGCCGCTACCCATATTTTTTTTGGGTTGTACAGTGGTATGACCACATCGGCCTTTTATTCTTTTGCAATAGTTTTATAAAATTATTTGGTGATTTGTTTAGCTTATGCATTAGAAAAAATATGTCTTTTTATAGTTTGTTTATGATTGGTGATTATTGTGTGGCCTGGATGCGATTAAACTCTTAGGATAAAAATAAATTTTCTATCCCACTAACCAACTCATAACTAAAATTTTAAAATAACTCATAACCTCACCTAAAGCTTAGGTTTTAAACCAAGATATTAAAATATTTAGCAACCCCTTAGCTGGATGTTGTATGTTTAATAACAAGTATATCATCTTCTTTCACTCGTGATTAGAGAGGGCTTCCATCTATGCCAGATAGAATGGGCTTAACCTTTTAGAGCCTATGATAGATGAACACCTCTTTCTCTCTTGATTTGGCTCATAATTAATTTCTCATGCATTCATGTATACACAATCTCATAGCCCGTGTCAAAATAAATTGTCCAAAATCAAATAAAACTTGATAAAAATTTACATTATATTTAAGTCATTACTCATACCCCTCATGCTCTTGTCTCTTAAGGAGTAGGTTTAAGGACTTAGTTTCTTTTCTAAATGATAATAACCTAGCCATCTTGCAAAAAAGTATAAGACTTGCCTACATGGTTTTAAATTATTGGAGGAGTTAGCTGGCTGCCACTCCACGCAATAAATCTACATGATTTAGGACTTATAATTTCATGGGTTTAAGTCCAACATCTTTTAGGTTTTAAGACCTCACTTAGTATAGGTCCTGAAACCCCTATTGGGCTTCCCAATAACAACAATAATAATAATAAGCCTTTATCCCACTAAGTGGGGTCAGCTATATGAATCCTTTGTCTCCATTGTGTCCTATTATGTGTCAAATTCTAATTTAATTGAAGTATACTAAGGCCATTTTTTATACATCTTAACCAAGCCTTTTTAGGGATACCTTTACCTTTCTTAACATCAGGCAAGTCTAATGTATCTACTCTAAACATTTGATGGTAGCTTTATGTGGCCAAACCATCTAAACTCTCTAATCTTATGTACCAGATACTCCAACTTTTTCAACATACTCATTTCATTTTATCTCTAAGAGTAAAGTCTCATCCACAGCATCCTCATCTTTTGTAACACTTAACTTAGTCTTTTTATTTTGGCCAACATCTCACCATAAGTCATTGCAAGTTTTACCACCATCTTATAAAATTTTTCCTTAAGTTTAAGTGGAACTTTTCTATCACACAACAAAGCCGATGCATTCCCACTTCAACCATCCAACTTGAATTCTACTAATAACATCTCCATCTATTTCACCATCATTTTGAACAATATTAAATATCTCAATCGCCACTCTTATTAATGACTTGTTCACCTAATGTCACAACACTACCACTAGAACTTCTACAACTAAAATTACACTCCACATATTCAATTTTAGATCTACTTAAATGAAAACTTTTGACTCTAATGTTGACCTCCATAATTCAAGTTTCTCTTGGACTCTAGTCTTATCAACAAGAAGAATGTCATCGCAAAAATACACCAAGGTACATCTTCCTATAAATACCTAGTAAGAACATCCATAACTAAAGAAAAAAGATAAGGGATTAAAGCTGATCCTTAATGTAATCCAATTGAAATAGAAAAATATTTTGTCAATCCTCCTTGTGTTTGGACACAAGTAACAACTCTAGTATACATATCCTTAATGACTTGAATATAACCAATATTACCTTTCTATTCTAGAACTCTCCAAAGAACATCTCTCGAAACTTTATCATAAGCTTTCTCTAAATCAATAAATATCATATGTAAATCCTCCTTACTTTCTATACTTCTCCATCAAACCACTTAATAAATGTATAGCATCCATAATAGATCTACAACATGAAACCAAAGCAGAGAAACTTTTGTATCACATGAACCTATGCTCAATTACTCTCCCATAATTTTAATGTGCACATTAACTTAATTCCTCTATAATTTGCACACTCGTGCATCACCTTTATTCTTAAAATAGGAACAAACTTTCTCCACTCATCCAAATCTTTTAGTCTTCCCAATAGGTAAAAAAAAACAAAATTTATCAACGAACGGAGAGATCATAAAAATATAGAACCTCTTTACCACTAGCTTGGTGAGGCAAGGTTCATCATAAAATTTAAGAAAATAAATCCTTTCATAAATCACACTTTCAAAATTCATTCACAAATAATTATGCAAAAATTTTGAAAAGCACAAATTATAACTAACCTTCATCTAACAATCCCATGATTGTTACATGAAGGTTCTTTTCAAAATCAAGATCAAAATCATATTTCCTAAAGGCACATTTTGAAAATGGCCATATTCAACATGTTTAAAGTTGTTGAATGAGGAGTCTACTTTCAAATAAAACCAACATGAGATTGAAACTTCACTTAATATATATTCCATATGTGTTGAAGTTAAGGTTTCTCTCTCAATCATACATGAAAGTGGGACATATCATTGAACTCTATTTAACATACCTGAAATCGTTAAATAGATTTCCTTTCTTTTAGAAATAAATATGAACTTGACTTTCACTTAACATATTCAATTTGTTAAGTGAGGGTCTCATTTCCAAAATACAAATTTGATTTTCAATTAACATATTCCATTTGTTAAGTGAGAATCTCACATTCAAAACATAAATTTAACTTTCACTTAACACACTTGATTTGTTAAGCGAGTGTCTCATTTCTAAAATGCAAATTTGATTTTCACTTAACATATTCCATTTGTTAAGTGAGAATCTCACTTTCAAAACATAAATTTGACTTTCACTTAATACACTCAATTTATTAAGTGAGAGTCTCATTTCAAAATACAAACTTGATTTTCACTTAACATATTCCATTTGTTAAGTGAGAATCTCACTTACAAACATAAATTTCACTTTCACTTAACACACTTAATTTGTTAAGTGAGGGTCTCATTTTCAAAATACAAATTTGATTTTCACTTAACATATTCCATTTGTTAAGTGAGAGTCTCACTTTCAACACACAAATTTGATTTTTCACTTAACATATTCAATGCTTTAAGTGAGGGCCTCATTTCCATGTCACATTTGACCTCCACTTAACACATCAAATTTGTTAAGTGGGAGTCCCAAAAGAAAGCAAAACACAAATCAAATCACATTTGGACCTCCACTTAACATATCAAATTTGTTAAGTGGGAGTCCCATTTTCAAAACACAAATCAATCACACTTGGGCTTTCACTTAACATACCAAATTAGTTAAGTGAGAGTCCCATTTTCAAGGAAAGCAAAACATACTTCAATCACATTTGGCTTTCATTTAACATACCAAATTTGTTAAGTGAGAGTCCTACTTTTAAACACAAATCAACACATGTGGCTTCTACTTGGCATATCAAATTTGTCAAGTAAAAGGCCCCATTTTCAAAATTAACATTTCACACATCACAAGCAAAGACATTGTACAAAAAAAAACACACACACACACACACAATCACAACCTCTCTTAGTATACTCAAATTCACTAAGTAAAGGCTCTTTCAAATCATCAATATTTTCAAACAAGAGATACAAAATACAAATAACTTCAAAAATCTCTTCTCAAAAATTTTAGAACCCCACCCAACCTATCTAGTCAGTTGAGTATGGGTTTTAAATCAAAATCAAATGGAAAAGACTCTCCTCATCAACATCAAAATCTCTCCACTTAACATATTTGAATTGTTTGAGTGTGGGTTCAGAACTCCAAATTCTTCTAACACCCTTGGGATGAATATTAAAGTAGAAATTGACTTAGATTACATTTCAACATATGTAGAGATACAACTCAGTCGCATCTTTATACAAGATCCATGGCTTCACGTAAGTTTGTTTTCACTTTCCCCTTTGGATGGATTTGGCCTTGGATCTCCCCCGACCGACTACACCGCTTGGTTTTCTTTAGTCGTAGATTTGAAGGTGCACGTGTTACTTGTGAGGGGGTGACCCTCACTACCATTAGCAGGGATGATGTGGCTGAGCAGCAATCATCTACATCGACATGCCCTCTGATTTTGAGTATCCTCCACTAAAGAGGAAAGTGGTTCCCACACTCATTCTAAGATAGTTTCAGCATATGTCCATCCAGTTGTCCATACCATTGATCCAGTGAGAGCTACTACCTCCTCTTTGGTTACTTCAAAGGGGAAGGTTATCTAAGCTTTTGAGATAGTATCCTCCACTTATGAGACAGGTACTAGCTCCTGCTCTACCTTGTTCACTCATACTCAATGTCAAAATAAAAATTGCATGATTAAACATGAGCATGAGCGAGTAGCCAGAGAGCTTGAGCATCTCACATAGCCGAGGAGGGTTCTCCCTGAGAGGTCTCTCCACTTCCAACCATTAATAAGTTCCACCCCCTCTCAGCATCAGACGGAGAGGAAGATTACAGGAGGATTGTTGCTTCTCCTCCACCAGCAGTTTACTATGAGACACCAGTAGGGAGCATAGGAGGCCCTATGCCAGACTTAGTACCATCTTAT
This sequence comes from Cymbidium sinense, assembly GCA_021442155.1. Lineage (NCBI taxonomy): Eukaryota > Viridiplantae > Streptophyta > Magnoliopsida > Asparagales > Orchidaceae > Cymbidium > Cymbidium sinense. The sequence goes on from CM038216.1 coordinate 118,980,359, forward strand.
GCCGTTGGTGAGCACAAACCTGAGTCAACACCTTATTTGATCACGATCATTGATCCTCGTGTTAGGGTCAAATCCATAGAAAGAGCCATGGAGCTCAAGCATCTACTCATGCGTGCGGGGAAAGAATGATGAGGTACGCTGTCGTCCTTCGCTTCATTGATTTTCTCGATCACCCCTCATCGATGATCATTCGATGATTATTCTTACCGCTACCTGCAGTGAGATCTCCATTGAGGAGCTACTATTACCTTCACACACTCCTCCTCATCGTTCACCATCATTTGTATAGCTCCCAGCATCCACCACTCCCATAAAGATCTAGATCCCCCCAGGGGCCCATTTGGTGATCCTGGCCATCCAGCCTCCATTCCACCACCTATTAAGGTGAGATCGAGCTCCCCTGCTTGATCCTCTACCTCAGCTTGGGTTCAGCAAGAGTGGCGACCACGTAGTGTCGTGGTCGCACCACAACCACCACCATTAGAGCCAATGACAGTAATAATTATAGAGGAGAAGGGTGATAATTTTATAACTCCCATGGTAGTAGATCTCCCCAGGGACATCACTCCATTGATGAGCAGTGAGCATATCTCCTCTAGTGAGCATGACCCTCCTAGCTAGACACTCAATGACAGTGTTAGATGCATTAAGTGACCATAGTCCCTCCACCCTCCCCAGTATTTGACATTATTAATCCTTGGATGAGATCGTGCTACTTTAGAGAAGAGGAACTCTTAGCAAGTCACAAATTTTGAGGATAGATTTGATCAAAGATGATCTTTTAAGGATTTGACCAAAGTTCATATGGTCAATACTAGGAGTTCCCTTTAGAGATCGATATGAAGGTGTTGTGAGGAAGATGATGCCGTCCATTCAATCCAACACCTCCATCAGCAGCTTAAGCAAAAGGATGATCAGATCAGCCTGACGGAGAAGAGGATGGAAGACTTGTTTGCAGCCCTCCATGCACTTTAAATCATACTTCAGTCCCACAGCATATACCGACAGAGGTAGTTCATCCTGAGTTAGCATATGTCCTAGATCAGCCAAAGAGCACCAAGATCGTGAAGGTTGCATAGAAGGTGCTGGATAGCACCTCCTTATAAGAGAAAGATATCAAACAGTTGGTGGAGCAGCATGTCAGGGATGCATTGGTGCAAGCCTGAGGTTGCTCATATGTTCTAAAGGTAGACCCTACTCGGAAGACTTTGATGGTATCCAATATCCTAAGGGTTTTGTGCCTCCTACCTTCAAAATTTTTGATGGCAGTGGGAAACCTCGACAACACATAGCACATTTTAGGGCTAGATGTTACAATGTCGGGGAATGCACTCTTATTTTGTCCTCTTCAGTAGTGACATTGCATTTGATTGGTACACTGAACTACCCAATTGTTCAGTGACGATATCTGCTGAGTTGGAGCACCCATTCATCAAGAGATTTGTTGGAGCTCAACAAAGGGTAATTATGGGCGATCTCATTGTAGCTCAACAACACCTCGATGAGTCCATTGTTAATTACATTCTTAGATGGTGCAATTTAAGTATGAAATACGAACCACAATTGTCTGAACAACATGCCATTAAAATTCTACTCAAGAATATTCATGGCCCGGTTGCCTTCATGCTTAAAGGGTTTACCATTAAGACATTTGAGAAATTAATCAACAAGGTGCCTAGTCTATAAAAATCGGTCAAATAATTACCTTTCCAAGATCAATTAGCTAGGCCCAGACTGTAGAAGGCATTTGAGAAGAAACTAGGGGCAATTACAGTAGTTGATAAGGGAAGCAGTCAGCTAGGGTCCAGATAGGCCTCGAGCTCAACAGTCTCCTCTACTACCTCCTTTGACACCACTTCGGCCGTCATACCAGCCACCTCAATTTCCATAGTGTCATACTACCGTCTCCTCAACGGTATCCTCATCAATCACAGTGGTATTCCTTCCATGTGCCATAGTTACCATTTACCTACTCTTATTGATAAAGGAATAAACCTTATTCATTCAAGAGGGAGGTAATCTTTAAGAATCTCTTAAAGAAGCATTTTAGTTAGCCTAGGAGGGTCAAAGGAGGGCAAGAGTCATGATCCAAACTATTGCCCTACCACCGCATAGACATGTCTTAGAAGATTGCTTTACCTTTAAGGACTTTGAGCACAAGTTGCCATCCCTAAAGAATATATATACTAGAACAACTCTCTATTAAGGTAATCCTTGGGGATACAATCTTCTCAAGATAGGAAGGTTGGGATATCTATCCCAAACCTCTAAGATTTCTAAGATCAAAAATTACCTTGGTGAGGTAGCTCAAACCTCCAACTCAAGGAAGGTTTGCAAGTTGCTAAAGATAACCAAGGAGGTAGCTTAGAAGCAGAATTCACCTTACCAGATAGCAAAGAAGACAAACCACCGTCCAAGTCAGCACTCCATCCACTATTACGCCATACTTTATTAGATTTCTATCATGTACCTCCATCTAAGAAGAAATCAATGAATAAAGCTTTCACTTACATCTTGTACACTTATGATACCCTAGGTTTTATTCCTCTATAACTCTAGTTTCGATCATTCCTCTTTTGATTTAGAAATGGATTTTCCATTCTTCAATTGTTCAAGTTTGCCCATTAAGATTGATTTGGAGTCATCCAACTTTGATGATCCCATAGAGAAGTCGTAGGTGAACGATGAGCAGTAGAACTTTCCACCATCTCTCATGAAGTCAACCTCCACGGGCAAAAGTTCTACCTCCTGGGTAGCACCGGATAAGGGTAATCAAGTCATTGGTTCAAATGATTAAGAAGCCCTCCACATTATGCTATGAATATGCTGTGGAGGACCGACTATATAATGTCCTTGCTCACCTAAGAAAGTTGCTAAACTAAGCATATATGATGCCCTTGTCTAAAGAGATGAGGGAGTCATTGATCAAAGCCCTTCTTGATCCGAAATGCTTAGCTCAGATCACTATTGGAGAGACATGTTATTCAAGAGAAGCTCATAGAGTTACATTCATCGATGAAGACCTTCTTTGGGGATAATAGAGCATAACCTCTACATAATGGACATGGGCGATTCTGCACGGTGTTAGTTGAACCGTGTGAATATTATGAGTTAAAGACCTACTTGATTGACATCTTCAAACTATGAGGAGATTAGATGATGTTGAGAGGATTCAATGAGCAAGGAGAGAGGGCTTAGACTATATTGTGTTGCCATTAGAGATAAATGATTGGATGGTGGAAGCCAAGTTCTACATAATTGATTTAGATACATCTTCATTTCTTTGCTTCGTAGGCCTTAGATATATGGAAACAACATGGGTCCATCCTCTTTACATAAGTGCATTAAATTTCAATGAGGTGGAATCAAGTATTATGTCAAAGGAGACTTGAAGCCATTCTTAGTTTTAGAGGTTGAGATAAATCAAAAAGTCTATTCTTGCGAACTTGGTGAATGTTTAAAAATAAAATAATAAGAAATAAAAGAAAAAGAAAAAGAAAAAGAAAAGAAAAAAGGAAAAGAAAATGAAAATTCAAGTGAGTGAGAATCGAATAGAGTGAAGTTAGATTCTCCACATTGTTCCTCCATATGAACACATGGGTAGATGACACCCCACCGTGAGGCAGAGGCAGATCTAGAGGTGAAATACCTCCTCACTATTGGCCACCCAATAGAGCTATGTTTGACTCATAGGAATACCCCTGCTATCCACATAGACTTAGAATCCAGTTAAGGATGAGTCTCATGTGGTTAGCACACCGACCAACCTCAACAGGTCCCTTTGGAGGTGACATTTGTGCCAAATAGTGATGAAAACCAGACCTTCAAGGAAATCATGAATGTATCTAAATCACTATTATGTAGAATAGTCAAACAGTGGTTGGGAACCTTAGCTCTAACTTCACTTTCTTCCAAGAAAGTTGATGGTTTAGTCATTAAGGAGGCCCCAAGTCATCCACAGATGTGAAGCCAAAGAGATTTTTGTTGGGAGCATCATCCTCAAGTCAAGAAGTTGATGTTGAACTTGGGATGATTCATATAAAGATTTAATACAATTATCTTTTGATTGGTATTCTATTTGTGTTCTTAACTTAGCAAAGAAGAGATTAATCCCACATACTTGGTCTAAACACAGTCGGATTACTTTGAAAGGTTGTGGAACAAAGTAGATATTCTCAATCAAGACTAGGACTAGGATTCAGCATAGTGGGTCCAATCGATGATGACACCATTACCTAGTCATCACCACTTATATGGCGTCTGATAGGTTCTTCTCAAATCATGCTAACTCTTATGAAGAGGTATGTTTAGAAATTTCAGATGACCCTAATGAGCTTGAAGTCAAAGAGGCACCGCCAGAGTTCAAACAAGAGATTAGATCAACCAACGATAAACTTAAAGAGATCAACTTAGGAACTAAAGACAATCCACATCCGACATACATCAGCTCCTTGTTACATGAAGTAGAAACCAATGACTTAGTATTACCGAGTTTAAGGACTGGTTCACATGGAGTTATGAAGAAATTCTTGATTTAACTTCTGACATAGCACTCCATAAACTAATAATAGAACCTAATGCTAACCTATCAAGCAAGCTCTTAGATGCATGGGATAGACATTGAATAACAAGTCACTTCTAAAATTAAGAAACTGATCAATACTGGCTTTATTAGGGAAGAGAAATATCCCACCTAGTTAGCCAGTGTCATCCCAGTTAAGAAAAAGAATGGCTAAATTTGCACTTGCGTCAATTTTAGGGATCCAAATAAGGCTTGTCATAAGGATGAATTTCCACTTCTTATACTAGAATTAATGGTGTACATCTCATCTCATCAAGATTCTCCATGGATGGATCATCTACAACCAAATCAAGATGACCCCGAGGATGAAAGAAACACTACATTTTGAACCTCGATTGAAAATTATTATAAGGTCATGCCTTCCTTAAATCATGCTACATACCGGCCATGACTTGATCTTTAACGAACTCATTCATCATTAAGTTGAATGCTATGTTGATGATCAAGTAGTCAAAAGCAAAGAAAAGGAAGACCATCTCTTTGATTTAAGAGCAGTTTTCTAATAGTTATGACAATTTAACCTCAAAGGGAATCTCTTAAAGTGTGCATTTAGAGTAACTTCAGAGAAATTCCTTGGGTTTGTTGTCTGACACCAAAGAATAGATATCATCTAGAGAAGATCAATGTTATCTTAGAAATGCCACCCTCTAAAAGTCTAACTCAACTCAGATCATTCTAAGGGCGATTAATGTATCTAAGATGCTTCATTTCTAACTTATCGGAAAGATGTTAGGCATTCTCAGCACTTATCAAAAAGGATGCCAAGTTTGAGTGGGATGACAAGTGCCAACATGCCTTCAAAGACATCAAGCACTACATGATCAAGTTCTACCTATCACGAAAAGCATTGATCCTCTACACCATTGCATTAGATGACTGACTTTGGCTTTATTGGCTCAAACCAATGATGAAAGGAAAGAAAATGCTCTACTCATCTAATTCCTCACCGAGGTAAACTATCCACCTATTAAAAGCACCTAGCTTTAATCTTTGCATCCCATCACACTACATACTTTCTCATAAGGTAATCGATCCCAATCAATCCACTATAATATCTCATGACGGCCAATGCTATTATCCGGATGTGTATTGGTCCATGATTTTATGCACATCATATCGTATCCCTCCATAATGAAAGGAGAAAGATACTAGTGAATTTCAAGACACCCACTTCCTGCTGATTCCTCACTTAGTGATGACCTCCCTGATAAACAAATCATAAACTTAGGGGACACTAGCATTCATCATTGAGAGATGTATTTTTATGGTGTGGCTTCCTTTCAAAAAGGAGAAGAACCATGATCTACTCTCCCAGGGAAAGGTAGGAATAATTCTCCTAACTTAGGACCCGATGATGAGATTATCTATCCAATCCATGCACCAACAATGAAGACGAATATGAGGCTCTGATTATCGATTTGGAGTTAGCCATCACACTATGCATCCAAAATATCAACATATTTAAGGATTCTCAGCTCGTCATCAACCAAATCGCTAGGACCTATAAGGTTCTGAAGCCTAAGCTCCATCATTACCATAAGTACACCATGGTGTTGTTGGCATAAATCCCAAAGGTTACCATCTACAAGATTCCTCAAGGGGATAACACAATAACAGATGCATTAGCCAAGCTTACCAAAGAATTGGCATGTCCGGAAGATGAGTCCATTCTAATAAGAGTCCAAAATACAAGTCTTATCCCTTATTGATGGAACTCATCGAGATTCTCTCTTGAAGGGGAGGTGCCAAAAAAGGATGAGGAGTTAGAAGCAACCATTCATGGATTATTTAAATATAGGAAAACTACCTCAAGAGAAATCATTAGCATTAAAAGGAGAGCCCTTTCTCGTAGTGAACTGACTCTTTTGATCATATGTGGTTACATTATCTGGACAAACATGAAGCCCGTAGGTTCATGACCAAGGTACACTCAGGTTTATGTGGAGCTCATCAATCCAGTCTGAAGATGAAAGCCAAGATCAAGAGACTATACTACCCTTCAAGATGATCACATGCATAGGAGATGCTACCAATGTTAGGTACATGGTGTGGTCCTACATCAACCACCCAACGCTCTACATCCTACTTTGGACTTATGGCCATTCAAGTGTTGTGGTACGACATTGTGGGTCTGATCGATCCTCCTTCTTCCAAGGGTTTCATTCTAGCCACCCGACTACTTTTCCAAGTGGAGGCAATCCCACTTAGAGAGGTCACAACTCGATATGCCAAAATTTTAAGAACCATATCATATAGGTTTGGGTGCCTCAATGAATTATATCCAATAATGGTACATTCAAGAGCAAATCAATAGCTTTTCCCGAGACACAACATAGATTGGAGATACTCTACCATCTACGAGGCAAATATAAGAGCATTCAACAAAACCTCATATTGAAGAAGAAGACACGATGACAAGAGATAGTGGCATGAGCAATTAGTTGAAGCTTTGGGCCTAGCACCACATACATAACTCCAACCTACCCCTTTCTCCTTAGTGTGGGTCCGAGCTCTACCATTAGAAGTCCAACTCCATCATTAAGGATAGTATGGGTAATAAAATCATAATGTAATGCCAAGTTTTTGAAGAGCTTGAAGGTTTGGAGACACCGCATGCCAGAACCTCAAGTTATACAAAGCTAAAATGATTCAAGCTCACAACAAGTTAGTTTTAGTTCTAGAGTTTTTCAAAGGAGAGGCAAGTTTGCAAGTTTGAACCCACTTGGGAAGACCCTTTTGCCATAGAGAAGGCCTACCAAGGAGGATCTTATCAATTTATAAATGGTAAGGGAGAGTGCACGATGCTTCCAATCAATGGGAACTACTTAAAGAAATACTATCCATAAATCTTATTTGAAAATTATCATTAATAAAACTTCTTTACATATCAAATTCCATCTCTTATGTGTTAGAAATATCATTCGCTTGTGAATCCACCATGACTTATTTAGGGTAGGTGCAAGAGAACCCGAGTAGCATCCAATCTCTCCACAACACAAACACAAACTACAAACAACCCTCCAATGCTATTAGGTAACCCAAAGAGGCATCCTATTTTGACAAGTACAGTTAGTGTAAGAGACCGACATCCTTTCTTGGTGGAGTCACAATTGCCCCTACGACACCATTTCATCCATTTCCACATGTTTAAGGTAGGTGCAAGAGAACCCAAGCGGCATCCTATTCCCTCTTTCACAACATAAATGAGCACATATCTTTTGTCTCGAGTTATTTTGATGTGGAAGAAAGCCCCCCGTGGCACTCACTCATTAGCTGTTCTAGATCAGGCCGATATGTTATCTTATTAGCATGTCACCCTAATGGTCACTCGTCTGATGGATGTGACTCCCCGTGCTTTCTTCCTTACTTGACCATTGCAAACCAATGAGCACCTTGTCAGTTTGGTAAGCCTCACTATGCAGCCGGTAAGATAACCCATGTTGAATTCATTTAAGAAGATGTAAGCATACATGCTTTCTTCTATTAAACTAGCCATTATATACTGAGTAGGTTGAGTATATTTGAGGTTTAGGATAAGTCCCCGTCTCTTCCTCACATAGAATCCTCACTAATCACCTAGATAGCCCCCTGTCGATAAGACGTATTATCAAATCAATCTTTGAGAGATGTAAGTCTATACGCTTTCCCTCTAGACTAATTATTGCAAACTGATGGTCACCTTAGGTTGGTTGGTCCATGCGATGAACCCATGTGGATACACCACTCTTGGCGATGTGAGTCCTCGCTTTCTCCTTGAGTTGGCCACTATACCATGGCTTTCTTTTATAGGGTTTTGGATAACGCCTCAAATCTCCTGGGCACTCTATTTGGATCACGCCCCTGACCCCATTTAGACACTACCTTGTTACTTTTAGATTAGACAGTCCCCGTTTCCTAGTAACCACCCCTGTGTTGGAGAATTTGTTCAGATGCACGATTCTCCCTTGGTCTAAGTAGATGACTAGGCGATATAAGTTCCTTCTCGTAGTCATCAAAACCAATAGGGTCCATGATAACATAAAATAAATAAAATATATCTTTTCTTGTGGATTAGGAATTCAAGCCCCCAATGGCCCCATTATCCAATCTTTAGGCGGTCAAGAAAACTCCCATAGGAATTGCGACTACCTTGAGTTGAGATAAGTCCCTTCATCTCTCAAGTCCCCAGGGTTCGACTTGTTGTGCCACCAATGAGTCACCTGCTCATTGGATATAGAAGTCTATTATGCATTCTTTCTTGATCACACAACCGCGCCCAGTCATTTTGATTTTTGCTAAACCGATCACCCTTTCTTGTGTAGGATGTGAGTCCTCCGCTTTTCTTGACCATTGCACAAGGCACCCTTTTACTACCTCATGGTTATTCCCTTTGGATTTGTAAACCTAAGATAGGTCTAGACTGATATTAGCTTCTTCTTAGTAGATCTATCGCACACCAATAGGGTCCATCCCAAATTAAATTAATTTTGACTATCCTCGAGTCGATGTGAGTCTACAATGGTATTCGCTCAAATAGTCATCTTGGGTCGGGTTTGATTTATTGTGCTATCAATATCACCCAAGTGGTTCTTTTATTCAGGACGATGTGAGGCCCTGCACTTTCTTCCTAAGTTGACCATTGTGCATCGAAAGGCACCCCTTAGGTTGGATAGTCCTACATAATGGCTGGTAGACAATCCATTTGGATTTATAATCCTAAGACAGGTCTAGGATTATATTATCCCCTTCTTAGTGGATCCATCGCACACCGATAGGGTCCATTGCATCAAATCCATCATCCTCCCTCTAGTGGAGTCCACATTAAACCTATATTATCCCCAAAAAATTTGAGCTCGCATCTCTACCAGGTGATCCTCAAAACCAAATCATATCCTCTCCCCAGTGGAGCACCAAATTATAAATCAACAAATCAAATCAAATTCTCATCCTAGTGGATGCCCGCCAATTAATCAAATCAAATTTCCTCCCAATAAGACACAAATCAAACCTCTATCCTGGATGACTGAACGCATCCTGGGAAGGTTCATACACTCATCCCAATGGATCTTTTCTCCCAAATCATCAACTAACTCAAACTCTTATCCTCATCCTCGTGGATAACTGAACCCCTAGTGGAAGGTTCACATGCTTGAACCATTAGTGGATCCCTTCTTTCTCCCTTATGCCCTAAGCATGAGTGGAGTTGCATTGCACTAAGATCTTGATTTTGTCTACACCTCATGTTCAAGGGTAGATCATTTCTATTAGTGTTTTAAATCCTTGGATATCATCTCTCCTCAACCAATACATGCAGTGTGCCTTGTCAGTCACACCACACCTATTGGGCGCCCTTTGTTGACCTCACTTTTGGAGTGAGCTCTCAACTTCCTTATCATATATTTAGGACTCTCATAGACATTAAGAGTTCCTTAGTCTTAAGACACTTCTAGTGATTAGGTGAACACTTAACCTAACCCTAGAGACTTAGAAGAGTTAGCCATATGAATAGGTTGTGCCTTAGGGATTTAGGAGGAATTGTCTACCCTATAGCCTAAACCCAATCCTTGCTTCCTTCTTTCAAACCGAACCTTAAATTCAAATCCAAATTCCAAAACCCAAATCATGAATCAATTCCAAATTAAATGATTGAATTCAAACTCTAATATCTTTCCTAAGCCCTTTGATTTCATTTTATGGACTTAGCCTTAACCAAATCCAAATCACTCCAAACTCAAATGATTTTTTTCATAACACATTTATATCTTCATTTATATTTGCAAATATAAATGAAGTATAAATTCAAATAGCCAAAACTAAACCCAAAATCAAACTAAAATCTAATTTATACCCTTTTAAGCCAAATCCTTAAACTTGGTCAAATCCTATCCAAACTAATCAAAACCATGAATTTCTTCATGATTCAATCATTTCTTCAATTATTGTACCAAATATAAACAAAAAATGTAATTATCAAATCAAATCCAAGCTAAACCAAATCAAACCCAAGTTAGCCCTTTTTTGATTTGAAATTATCATATGAACCAAAATCCATACGAATCCAAATCGCTTGCAGTTGGATTTATATTTTCATCTCAGACCCATTTATCATTATAACTAAACTTGAATCAAGCCATGACCAAGCCAATTAACCCATTTAGGTCCACTTGACCCAAAGTGACTTAAGAGACATTTTTTTAAGCCATGTTTTAATTCAACCCAGATTGGATTGAACTAAGCCCATCTAAACCCTATGACAAGATCAACAATCATCTCAGGTTAATCAATTATCTTAAATTTGGTCAAACCAAGTCAACCTAGCCCATTGACCAAGTCAACACTTAACCCAAATGAAACCCAAACTAGCCAAAATCCACCATATGCCAAATTGATCAAACTATTAATTCAAACCCATTCATAATTAATGATTGAACATGACCAAACCCTCACTTGAGCCAAACCAAGCCTAATTGTCCATTTGACCCAAATTGACCTAAAGAGCCAAAATAGGTCAAATCACAATCCAACCTAAATTGATTACAACCAATGGTTCAAGTTCATTCCAAATCACTTGTTGAACTTGACCAAAGCCCTGATTAAGTCCAAGTTGACCAAGTGGTCAACTTGGCCAAACATATCCCAATTTGACCTAAAGGGTCAAATTACAATCAAATTAATCCAAATTAAACCAAACCAAAGCCTACAATCATTTTCAATTAACCAATTGAACTTGACTCAACACCTAACCTAACTCAATTTGGTCAAATTGGTCAAATTGGTCAACTTGACCCATTTGACCTATATGAATCCAAATGAACCATAATCAAATCCAAAGCAAATTGAACTAAGCCAATGACACCAATATACTCCAATTGGTCATGTGAACTTGACCTAACCATTGGTTTGACCCAATTTGACCAATTGGTCAACTTGACCAAACTTAACCCATTTTGACCTAAATGGGTCAAATTAAGCCAAATCAAATCAAATAAACTCCAAATCACTTAAAATTTAGGCTAACCCACTTTTAACCCATTTTTAATCTGAAATCAAACCCATAGCCAAATGACCATTTTGCACTTTGGGTTTAGGGCATCTTATGAGATAAGACACATGCACATTGTGTCATTTTCTCCTCTTAAACACTTGACACCCAATCAGTCCACCTAGGCACCTTCGACCATGGCTAACCTGACCCAATAGTGGTTGAATCATCCATGATCCATAGGGAGGTGAAATCATGTCCCCATCCCCATTGGAGCTTGCCAAACCACCAAGGACAAGCACCTCCTCCCCACCTACACCATCCTCCACTCAAGCCACACATGATTCCCTACACCAAACCCCCATGGTTAACCATTGATCAAAGAATCCAAATTAACCATGTCCAAAAGAATGAGGTACACCCCCCTCCATTCTCACTCAAACTCAGGACAGCCTTGATTGAACTCTAGCAGCCAAGGAGAGGAATCCAGAGCCATTTCCAAGCTTCCCCAACTTACCCAAAATCTCCATTTTTTGGTTTGCGCAAAATCAAAATAGGGGAGCAAACCAGTGAATCCCATTTCACAACCAAAGTGCAATTAACTTTGCACACACCTTCCTTGGAGTGAGTGAGCAAGAATGAATCCTTTCCCAAGCTTCGACAGGTGGAGTTGATCAAGCCCGATCACCTTCATGTAACCTTGGTCTCGAGCAAACCACACCAAATCAAAGCTCGTGCGCTCAACGGCTTCATTTCTACCAAATAAAGCTTCCTCAATCGGAACCATCATAAGTTCTGAGGTATGCCATTGAAACTGATCCTTGAATGAAAATAGGTTGGTCTTTTGTGAAAGAAATTTTCATGGCATATGTTTTCCACTATTGGATTTGATTTCGCTTCCCCAAAGGTGTGGGATCATTTTCATCTCCATCCGAGCTTGGCTGAGCTCAGATCGAGCGGCCATTGATGGACAGTAGCCATCCTTCATCGTTCAAGAGAAGATAGATCATGGACCGTCATACATGATCGAATGTCTGATCAAATCACTTAGCCCCTCTTTAATCTCTCAAAATTGCGTTTTGATGTGGCCATCCGATCTATCGAGTCCACATGATGCCATGAGACCATCCGAGTCGAGACTTGATGAACTTAGTAATCCCATCGCGCCATAAAGTCCGCGATGCCTCACCGCCATGTGGCCAATGGGATTAAGGCTTTAAATAAGCTTAATTAATTAATTTTTAATCTTAAACTTTCTAAATTCATAACTAACTATAGAAAAATCTAAAAAAATATAAACTTAGGCTCATTTTAAAGATATTTCAAAGTAGAATTTAGAAAACTTATTATTATATTATTTTGAATAGTGAAATTTGGCTTAATTAAAGTTTAATTAGAAATATGATTAGCCTAATTACTCCATAATTAACCATCCAATTAATCTCAAATGTTTCATGTATATTTAGGGGGATGACTTATGCCTCCCTTATTTTTCTAGGATTTTATTGGTTGCTTAATTATGGAAATTAATGGATTAAGACTTAATCACTTTCTTAATGTAATTAGTGATATAAGCAAAAAGAATAAATTAATCAATCAATGCTTAATCTTTGTTAATGATGATGAAGTCTAGGGAAATGGATTGGGACTCCTCTTCCAATCTTTTCAAAGTCTTCTAATCCCTCTTAAGTAATTAATTAATTAACAATTAATTAATTAATCAACAAAATTATCAAAATCCAAATCATTCCTGAACCTTAATCAATTAATTGAAAGGATTTAGGGATTAAGACTTAGGCCCTCTTCTTTGCCTCTTTCTCAAAGCCCATTTCATTTTAGCTGGTTAAGTTTAATTAAAGTTTAATTAACTAATTAATGAACTTAATTAATCCAATTGAATTTATTTCTCTAACCTAATCTTGGGTAGCTCTTTGGGTGTTCAATAACCTAAAGGGGGAGATAATGAAATTATGGTTGGCTCATATGTGTGAGACAACCATAAAAGTAGTTAAGTGAAATCCCTTAAGCTTAATTAACTATTAATCATTAGCCAATTGTATTAGGCCCCATTCATTTCTTAGGAACATTGCAAATTTACTTTTCATGTGGTTGCATATCATGCTTTATTAATTAGTTAATTAACTTAAGGTGATGTAGGTAAGGGTTAATTAATACATTTAATTCATACCTAACCTAATTAAATCATAAAATTAACTTAATTACTTCTTCCTTGAACCAAAATTAACTCACACATGGGGAATGGGATTAGGACCAAAAACTTATTTCACTTCCATTAACTCAAGTCAAATTTAAAATGAAATGGCATTAAAGAAACTTTGATTTATTTTAAGTGGCTTTATTTAGTATGATTGTCCGTAGGACTTAATTGGATTTGAGTGAAATCACATGCTTGTGTTGTTTTATTACTTTCCACTCATGTTAAATATTGCTTGCCATATGTAATCATGCATTCATTTCTTTTAAACATTAATTAAATGAAATGGTTTCTTTTATGTCAAATTTTATGTTGATTTAAATTAAATAGGTGTGGCTATTATCACTATTAAATAAAATATTATTTTCAAAAGCTTATAAACCTACTATAATATATGGAGTGATGCTAATTATAAAGAACTATATGCTTGCATGTGTTGATAATATAAGAGATTCCATGTAAAGTTCTCTTTCCTTATCTTACATGGATTCATATAGGATTCAAATGTATAGTTCATTTGAAAAGAATACAACATTTGCCTAAATCCACTCCTATGCATTTCCATGTTAAGACTTAAGAATAATTTCATATCACATATGTAAATCACATAACCAAATCAAATATGATTTCTTGCATGATTTTTTACTCTTGTGTTTCCTGCATTCATATATATTTAAAAAAAGTGGTATATTAGTTTAGATATCTCGGGGTTGCAAGGATTTAAGTAGCCCTAAGTAGGTATTGTGCCTTACGCCCCTGGTGTAGAAAATAATGGCATCGTACTCACTTAAAACTCTTATACATGTGTATGTGTGATATGGCCAATAAATAAGAATAATCAATCATATAATCAAACTAAACATAATTTCTTGCATGATTTTATCAGATTCTCTTTTCAGATATTCATATGTATTTCAGAAAAGTGGGTATATTAGTTTGGACATCCCAGGGCTAGGAGGCTTTAAGTAGCCCTGAGTAGTTCTTGTATCTTATGCCCCTGGTGTAGAAAATAATGGCATCGTACTCACTTAAAAGTCTTATACATATGCATGCATGATGTGGCCAATGAATAAGAATCACAAATTAAGTAAATCAAACAAAACTTTTGCATGGATTTTCCTATCCTTATAGTTGCCTATACATCTACATGTATCTAAGAAAGTGGTATATTAGTCTGGACATCCGAGGGCTACGAGGCTTTAAGTAGCCCTAAGTAGGTCTTGTACCTTATGCCTCTAGTGTAGAAAATAATGGCCCTGTACTCACTTAAAACTTTTATACATGTGAATGTGTGTTTAGCTAATGGATGAAAAAAATCCCTCTTTTCTATCAAAAAGGCATGTATTCATAATTAAAAAAATGAAATATTTGAATTCCAAACATACTTCTTTGCATTCATCATTCAAGTGTGCTAAGTTTTACATTGCATGTATAGGTATGCTTAGGATTATTCATATGCATGATATACATGATGGAAAGAAATAAATGAACTTATGTTATGTGATAGTAATTCATCCTAATTAGTCTTAAGATGCTTTTCTTATTGAATAAGGTCATTTAGAGTGAACCTAAACTTAGGATGGATTAAAGCATATAAAAATCCATTCACTAAAGAAATTAATTAACTTGTTTTAAAATGACTTAAGGTAGGGATAAGAGAGAGGTTCACTCTCTTTCTTCTCTTTATAACACTTAGATGTTAAGTGTATGTCATATGAAATGAAAGGAAAACATTAAATAACCTTTATAAATTAAATCCCTCACACTTAGCAAATTACAACTCTAAAGCCTAGTTAGGACATACCACATAAGCTTTAATACACACACATTAGACTAAGTCACCATTTTTAGCTTTATGTTAGGGCAGTGTATAGTTTGGTGTATGCTTATTTTATGATGTATTACTTTTGGTATATGTATGATGTAGTCAGATAGCTAATTATCTTTCTGTGGGGTTGTGCTTAAGGGGTCATTAAATAAAAATATAAATTGCTTTTTGTTGTGAAGTTGCTTAACCCCTAAGCATAACCCAAGCTAGGATAGGTGGGCTTGGCTACCTAGGTGTGGGATGCTAAGTCTAAATTATTCATATAACTACTTGGGTTGTATGGTGTTTAGCTAACATTTATTTTATAGGTGTAGCTAGATTTACTTTCCTTCTTTAATGTAATTTTGTATTAGGATTAGGCTGAATGTTATGGGGGATTAGGATGAACATTGGTTATAAGACCAAGTCATATGCACCATGTGATGCCTTTGGAGAAACCATATTCTAATCAAGCCAAAAGGAAGAAAGAAATGAAGCAAATCAAAATGAAGAAATGGAAGTGAAGAAATGAAGAATGAAGAATGAAGAATGAAGACCCCCATAACATTCATCATTTATAATTATTCTTTGTAATCCGAATTGTATAAGGGTAGGGCTCTACCCCAAACTTCTTTTGGGTTGTATGCATTAATGACGACCTTTATTCTTTTGTGATAGCTTTATAAATTTTTTTGAATATTTTGTTTAGCTTGCACATTAGAAAAAGCATGCATTTTCATAGTTTATTTATGATTGTGATTGTTGTATGGCTTGGATATGATTAGTTCTTAAGATAAAAAATAAATTTTCTATCCCACTAATTAATTCATAACTAATCTTTTAAAATAACTCATAACCTCACATAAAGCTTAGGTTTTAAATCAAGATAATAAAATATTTAGCAACCCTTTAGCTGGATGTTGTATGTTTAACAACATACATATCATCTTGTATCACTCATAATTAGAGAGGGTTTCCATTTGTGCCAGATAGAATGGGCTTAACCTTTTAGAGCCTATGATGGAAGAACACCTCTTTCTCTCTTGATTTGGCCCATAATTAATTTTTCATGCATTTATGCATACAAAATCCATAGCCTGTGTCAAAATAAAATGTCCAAAATTAAATAAAACTTGATAAAAATTTGCCTTAAATTTAAGTCATTATTCATACCCCTCATGCTCTAGTCTCTTAGGGAGTGGGTTTAAGGACTTAATTTCTTTTCTAAATAATAACAACCTAACCATCTTGCAAAAGAATAAGACTTGCTTACATGGATTTAAAGCGAAGAAGGAGTTAGCTGACTATCACTCCAGGTGATTATAATTCCAACAGTCGGGTGGTTTATCCTCTTTGTGGAGATAAATCATATACCCACTTTCACCTTAAATTTAGGTCATGCTTTGGCCCTAGCCAAATCTCCCTAGATTTAGGATCTAAGGTTGCATTTTTCCTTTGTGGGCTACAAGCATAAATCCTCCCCTCTTAGGCATTTTTTTAATCTTCTATTGTGGAATTACAAGTCTTAGATTCCTAATAAAATTTTAAATCAAATAAATAAATCTCCTCAATTTCAAATATATAAAGCCCAATCATAGGATAGATTGAGTGTTCTAGTTTCAAGAGCACTCCCTACTCATCTCCTTTGAGTTTGATAATAACTCTCCCCTTTTGATCTCTCCCACTTAATTTTTCCAAAATATAACCAATTTATTGATAGTCTTATGTTTGAATTCTTTGGAGACAACAATCACCTACTTTAATTGAGAGTATTCTTAAGGGACTCACTTCCCTTGATATGAAATTAACTATGAAGGCTTACCTCCAGAGGGAACTTAACGAACCTGGTTTAAATAAACCATGGTTTACTTTTCTATGTAAAATAGGAGAAAAATCTCTAGTATATTTGAAGACCCATCATGCCTTAGGGGTCCTGTTGACCTCATTTTAGAATGTGTTCTCAACACCTCCATCTTAGACATAGGACTTATCTTAGACTTTAAGAATTTTTCAGTCTTAAGACACATCTAGTGATTAGGTGGACACTCAACCTAGCCCTAGAGACTTAGAAGAGTTAGCCATAGGAATAGGTCATGCCTTAGGGGTGTTAGGAAAATCCACATACCCTTAGCTTGAACCATTCCTCACTTTCCTTCCTTTAAGTCAAACTCTAAATCAATCTTACTTGATTTTCTACAAACTCAAATCAACCCCATGTGATTGAAATCCATGATTGAAGCCTATGAATGAAATTCCTAAGTCCAAATCTATCCTAAGTCTTTAATATTCTTTTAAGGACTTAGCCTAAATCATGATCAAACCAGTTCAAACTCATGAGATTTTCTCATGATTCATTTATATTCTTATTTATATTCACATATATAAATGAGATGTAAATTCAAACCAATTAAACAAAACTCAAAATTCCAAATCTAAAAGTTCAAATTTGCCTCTTGAGGACTTAGCCTAAATCATGATCAAATCAATTCAAATTCATGGGATTTTCTCATAAATCATTTATATTCTCATTTATATTCACATATATAAGTGAAATATAAATATAAATCAATCAAATCAAATCCAAAAATTAAATTCCAATTCTAAAATCTTTTCCTAAGTCCTTTAAATTCCCTTTAATGGACTTAGCCAAAATCAAATCTAAATCAATTCAAATTCATGGGATTTTCTCATAACTCATTTATATTCTCATTTATATTCACATATATAAATGAAATATAAATATAAATCAATCAAACCAAATTAAAAAAAATTCAAGCTTCAAACTCGAAAAATTTTCTTCTAAGTCCTTTAAATTCCCTTTTAATGGACTTAGCCTAAATCATGATCAATTCACTTCAAATCCTTGAAATTTTCTCATGACTCATTTATATTTTCATTTTTATTCACATATATAAATGAAATATAAATTCAAACAATCAAAATGAATTCCAAAATCAAACTCAAATCAACTCAAAATCCAACCTAAGCTTTCAAGCCAAAATCTTGAACTTAGCCTAATCAACTTCAAATCAAGCCAAACTCTTGATTTTCCTTCATGATTCAATCAACCCTACAATCATGAATCCATATATAAATACAAACTTCAATCACCAAATCAAAATCCAATTCAAAAATCAAAGCCAGAATCCTTTCATGTTCTTCCTTTGAATATGAAATTGTCAAATGAACCAAAACCCATTTGGCTTCAAACCACTTGCAAATGGATTTATATTTCAATCATAAGTCTATGTATAAGATAAATCAAACTCAAATCAAGCTTTGACCAAGCATTTGACCCATTTAGGCTCACTTGACCCAAAGTGACCTAAAGTACCCTTATGAGCCAAATTCTAATCCTAACCAAATTGGATTAAATCAAACTCCTCTCATCATGATCAACAATCATCATGAGATGATCAATCAATCAAATTGGGTCAAACCAAATCAAACTTGACCAAGTCAACACTTAGCCCAAAATGAAATCTAACATAGCCAAATTCCACCATAGGCCAAATTGATTGAAACCATTGATCTAAGTTCACTCATGACCTATATTTGAACTTGACCAAGTCAACATTTGAGCCTAACCTAGCCCAATTAGCCACTTGACCCAAGTTGACCCAACTTGACCTAAAATATCAATATGTGTCAAAACTTGATCTAAGCCAAATTGATTAAAACCAATGGGTCAAGTTCATTCCAAATTACTTATTGAACTTGACCAAAACCTCAATTGGCCAACTAGACTCAACCTAGCCCAATTGAACTTAGACCTAACTTGACCTAAAGGGGTCATGTTGAGACAAATTTGAATTTAACCAAATTGATTGGAAATAAAGATACCAATCCACTCCATATGACTAACCAAACCTAAACCTACCTTGACCTAGCTAAAATAGGTCAAATGGGTCAAATAGGTCAACTTGACCCATTTGACCTAAATGAAGTCATATGAGCCAAATTCAAAACTAAACCAAATTGAACCAAACCAAAGCCACCTAAACATTTCAAATGGTCATATGAACTTGACCCAACCTTGGTTTGACCCAATTTGACCAATTGGTCAACTTGACCCAAGTTGACCCATTTTGACCTAAATGGGTCAACATGAGCCAAACCTTATCAAATGAAACTCCAAATCTCATGAAACTTGGCCAAACATAGTTTCTACACATACCCAACATATTCAAATTAAAAATTAGCAAAATGACCATTCTACCCCTAGGCCATAGAACAAGTTTTGGCCAAATCCATGGTTAATTTGGTCATGCTCTTTTCATATCCACTTGATTCCTAATACCTCAAGGGGACCTAATGAAGAGTGGTGCTAACCCAATGGGTTTGGACCAAGACCAAACCCGACCCCATGGGTCAAATTAGCTCATTTCAAATCCTTCTTCCAGTCAATTTAATGCACATGGGAGGTTGGCATTCCACTCAAGGCCTTAAACCGTCCATGTGAAAAGAGCTAATAGATCAAACAACCCTCCATTGTGGTCAATTGGATCAAAATGGAAAAGGAGGTGTCGGTTGTCTGATTGTCATAGGGTGAAATATACTCCCCCTAATTCAATTTGAATTATTGAATCCCTCATTCAATTGAAGCCCAGAGTGTTAGGGGAGATCAGAGAGCCATCCTAAGCTTTCTAAGGAGAATTTAAAATAGCTTCTTCTCAATTTTCTCTATTGAAAAATAGGGGATCTTCTTTGAACTTTCAACTTCTTCCTCACTCAAAATTACTCCAATTCCTCTTGCACACTTCCTCTGAGGATCAATTTGAGTGCACCCAAGCATCCATTTGAGTTCCCACAGCAAGGAGAGCCTCAATTGGATCAAAGATGCAAAGGAAGTGAAGTGGTGTTGGTCCATAGGAAGATCCACTCAACCCCAAGGCCTGAAAATTTTAACAGGGCTTCGTCTCCACTAGACAAAGCTACCTCATTAAGCTCGAGCACTGGTGATCACCTCCGATGAGGTATGAAATTTTTTGACCACCTAGCATAGGAGGTGTTGGTCTTTTGTGAAAGGAATTTTCAAGTCATGCAAAATCCACCATTGGATATGCTCCTTAGTAGCTTTAGATGGTGTGGGAACAATCTTGTTCCAATCTAAGCTCAATCGAGCTCGGATCTTCCCTAGGATCATGGACAACCTTTATTAATCCTAAGGGAAGAACTTGAGTGATCGTAGCCATCCATCCATGCATTTTGGATGGATGGCCATGATTATTCCCATGCTTTAGAATTAATTATCCTTTTATAAACCACAGGATGATCCCTGGTCATCCGATCTTTGATCGGACGGCAAGGATCAAAGCGTGTCCCACTGCCGCGCCACCACTTAGATGGGGCATTTAAGTGGGAGGCTCACTGCGTGATGCATGTAAAGCATGCTGACCGCCATGTGTCGCGTTGTGAGTTGAGGGATTAGTTAGGGAATTTAATTAATGCTAATTAATCTTTCGATCTTCAAAAATTCATATCTCCTTCAATAAAATATAGAAAATATGAGGTAAAATTCTATGGAAAGATAATTCAACCTAAAATATTTAAAAATAATTTCAATGGATTTTGAATTATTATTTTCTCTGATTTTGGGTTTTAATGGAAATATCCTTTTGCTAATTACTTCTTAATTAATCCTCTGATTAATCCCAAACTTCTTGGGTATGTTTTAGGGTATGACCTCTACCTCCCCTAATTTTCTTGGGATTTATTTAAGGCTTAATTAGAGGAATTACAAATGTGTTTTCTAATTACTCCCTTAATATAATTAAATATAATTAAGGTTAGATTAGTGTTTAATTCACTATTAGGGTTGATTAAGGTTATATCCAGTAAATAGGAGGCTTAAGAAATAATTTTGGGGTTTCCTAAGCTATTCCTAAATACCCTTTTCTTTTCTTAATCCTCCCTTAATTAATGGTTAATTCATTAATTACTCTCTTAATTAATTTATAAAAATTCTAAAAGCTTCTAGAACTTAATTAATCTACTTTGGGTAGATTCTTAGGTGTTTAAGAACCTAAGTTCAATTAAGAAAATCAAAACCCAATTCATATGTGTGAAGGGGTGTTTTGAAATTACTTAAGTTAAACCCCTTAGCTTAATTAACCATTAATCATGAGCCAAATTGCATTAGGCCCTTTCTTCTTAGGTGCATTGCAAGTTTAAATTACTTGTGAGTTTTTATGTCATCTCATTGGCTCATGATTACTTGGTTAACTATGCTAAGGTGGTATAGGTAAGGGTTAATTAACTTGCTTAATTCATACCTTAACCTAATTAACATATAAAAATCAATCTAATGATCTAAAAATTAAACAAAAATATCAAACATATGTGGAATGGGTTAGGAACATCAAACTCAATCCACATTTTCAAAATTAAATCAAACTTAAAACTAAACAAAAATCACATTGAATACACTTTGATTTATTTTAAACTTTCTTATTTCATAAGAATGTCTTTAGGATTTAATTAAAGTGAATGTGTTTACATGCTTTCATTACTTTGATTCTTTCCCCAACATGTTAAATGTGTATGCCATGTGGTTTCATGCGTCCATATTTTTCAAATTCAAATTAAAAAACAATGAAATTGTTTACTTTATGTCAAATTTGCATGTGTTGGCTAAAGTAGAAATATGAGTGGCTATTATCACTACTAAATTCAAATTATTTTCAAAACATATAAATCAATTATCAAATTTGAAAGTGTGTTACTTATATTTTAATTATAAGCTTGCATATGATAGAAATATAAGGGTGTGCTTAGTATAGGCCTTCCTTCTCTTTTATGTTGGTATAGTTTTAAATAAGAGTTGGTAGGATGCATGGTTCATTTGAAAAGAACCTAACACTTACCTAATCTCATATCTTATTCATTCCAATGCTATCATTTAAGAAGGGTTATCTATGCTTGCACATAAATGACATAAATAAAATGAATCAATTAATACAACTTTTGCATTTTTTCTTTTCCATTTCCTTTCTTTTGTACACATATTTGTATTTAAGGAAAGTGGTATATTAGTCTGGACAACCCAAGGTTGCAAGACTTTAAGTAGCTTGTACTTACACTCTAGTTAACAATGGTATACTCACTTATGCCTTTCTTACTTTCATGTGTGCATGTAAAAATTAGATAAGAAACTCTTTTCTACTTAAGAAAATCATGCATATTAAACTTCCAAATTTCCTTAAATGAACTACTTAGCATGCATCATAAAGATGTTAAATATTCTCATTTGTGTGTATAGATATGCTTAGGATTCATTCATATGCATGTTATACATGTTGGGAAAGAAATGAAGTAATGTGTGTTTTATGAATTTGGTTCATTTTATTTAATCTTAAAATGTCTTTCTTTTTGAATAGGTTTATTTAGAGTTTATCTAAACTTAAGATTAATTAAAAGATTTAATCAAAACATTTACTAAACAAAACTAAAAATATGAATCTACTTTAGAAATTACTTTGGTTAGGAAAGAAAAGAGAATTTCTCTTCTCTTTCCCTTTCTTTATAACTTAGTAATTAATTGTAGGATTCACTTCAAACTAAATAAAAATGTGAAATAAAAATTAACCCAAAATAATTAAACAACTTAAATGAAACCCTCCTCTAAGTTGAACATGTTTCACACTTAGAAAATTCTAACTTAAAGCCATAGCTAAGCATACCACACAAACCTTCAAAGCACACATATTAGCTTAAGTCACCACTTCTAACTTTACGTTAGGGCAGTGCATGGTTTGATGTTTATTTTGTTTTGTGATATATGTTTTAGACTGGATGTTAGGATGTATGCTCATGGAATGAATGGTAGGGTGATCTTAGTCTAACCATTATTTTCTGTAGGGGATTATGCTTAAGGGGCACTATCATAAATAAAAATATAAATTTTTTGCTTGCAGGTGCTTATACCTAAGCATAAGGGACTTAGTCACCCATGTGTGGGTGATAAGTCCAAATATACATGCTTGGGATTTGTGTAGTTTATTTTAGCTAATCTTATTTTGCAGGTGTTAGTTAGATTTCCACTTTTTTTATGTAAATTTGTGCAATTAGGATTTTGGAATGATTGTTATGGGGATTAGGATGAGCATTGGTCATAACATCCTATCTTATGCACCATGTGAGGCCTTGGAGCATCCACCTTCTAACCATCCAAAAGAAGAAAGAAGGAAAGAAGAAGAAAGAAGAAAATAAGAAAGAAGAAATGAAGCTTGAAGACCCCCATAACAATGAATTCCTTACTTAATTGTAATTTAATTCATTTGTAATCCGGGTTGTATAAGGGTAGACCTCAGCTACATAATTCATTATTTTTGGGTTTGTGCGGTGGTGCCCGACCACAATGGCCTTTTATTCTTTTTGCAATTAGCTTTATAAATTGATTGATGATTTGTTTAGCTTTTGCATTAAGTGGCATCATTTTCCTAGTTTCTTCCTTGCTTTATGTATGGCCTGGAGGCAGATTAGGCTCTTAGAAAAAAATAAATATTTTACCAAACTTAATAACTCAAAATTAAAAATAAAGAACTCATAACCTCACCTAAAGCTTAGGTTTAAAATCAAGATAAAAGAATTAGCAACCCTTAGTTGGATGAGTTCTTCTTTATAATATCATGCACAACAACATCATATTTCACTCTTGATTAGAGCGCTTCCACCTTTGCCAGAGAAACTTGGCTTGGCCTTTAAAAGTCATGGTGGAAACACACCTCCTCCTTTCTCACTAATTTTGGCTAATAACTTGATTTCTCATGCATTTGTCATATGATTCCTATCAGCCTGAGTTAAAATAATTATCTAAAAATAAAAATAAAATAAAATTTGAATTTCATTAGATTTAGGTCATTTGAAGCATGCCCTTACATGATCTAGTCTCTTTAGGGAGTGGGTTTAAGGACTTATTATCTTTCTAAATAAATAACAGCCTAGCTATCTTGCATAAGCATATGGCTTGCCTACATGTATTTAAAATCATAGGAGGAGTTAGTTGGAGGCCACCCCCAAATAGTTGTAAGTCCAAGTTGTCGGGTGGTTTGTCCTCTCTTGTGGAGGCAAACCAATTACCCATTTTTCAGCTTAGATTTAGGTTGAGCTTCTCGCCAAAGCTCCATAGATTTAGGTTTGAGGTTACTTTTTCCTTTGGGCCATAAGCATAATTCCTCACCTCTGGCATTTCCTTAATGTTAAGGGATCATAAGTCCTAAATTTCTAATGAAAAATAAAAATCAAACAAACTAAATCAATTTCAAAAATGTAAAGCCCAATCATAGGATGGTTTGAGATGCTCGCTAGGTTTCCTAGCATCGTGGGCATCTCTTACTTATCTTCCATATTGGATTCGATAATAACTCCCTCTCTTTCATCAATCCCATTTGATCTTCAAAAAAATGAACTAATCGATTGATAGTCCTTTCCTATTGAAATATTTGAAGACAAATCATTTATCTTAATCGAGTATTCCAAGGATCCCATCCCTGGATATAATTAACTCTTGCCCCATAGGGAACTTAGCAACCTCAAAAGAAACCCCGCTTTACTTTTCATGTAAAATAGGGAAAGAATCTCTGGTACATATTCATACCCATCATCCTGGAGTCCTTATGAGGTGATTAGGTCCATTAAAGGGTAGTGACTTCTATCTTGAGATAGTACATTATTCCTTGAACCTAATCACTAATAAATATCTCATGCTCTGGAGTCTAAAAAGAATGAATTTCATATTCTTGCCTTCTCAAAAATTTGAAGGTGACTCCTATAAAAATTATTCACCATAGGTCATTATTAGGTGATTAGTTTCATCGTAGGGTAGTGACTTCTATCTCTCGAGCTATTACACTATTCCATGATATCATACACGACCGCCTCAATAAGTACATCCTCAGATCTCTGTGGTGTCCCCTCACATATACAAATATGAACAAATCTAAAAATAAACACCACACTCAATTATCAATTTCAATCTCAAATGAAATTCCAAATCATAAATTAATTCTAAACTCCAAATGATTGAAATCCAAATCAAATCAAATTTCTGATTTTAGCCCTTTTTAGCCAAATTCTTGAACTTGGCTAAACGATACCCAAGTCAATTCAAAACTCATGGATTTCTTCATGATTCAATCATTCTTACAATCATTGATCCAAATATAAATATTAACTATAATTATCAAACCAAGTCTAAGCTAACCCAAATTAAACCCAAGTTAGCCCTTTTGACTTGAAATTTCCATATGAACCAAAATCCATATGGATCCAAATCACTTGCAATTGGATTTATATTTCCATATCAAACCCATTTATTAATATAACTAAACTTGAATCAAGCCATGATCAAGCCATTTAACTCATTTAAGTCCACTTGACCCAAATTGATCTAAAAGACCCTTTAGAGCCAAGTTCTAATTCAACCTAAATTAGATTGAACTAAGCCCATCCTAACCTCACAACATGATCAACAATCATCCTAGGTTAATTAATTATTTTGAATTGGGTCAAACCAAGTCAACCTAGGCATTTGACCAAGTTGAAATTTACCTAAATGAAACCCAAACTAGCCAAAATCCATTATATGCCAAATTGAGTGAAACCATTGATTCAAACCCATTCCCAATGTTTGAACATGACCAAACCCTCACTTGAGCCAAACCAAGCCTAATTGGCCATTTGACCCAAGTTGACCCAAATTGGCCTAAAAAGCCAAAAGAGGTCAAACCACAACCAACCCAAATTGATTATAACCAATGACTCAAGTTCATTCCAATTCTTTTATTGAACTTGACCAAAGCCATAATGGAGCCCAAGTTGACCAATAGGTCAACTTCACCTAACTTAATCCAAATTGACCTAAATGGTCAAATTAGCCAAAATCTAAATTAATTCCAAATTAAACCAAACCAAAGCCTACAATAAATTTCAATTAGCCAATTGAACTTGACTCAACACATAACCTAACCCAATTTCATCAAATTGGTCAAATTGGTCAACTTGATCCATTTGACCTATATGAATCCAAATGAGCGATAAATAAATTCAAAGCAAATTGAATCAAACTAATGACACCAATACACTCCAACTAGCCAATTGAACTTGACCCACCCTTAGTTTGATCCAATTTGACCAATTAATCAACTTGACCCAACCTAACCTAATTTGACCTAAATAGGTCAAATCAAGCTAAATCAAATCAAACAAACTCCAAACCATTTAATTTGGGCTAACCCACTTACCATCAAATCTGTTTCAAATCAAACCCATAAATGACCATTTTGCCCTTAGGTTTAGAGCATCCCATGAGATATGCTCATTGGGTCTTAGCATCAACACCTTTCATAGATCCTGACCAGACATGGCTCTGACAAAGTTGGGGTCACCATGATCCATGGGGAGGTGAAATCACCTCCCCATCCCCATTAGAGCTTTCAAAATAGCCATAGGACACCCACTCTTCCTTTGGCAGCCACCTCCACACCCTCACCCACAAATCAAGCCACATCATGCACCCAAGGACCTCATTTCCATGTCCAATTGATCAAGGAGAATTGTTGATCATTTGATCAAGGAATGAGGTTATCTCATTCTCACTCAAACTCAAACACCGACACTGATTCAACCTAACAACCAAGGAGAGAGAGTTCCTAGAGCAATTTCTAAGCTTTCCCAAGCTCTCCAATATCCCCATTCTAGGTTTTACAAAAAATCAAAATAAGGGAGGCCACTTTCTGTTCCCAGTTGCTCAAACCTTCACCAAAGTTCAATTAACTTTGCATACACCTTCCTTGGAGCTAATCGAGCAAGAGTGAATCATTTCCCAAGCTTCCTAAAGGTCAAAGGGTAGAGTTCGATCAAGCCCAAGCACCTACGCCTAGTGGATTGGTCTTTCGAGAAAATTACACCAAATCAAGCTCACAATGAGCTTCTTTTTCTACCAAACTAAGCTTCCTCGCTCAATTCATAAGCTCTATACCATTGAAATAAATTCTTAAATGAAAATAGGTTGGTCATGAAAGAATTTTCATGTTGTTTTTCCATTAGATCTTCTTATTGTGCTCCCCCGAAGGTGTGTGAGATCATTTTCATCTCCATCCGAGCTCGGGTGAGCTCGGATCGATGGGTGGTAGCCATTGTTTGACACTCGGGAGGACATAGATCATGGACCGTCCATCCCGCATGATCAGGATGAACAGTCTTGATCTAATCATGCTTAGAGTCCCTGATTAATCCCTCAAAATTATAGGTTTGATCATGGCCATTCGATCTTAGATCGAATAGTCCACAGAGTTATCACGTGCATCGCCATCTAAGTCATCACTTGGATGTGACAACTTAAATAGTAAATGTCATCGTGCCATGTGGAAAGTGCACCGCATCAGCTGCCATGTGGCATGACAGGATTAAGGCTTCAATTAGGGCTAATTAATTAGTTTTTAATCCTAAAACTTCCTAAATTCATAACTAATTCAAGAAAAATCTAAAAAAATACAAACTTAGGCTCATTTTAAAGATATTTCAGAGTAGAATCTAGAAAAATTATTATTAATTGATTTTGAACAGTGGATTTGACTTAATTTTGGTTTAATTAGAAATATAATTACTCTAATTACTCCATAATTAATCATCCAAATAATCTCAAACTTTATATACATGTTTAGGGGGATGACCTTTGCCTATCCTATTTTTTCTTGGATTTTATTGGTTGCTTGATTATAGAAACCAATGGATTAAGATTTAATCACTTTCTTAATGTAATTAATGATAATTAAGCAAATAAATAGTAAATTAGTCAGTCAATTAAGCTTATTAACCTCTATTAATGATGATGAAGTCTAGTGAAATGGATTGAGACTCTCTTCTAATATTTTTTTAGATCTTCTAATAATTTAAATTAACACCCCAATTAATTAATTACAAGATTAATCCAAATCATACCCAAACTTTAATCAACCAATTGAAAGGATTTAGATTGAGACTTAGGTTCCCTTCTTTGTCTCTTTCTTTAAGCCCATCTCATTTTAATTGGTTAAGTTTAATTAAGGTTTAATTAGTTAATTAATGAACTTAATTAATTCAATTGAATCTATTTATCTAACTTAATCTTGGGTAGCTCTTTGGATGTTCAATAATCTAAAGAGGGAGATAATAAAATTATGATTAGCTCACATGTGTGAGAAAATCATAAAAGTAGTTAAGTGAGATCCCTTAAGCTTAATTAACTATTAATCATGAGCCAATTGCATTAGTCCCATTTCATTTCTTAGGAGCATTGCAAATTTACT
This sequence comes from Cymbidium sinense, assembly GCA_021442155.1. NCBI lineage: Eukaryota > Viridiplantae > Streptophyta > Magnoliopsida > Asparagales > Orchidaceae > Cymbidium > Cymbidium sinense. The sequence goes on from CM038216.1 coordinate 119,009,213, forward strand.
TTCCATGTGATTGCATATCATATTAGCTCATTAATAATTAGTTAATTAACTTAAGGTGATATAGGTTAGGGTTAATTAATTAGCTTAATTCATACCCTAAGCTAATTAAATCATAAAATCAACCTAATTACTTCTTCCTTGAACCAAAATTAACTCACATAAGGAATGGGATTAGGACCAGCAAATCTCTTTCATTTATAAAATCAAATCAAATTCAAAATTAAGAAATCTCATTAAAGAACTTTGGTTTAAGTGGCTTTATTTAGTATGATTATCCTTAGGAAATAATTGGAATGAATGAGATTATGTGATTATGTTCTTTTATTTCTTTCCAATTATGTTAAATGTTGCTTGCCATGTGTAATCATACATTCATTTATTTTAAAATTAACTAAATGAAATGGTTTCTTTTATGTCAAATTGCATGTGTTGATTTAAATTAAAAAATAAGTGTGGCTATTATCACTATTAAATCAAAGTTTTTTCAAATGCTCATAAATCAATTATAATAAATGAGTGATTAATTACAAATAGCTATAAGTTTGCATGTGTGAATATAAAATATACAATATGAAGCTCTCTTTCCTTACTTTACATGGATTCACATAGATAAAATGTATAGTTCATTTGAAAAGAACACAACATTTGTCTAAATCTATTCTATGCATTCCATAAAGACTAAGGAAGAATTTCATATTACATATATAAATCATATAATAAAATCAAATATGACTTCTTGCATGACTTCTTCTTCCTGTGGTTCTTTTCAAACATTCATCTATATCTGAGAAAAGTAGTATATTAGTCTAGACAACCCGGGGTTACGAGGCTTTAAGTAGCCTTAAGTAGGTCTTGTACCTTATGCTCCTGGTGCAGAACTATGGCATCGTGCTCACTTAAAACTCTTATACATGTGTATGTCTGATGTGGATAATGAATAAGAGTCATAAGTCATATAAATCAAATACAATTTTTGCATGGGTTTTTCCTAATCCTTGTAGTTTCTTATACTTCTATATTTATCTAAGAAAAGTGGTATATTAGTCTCAACACCCAGGGCTACGAGGCTTTAAGTATCCCTAAGTAGGTCTTGTACCTTATGCCCCTGGTGTAGAATAATGGCACCTTACTCACTTAAAACTTTTATACATGTGAATGTATATCTAGCTAATGGATGAAAAATCTATCTTTTCTATTAAAAAGGCATGCATTCATAATTCAATCAAATAAAATATTTGAATTCCAAATATACTTCTTTGCATTCATCATTTAAGTGTGCTAAAATATAAATTGCATGTACATGTGTGCTTAGGATTTACTCATATGCATGATATACATGATGGAAATAAATGAATAAACATGTGTCATGTGATAGTAATTCATTCTAATTAATCTTAAGATGTCTTTCTTATTGAATAAGGTTATTTAGAGTGAACCTAAACTTAAGACTAATTAAAACATATAATAAGACATTCTCTAAAGGAAATTGATTAATTAACTTGCTTTAGAAGTGATTTAAGGTAGGGATGAAAGAGAGATCCCCTCTTTTTGTTCTCTTTATAACACTGAGTTTTTAAGTCTAGGCCATATGAAATAAAAGAAGAAACTAAGTAAAGTCTCCAAATCAATTAAATCACTTAAAAAGAAGTCAACCCCTTTATAAATTAAATCTCTCACACTAAGTGAATTACAACTCTAAAGCCTAGTTTGGACATACCACACAAGCTTTAATTCACACACATTAGACTAAGTCACCATTTCTAGATTTATGTTAGGACAGTGCATTGTTTGATGTATATTTGGTTTTATGATGTATTGCTTTAGACTGATTGTTAGGGTGTATGTGTGTAGTCTGTATGTTAGGCCGATATTAGCCTAATCATATTTTATACATGGGGTTGTGCTTAAGGGGATGCTAAATAAATAAATATAAATGCTTTTGCTATGCAGGTTACTTAGCCCCTAAGAATAATCCAAGTTAGGATAGGTGGCTTTGGTTACACATGTATGAGGTGCTAAGTCCAAATTATTCATATAATTACTTTGGTTGTATGGTGTGTTTAGCTAACATTTGTTTTGCGGGTGTAGCTAGATTTATTTTCCTTCTTTTAATGTAATTTTGCATTAGGATTAGAATGAGTGTTATTGAGGGATTAGGATGAGCATTGGTTATAAGATTAAGTCTTGTGAACCATGTGATGCCATTGGAGTAAGCATATCTATACCAAGCCAAATGGAAGAAAGAAATGGAGCAGATCAAATGAAGAAATAGAAGATGAAGAAATGAAGAAGAAAAAATGAAGAATGAAGACCCCCATAACATTAATTATTCTTAATTGTAATTATTCTCTTATAATCCAAGTTTTATAAGGGTAAAGCTCGGCTCCCCACATTTCTTTTGTCATTTATCCATTCTACCTTTTATTCATTGGAGATAGCTTTATAAAAATTGTTTTATTTTTTGTTTAGCTTGTGCATTAGAAAAAGCATGCCTTTTCATAGTTTGTTTATGATTAGTGAATATTGTATGATCTGGATGTGATTAGGCTCTTAGGATAAAAATAAATTTTCAATCCCATTAACAACTCATAACTAAACTTTTAAAATAACTCATAATCTCACATAAAAGCCTAGGTATTAAATCAAGATAATAAAATATTTAGCAACCCCTTAACTAGATGTTGTATGTTTAATATCATGCATAACCATCTTGTTTCACCCTTACTAAGAGAGGGCTTCCATCTTTGCCAAATAGAATGGGTTTAACCTTTAAGAGCCTAAGATGGAAGAACACCTCTTTCTCTTTTGATTTGGCCCATAATCAATTTCTCATGCATTTATGCATACAAAATCCCATAGCCCGTGTCAAAATAAAGAGTCCCAAATTAAATAAAATTTGATAAAAATTTGCATTATATTAAGTCATTATTCATACCCCTCATGCTCTAATCTCTTAGGGAGTGAGTTTAAGGACTTAGTTTCTCTTCTAAATAATAACAAACTAGCCATCTTACAAAAGCGTATGACTTGCTTACATGAATTTAAAGTGTATGAGGAGATAGTTGGCTACCACTCTAGGTGGTTATAAGTCTAGGGATGGTTTATTTTCTCTTATGAGGTAAACCATATACCCACTTTTATCTTAGATTTAGGTCATGCTTTCGCCCTCACCAAAACTCTTTAGATTTAGGATCTGAGGTTGTTGTTTCCCTTTATGGGCTGCAAGCATAAATCCTCATCTCTTAGGTATTTTCACAATCTTGTATTGTGAAATTATAAGTCCTAGATTTCTAAAAAAATTTCAAATCAAATAAATAAATCCCCTCAACTTTAAATATATAATGCCCAACCATAGGATAGATTAGAGTTCTCACTAGCTTTCATAGTATCATAAGCACTCCCTACTCTTCTCCTTTGGTTTCATTGATAACTCTCTCCCTTTGATCCATCCCACTTGATTTTCCAAATACAACCAATTTATTGATAGTCCTATTTTTGAATTCTTTGGAGACAACAATCGCTTACTTTAATCGAGAGTATTCTTAAGGGATTCACTTTCCTTAATATGAAATTAACTATGGGGGCTTGCATCTATAGGAAACTTAACAACTCGGTTTAAATAAACTCTACTTTACTTTTTCATATAAAGTAGAGAAAAATCTCTGGTATATTCGAAGACTCATCATGCCTTAAGAGTCCTTATTAAGTGATTAGGTCTAGCATAGGATATTGATTTCTATCTTTTGAGATAGCGCACTATTACTTGATATCATACCCGATCACCTTAATGAGTAAATCCTCAGATTTGTGTGGTGTCCCCTCACATATACTCACACAAACAAATTCAAAAATAAACACCACATATATTGAATATGATGTACTATATCAAAAGATAGAAACATAACCCTACAATGGACCTAATCATATAATAAGGAGTCTTAAGGCATGATGGATCTTCGTATGCACTAGAGATCTTTCCCCTACTTTACATGAAAAAGTAAAGTAGGGTTTATTTTATGTCAGGTTCTTTAGTTCTCTATAGAGGCAAGCCTCCATAGTTAATTGCATCCTAAGAAATTAGATTTTCTAAGAATACTCTCGATTAAAGTAGTCGATCAATTATCTCCAAAGATTTTAAAGTTAGGCTATCAATGAATTGTTTATTTTGAAAAATCAAGAGAAAGTTCAATCGAAGGACTTATTTCTGGAATCCAAAGGAAGATAAGTAGGGAACACTCATGATATTAGGAAGCCTAGTGAGCACTCAAATCTATCATATGGTGAGGCTTTATGTCTTTGAAAGAGAAGGTTTGCTTAGTTTTGAGTTGAAATTTTATCAGAATACTAGGGCTTATAATCCATCAACACAAGGTTGTGGAAATGCTTAAGAGGTGAGGATTTATACTCATAGCCCAAAGGAAAAAAGCAACCTTGGATCCAAAATTTAGGGAGCTTTAGCACAAGCTAAAATCATGACTTAAATCTAAGAGAAAAGGGGGACATAAGAGTTTACCTCCACAAGAATGGATAGACTCATTCGACTCTTCTGGACTTACAATCACTTGGAGTGGCCACAAGCTAACACCTCTACAACAACAAGAACAACAAGCTTTAATCCCACTAGGTAGGGTCTGCAGCATGAATCCTTCGTCTCCATTGTGTCCTATTATGTGTTAAATTCTCATTTAAATCAAGTATACTAAGATCATTTTTATAATCTTAACCAAGTCTTTTAGGTCTACCTCTAGCTTTCTTAACATAAGGCAAATCTAATGCATCTACTCCCTAATCATCTGACCGATGCTTTATGTGGCCAAACCATCTAAGCAACTCTCTAATCTTTTCTACCAGGAGCTACTCCAACTTTTCTGAATATACTCATTTTGCATATCTCAAAGAGTAAAGCCACTCATCCACCTAAGCATGCTTCTCTCTAAAAACTTAACTTAGTCTTATGCTTCTCTTTATTGGCCAACATTAGCACCATAAGTCATTACAAATCTTACCACCATCTTATAAAATTTTCCTTAAGTTTAAGTGGAACTTTTCTATCACATAGTAGGCGGATGCATTCCTCCACTTCAACCATCCAACTTGAAATCTACTAATAACATCTCCATCTATTTCACCATCATTTTGAACAATATAGCCTAAATATCTTAAACGCTCACTTATTAATAACTTGTTCACCTAATGTCACAACACTACCACTAGAACTTCTACAACTAAAATTACACTCCATATATTCAGTTTAGATCTACTTAAATGAAAACATTTAGACTCTAGAGTTGACCTCCATAATTCAAGTTTCGTTGGACTCCCTCTAATCTTATCAACAAGAAGAATGTCATCAGCAAAAAGCATACACCAAGGTACATCTTCTTATAAATGCATAGTAAGAACATCCATAACTAAAGTAAAAAAAGATAAGGGCTTAAAGCGATCCTTGATATAATCCAAGAAATAGAAAATATTTTGTCAATTCTCCTTGTGTTTGGACACAAGTACTAGTATACATATCCTTAATGACTTGAATATAACCAATATTAACTCCTTGTTCTAAAACTCTCCAAAGAACATCTCTTGAAACTTTATCATAAGCTTTCTAAATCAATAAATATCATATGTAGATCCTCCTTACTTTCTATGCTTCTTCATCAAACCTCTTAACAAATGTATAGCATCCATCATAGATTTACCTGGCATGAAACCAAACTGATTGTGAGAAACTTCTGTATCACATCGTAGTCTATGCTCAATTACTCTCTCCCATAATTTTAATGTATGGCACATTAACTTAATTCCTCCATAATTTGCACACTCTTGTGCATCACATTTATTCTTAAATATAGGGACCAACACACTCTTTCTCCACTCATCTAGCATCTTTTTAGTATTTAAAATGACATTAAAAAGATTTGTAAGCTAAGAAATTCCTTGATCTCTTAAACATTTTCACACTTCTATTGGAATATTATCCGATCCTACTACTTTTTTACATTTCATTTTCTTTAAAGCTTCACTAACTTCAGATTTACTAATACGATGATAAAAATGAAATTATATATTTTTGTTTAGGGTATTAAGGTTGCTAAAATCATGTAGTATGAGGCTAGAGTCCTAAACTCACTCTCTAAGATTCAAAATCATGTAGGCATGTTTTATGAAATTACAAGATAGCTAGGCTTTGTTATTTATTTTGGAAAGAGACTAGAGTCCTAAACTCACTCTCTAAGAGACTACAACATGATTGGCATGAGTATATGACTTAGTCAAAATGCAAAATTTTGCAAACTTTATATCATTTTGTCATAATATTTTGGAGAAAGGCTTGGGATATTTTATGTCTAAATTCATGATGAAATTGAGCTATTGGCCAAATCAAAGAGAGAGAGGGAGATCTCCATCATGAGGGGGCGCTCTCATAGATCATATATTCCTTAAAGTGCAAGAATGGAGACCCTCATTATTCAAGAGTGAAATAAGAAGATGTGCATGATGTTAAACATTCAACATTTAGCTAAGGGGTTACTAAATATTTTAATTATCTTGATTATTTCTTAGGCTTTAGAATGAAGTTGTGAGTTGCTTTAAATTTTTAGTTGTGAGTAGTTAATGGAATAGAAAAAAAAATTTTATCTTAAGAGCCTACCACATCTAGGCCACACATTCAAACATCAAGTTTAAAAAAAACTATAAAGAAGATGCAATTTTTATTACACAATCTAAACATAACATTCAAAACATGTATATATTTCATAAAAGAATAAAAGGCCTATGTGGATGGGTACCATCGTACACCTTGGAAAATAGAAAATTGGGTAGCCAAGCTCTACCCTTATACAACCTTGTTGATAAAAGAATATTACAATTTATATTGAATTATATATTATGGGGTCTTCATTCCTTACTTTTCTTTCTTCACCTTCTTCCTTTTCTTCATTCTCTTGATTGAATTATGCTCCAAGGCTTCACAAGGCCTCCCAGGACTATGTCTTCTAGCCACTGGTCATCTTAAACCACATAGCACTAATCCTAATTCCTATTGCAAAATTACATATTTATGGAAAGATAAAATCTAACTACACCTATAAAATAGATGTTAACTAAACATACATACAAACTCAAGCGTTAAATTTCATATTTTAGACTTAGCACTTTACACATGGGTAATCAAGCCCACCTACCATAATCATAAATTATGCTTAAGGGCATAAGCAACCTAAGTAGAAGCATTTATATTTATTTTGACTGCCACATTAGCATAATCCCTATAGAAAATAATATTAGGCTAACAATGACCTAACATCCAATCTACGGACCACAATCCTATCATCTAGTCTAAAATAAACATGACAAAATAAAACACAACATAATTACACACACCATCCTAACCTAAAGCTAGAACTTGTGACTTAGCATTCTAATGTGTGTGTTTGGCTTAATGTGGTATATCTTAGCTAGGTCTTTTGAATTTCAATTAGTTAAGGTTTGGAATTTTTTAAGTCAAACATGAGGGAATGTTTCATTTCAAGTTATTTAGGAGATAAGTAGATTTTAATTTGTATTTTTTTTCTTTTATTTCATTTGGTATTTACTTAACAACTAAGTGTTATAAAGGGAAGGAAAGAGACTTAACCTCTTTCATCTCTACCTTAAATTGTTTTCTAAAGAACATTATTATGACTTAGTTTTTTTAGTGAATGATTTATTAAGTGTTTTATTAATCTTATGTTTGGGTTAATCTTAATGAATCCTATCCAACATGAAAGGCATCTTAAGATTAATGTAATTGAATTGCCATCACATAGGGTATGTTGCACCATTCCTTTTCATCATCAATAACATGCATATAATTTTAAACTTAGAATACCTATACATACAATGTATTTTGGCACTCTTAGATGATCATGAATGCATGTATTTTTAATAGTAAAGAAAGATTTTTATTCCTTAGTTAAATACACACACACACACACACACACATGTATTAAAGATGTAAGCAAGTACGTGCCATTGTTTAACCTAGGGAAGTGAGATAATCTAAGACATCCTTGGGGCTACTTAAAGCCTCGTATTCCTAGGATGTTCAGACTATATACTTGCTATCTTAAATACATATGAGTGTACACACAACTATGAGAATGAAAATCATGAAAAGATTGGATTTTAGGTTGAATTATCTACACATGTTAAATAAAGTTCTATCCAAATTCTAGTATAAGTACACATTATGAGGTTAAATAAGTATGTTCCCTTGTTAACCAGGGAAGTGAGGTAATCTAAGACCTTTGTAGGGCTATTTAAAGCCTCATATTCCCAAGATATCCAGACTATATACTTATTATCCTTCAAACCTATGTAAACCCATACACAAATCATAAAGATTAGACAACTCTTTAACAAGTTTAAACTATAAGCACATGCAAAACATATGTAGTATTTATAGCTAGCATCAATCCAATTCTTCATTATCAATTATAACTTTGAAAATAATTTTGAAATTTATTAGTGATAATAGGCACACATATATTAAAATTAATTTAGCAAATGGGACTTTCACATAATTAAATTAAATTGATTATTATTATTTTATTTGAAAGAATGAACACATTATATCAAATGACATACAACTTTTATAATGATTGGAAAGGAATATTTGAACAATTTCACATAATTCATTCAACTACATTAATTTCTAAGGGCAATCACATTAAATCAAATCATTTAAGATTACCTTAGCTTTTATGGAAATTGATTTTTTGGTTTCAAGTTATTAATCTTAAGGAGAAGAAACATTTTATATTTTTGTCCCATCCTATGTGAGTGATTTAACATGTTTAAGGAGAAATAATTAAGTGGATTTTATGAATTAATTAAGTTGGAATCATTAAGCAATTCATTCATTACCATTTCTATGCATCTTTGATTTAATTAATCACTTAATTATAAGCTTCCAATGAGTGTGCAAATGAGAAATTAAAATTGCAATTCACTTAGAGACCTAATGCAATTAAACTCATAATTAAGCACTAATTAAATAAAAAAATTTAATTAAGTACTTATATGATTTTCCCACACCAATGGGTTAATCATAATTTCCTTAAGGTCCTTATGCTCTTGAACACATAAAGAGGAACCCATGAATTCAAATTAGATTATCTGATGTAATTACCATTTTAACTTGATTTGATTTCATCATTAATTACTTAATTAATTCTTTAATTAAATCATAATTTAAGTAAACCCTCCTAGGAAGGAGACTAAAGCAAATGACCAAGGAAAAGGCCTTGATCATTCACCCCCATCATTCTCATTATTAACCATGATTAATCAAGTTTATTTAATCAATTTTATTATTTTTAATTTTAATAATCATTAAATTAATTAGGGAGGGTAATTAAGATTAAAATTTTAAATTATTCTAATTACCTATCTAATAAATCTTAAGAAAATTATGGGAGGCAGAGGACATCCCAAAATCAACATTTCAAGTTTAAGATTAATTGACCGAGTAATTAGGGCTTAATTAAGTTAATAAAGAAAAATTCAAACTTTAATTAAGCTCTAATCACTATTCAAACATTGGGAACTCATTTTTATTAAATTCTCATATGTTTACCCTTTCCAAGATGGGTTTACTCATATTTTTAGGATTTTCTATAATTACTCAAGAAATTTCAAAGTTATGTTAATTAATTAGTTTCAAACTTAATTAATCCCTAATCCCATCGGTGCCACATGGGAGCTAATGTGGTGATGCTTTCCACATGGCGTCATGGGATTAACCACTTAAACAATCTAAAGCGGCATGTTGAGTCAGTGGCGGTGGATGTGATTTCATCCCCACCATTCGATCTCGGATCAGATGGTGGGATTAATCTTGCAGTTCCTATGGGATAAAATTGAATAAATCTAATCAATTAATCAAGGTCGTTCATTCCAATCAAGTGGAATGGATGGTAGATGATTCTTCATTCCCACATGGAAGACCATTTTCCTCCTCCTCAACCCAAGCTCATTAGCTTGAGGCATCGAGATCGACTCCAAAACTTTAATGATAGATCTAAGGAGATCCTACAATTAAACCGCATGAAATTGAGATTTCTTTCACATAACACCAACTCTAATGGATTTTCTATGGTTTGTTAGAAAATACCGCCAAAGCTCAAGACTAGCGGTCCAATGACTGAGGTAGCTTCACCTTAAAGAGATGATGCCCTATTGAAAAGCTCGTGCGTTGCCTCCCCGCCTATGGCTTTGTGGACCAAGCATTGCCAAAAATATCACTATAGTTGGTTTAGAAGTGGTCTCTAATGCTCGAATCAACGAGAATCAATTTATTTTGCCTCACTGGAGCTTGTGGAAGGTGGCTGAAGCTAATTTGGATTTGAATGAGTTTAAGTGGAGTTGGATGGAGTAGAGGCTCGATTTCACTAGGGTTTGGTGTCATGAGTGATGGGGAGCTCAAGGGAGGTCAAGGCACTAGGAAAGCTCATCTTGACTCTTTGAAGCTCTGTGAATGATTGCCTTTATGAAGGAATGAGATGTGGAGGAGTACACCCTCCTCCCCATAGAATCAAATAATGAGGATTGGCTTTATTTTTGGTAGAACTCTGGCTAGCGTATGTGGCCGGGGACATCAATGAATGGTTGAGGTGGAGCTGAGTGGCTGAGTGGAGGAAATGGGCTGGCAAGGGCTAAGGTGGAGTGTCCTTTCTCCTCAAGGTGACCTAATGGAATGTCTTGGGATAACTCACCTCCTTTGACCCATGGATAACCCAATTAGCTTTGGGTTAGTTAGCCAATGGGTCTGAGGTCCAAATCAAGCTTTGGGTGGTTTCCAAGGGCAAAGGGGTAGGTGAGACCATCTAAATGGGGATTTGTCCCATTTGGAGGGGTTAACCCAATGGGTTTTAGGTAAATTGGGTTTGAAATGGCTTGGTTTTGATTTGGGCTAACCCATGGGACCCAAGGATGGTCATGTTAAGTTTGGTTGGATTTGGAGTTATTTTTATTATGTTTAGCTCAATTTGACCTATGTATGTTAAATTAGGTTCAATTGGGCTAGGTGACCAATTGGTCAAATTGGGTCAAACCAGGTTGGATCATGTTTAAATGAGGATTTGGAATGTTTAGGTTCAATTGGTTTGATTTAATTTGAAGTGGATTTGAACTTGGCTCATATAGCTTCATATGGGTCAAAAAGGCTAAGTTGACCAACTTGGTCAAATTGACCAAATTAGCTTGAGTTAGGGGTTGGTTTAGTTTCAATTGATGATTTGGAGATGATTGTAGATGTTGATTTCAATTAATTTTGATTTGGGAATGATTTAGATCAATTTAACCCTTTAAGGCAATTTGGGCTAAGTCAGTCAATTAGGTTGACTTGGCCAAATTGGGTTAAATCAAGGGTTTGATCATGTTCAATAATCAATTCATGGTTGTTTGGAAGGATTGGTTTCAATCAATTTGGATTGGGTTAAGATTTGACTCAATTTGGCCCTTTAAGTCAAATTATGTCAAATTGGGTCAAGGGGCCAATTGGACTTTGTTTAGCTTGATTGATGGTTGAATCATATTCAAGGATCAATTTATGATTTGTAGGATTCATTGGTTTCAATTGATTTGAATTGGGATGAGATTTGGTTTAATTTGGTTCATATAGGCTAATTGGGTCAACTTGGGTCAAGTGATCAAACTAGCTTAGTTTGACCCAATTGATTGTAATTGGATAATCAAGGGTGATCAACAATCATTGTAGAAGGTTTTGAGTAAATTAGTTCGATCTAATTTGAGTTGGATTGGAGTTTAGATCAAATGAGTCCTTTAGGTCACTTTGGGTCAAGTCACCAATGGTTCAATTTGAGTTGGATTGGGTGGAATTGAGTTTGATAATTGATTTAGGATTGATTGGTGGCTTTGATTGCAATTCATTTGGATTTAATTAAATTTTTACTCATATATACCCTTTATGTCAAAATGGGCTATTGAGTTGATTGAATTGATTTGGTTAGTTTAATTTGTTTGTAGGTTTCTGAGGAGTTCAAAATGATGCATTGAATGGTTGGAATGCTTTGGTGAAAATCAATTGGGTTTGGTTTAATTGAAGAAGCTTTGGGTTGAGTCCATAGGATTGGATTATGGGATTAAGATGGGTTTGGGTTCAAATCATTTTGTCTTGGAGCTCAGATATGAAATAAAATCCAATTAGGTTTGATTGTATTGGTTTGAGGTTAGATTTGCATAAGGGAATAAACATAGGTCATGGGTTAGGCCATAGGATTGGTAGGTTCCCTTTGTCCTAAGGTATAGCCTAAACCTATGGTACACCTTCCTAAGTCTCTAGGCTTAGGTTTAATGTTCACCTAATCACAAAAGTGTCCTATGACTAAGAAAATTCTAGTTTCTAGAAGACTCCTAAGTCTAAGATAAGAGGATGAATCATCACTCTAAAAGTGAGGTCAACATTTTTCTTTGGGAAAGCATAGCTCTTCTTTAAAATTAGTCAAAGTTGTAACAATACTTATCATTTGACATGTTTCTTTTACAACTTTTTCTTTGGGCTCTTCTGAGATGTAAATGGTGCATTTCCTCCAACCTAATGGATCTTTGAGAAGGTTGTTCATACTCCTTTAGAAAATCTATCACTTTTGTGTCTCAAATTTTTATTTTTGAGTTTTGTTATTTTTTCTTGGTTTACAAGGTTTTGATTTAGAGGGTTTATCATTTTTTATATTTTCCATCCTTTTGTATAAAAATTATTTCGTGATTAGAGGAAGTATCTTGGGATTGATTTTAGTTCTAGGACATTCCTCCACCGAATGCCCTCTATAGCTAAAAGAACATTGATCATTCTTTTAGTCCTCTTTGAGATGATAGGTTCTTATCCACCTTCTTCTTCTACTTGTACTTATGGAGTTTTTTCTTTGTATTTATTTGTGCTCTGAGTCTTGCTTGACTCAACTATCTCATTAGGCTGTGTCATAACAATACTTACCTTTTCTTTTTTACCATTTACTAAAATGCTATCTCACAAGGTAAATTCCCCATCCAATAGCTTTTCTCAATCTAGTCTTTGAGAACAAAATAGTCTTCAATTGGGTGAATTATAAGCTTTTGGAAGGGACAATAGTTGGGATCATCGACCTTGTCTACTTGATCTTGATGCGGCTCTGGCAGTTTTAACCCCAACTTTAGGGCATGTTTGAAGATCTTAGCCATACATTCTCTCTTAATTGAATACTGCTTAGCCATCTTCTCCTAGAGGGTTGGTACTCTTTTCTTTTTCTCTGTTGTCTTTGCTACTGGTCGTGTGGTTGTCGCTCCTCCATTTCTTTTTTTTATCTACCATAAATGTGAATATTGTATTCACATCATTATTTTTTTTATTCTTACTACTTGGACTACTTTTCTTTTCTAGTAGAGTTATTACTATAGCCCAAATTGAGCCATTTTTTTTTTGGGAAACCTTTCAAATTTGGCTACACAATCTAATAATTCTTGAAAGGTATTGTAGCCATGAAAAGGTATGAGCTCATTTGATTATCAATATTTCCCATGAAGAGTTCCACTACATGCATTTCTGTGAGCTGCTGATCACACCTCATGCTTTGGTTTCTCCATTTGGTAATATATTTAGTAACACTCTCATCTTTTCTCCTTATTTTCAAGGCGAGATCTGTAATTTTCCCTTTTTGGTTGTGCATACAAATTTCTTGACAAAGAGTGCTTCTAGCTCAGCGAATACTTTTACTAAGTCGCTAGGTAACTCAACATACCATTTGAAGGCCATATGGGTAATACTACTTGAATTGATAGCAATAAAGCATCATTTTCACCAATATTTATGTAAGATGCCTTAAACGGGGCTAAGTGTTGTTGTGGATTTTTGTGCTTGAGAAAGTATTAAACTTTGACACTATGTATCCCTTAGAATACTATATTTAATCATACTTGGTTAGATATGCTCATCCTTTTCCTACTAGTGGTAGTCTTTGAGGTGATAATTACTTTGACCTTTTGACTTATGAGGTCTTCGACTTGGGACTTAGTGATAATATTCCCTTCCTGATAAAGGTTTGGTATAGCTTCCCATGGAGGTTCTTATCTTTGCTATTGGTAAATTGGATGGAGCATTTTGTACACCCTCATTCTCCACTACTGAATTATTTATCTCTATGGATTCCTTGGAGTCTATTGTGTTGTTATTGCTATAATGTTAACTGACCAAATAAGTCCTTCATCAGCCCGCTCATTTCATTAAGATGATTGTTGAGCTGACTTATTTCTAAGTCTCTCCTTTGGAGTTGGGAGCCCATCTATTATTGTAGCCTTGCTACAATATCTGTAATTTCTTCAGTCACTCCCACTTCTGCTCGAGCCTCGCCTCTTGGCTCTTAGTGACTTGGGTTTCCTTGTTGATCATCCTCATTTTTCTATTCGGACACTACACATTTGTTTCTTAGGCAAGTATCAATGTGAATGATCCTGACCTCTATGTGATCAGCCATTATCATGGAGATCTAAACTTTGTAGTTCTTCATTGGTTGGGAGATCTTTATCTTCCTTAAAAAGTTGATTATTTATGTCATTGTTCATTGGCAGGATCTTTTTAGACCGACGCTTCCAACTGAGGATAGGAGAGCCTTCCTCACTATTTGGGGGAGTTAATTTATTATGAGCTTCTTCCTCTTTGACATCATTCAATCCTTTGGGTCTCCATATAAATTGGGACCTCCCAATGATGGATCTTTGAGAATGAGTCCCAGATGTCACACCGGTGCTCACCGACTAGGTTAGAAAGGTCCGTGTTGTGGCTTTCTTTGATGTTATTGTGGGACCTTCTGACAAATGGCCATCTATTTATTTTTTATTGGATGGCTTATTGTCAGTGCTCACCGATCATCTAATTTTTTTGGTCTTGATTTCTACTCAAGATGGGAAAGACGATACTTCTTCATATTCCACTTCTTTTGAAGTAGGAATTTATTAGCTGGCCTGGCTCACCGATTTCTTGATCCTCCTTTGAAGACCTCTATTCTTGACAATCTTCAAGACCTTGTAGACTTGAGAAGAAAGAGTTTTCCTTTGTGAATGATTCTGAGATAAAGAACTTATAGGTTTTTCCCAGAAAGATTTTTTTATAACTCCTTCAGGGTTGTTTCCTTTGACCCATTTCAATAGGTAAAGCTATTATCTATAGGTATGTTGGCCTCTACATGGGTTAGATTGTTACTCAGTATGAATGGGTAGTCTAGCAGCTCTACGAGAGGTGTTGTATTTCCTTTGAGCTCTTTTAGACATTTTAGTACCTGAAGAAGATGCTTTATGATCATTTTTACTACTCAAAGCTAGGATAGTAGTTTGTGCCAGGCTCTGTTCCTCAGATGCGAGGCTAAGTGGATTGAATATTATAGATTTTAATTTGGGATTGACAATCATTCTATCCTTAGTATATGGGGTTGCCTTTGATAACCTATCAAAGGAAGATATTCTTTTGAGGTTGTGTCAGGCCCGGATTTATTTAGGGTTGACATGTTTCTTTTGCTGTACACATTGGGTATGAATTCATTCACTGGTCCAGATGGTAGAAACTGAACAACCTTAGAGATTGTTCTGAACTAGATAGTTGGTCTAGCAAAACCAATGTTAATTATAGCTTGGGGGAATCTTACAATGGATCCCTCTCCTAATCAGATAGTTATCATATTGTTTAAATTTTTCATTCCTTAGGGTAAATTTAAAGTCAGGCTCTACCAAAATAATCAGTAGTCTAAAGAATACATGCCAAGGTATTCTTAAGACACTATTTATATTTCCAACCAAAGATGGAGAGAGAAGTAATCCCCAACAAAGTCATCAAATTTGTTCGCTCAAAAAAACACCTTCGAGGATGCACTCCACCATCTTTGGAGATTGGTAGAAGTATGTTTTTTCAAGAGGCATATTGATATATATATTCAACCAGATTTTCCCTAACATTATATTAGGGTTTATTTAGATATGTTCTACTTCTTATGGACACAAGCCTCTATAGTCAATTACCCTCTTATTGCAGTAAGAGAGTACCCTCAATTAAGGTTGAAAATAGACATATCTTAATGATATATAATGATGTTTAGTGGTGTATTATGACATAGATGACTATTAGGGAGAGGTAGAATTCATATAGCAAATAAAGAGGCCTATCATTCTATTTTAATTTAGAGCATATGTTTTGTGGGAATGTTGATGCACTACAATCAAGATCCCATGGTTTTGTCATCCCTGGCTATCATGGTCCCTAGTCTACTTAGATAGAGGAGATAGTCGAACTAACCTGATCGAAGAATCCTTGTCAGTAGTCATGGGTTGTGTCATCCAAGGAATTCTTGTATCTAGGGGAGTTTATCTAATGAGACAAATTTTAAGTCAACCCTAACTAACATAAGCTTTCATGATTGTTAAATATATTCTATAATTCATAACTCAAGTACCAAAGCCATAAGGGAACATATGGACTACTGCTATAACCATAATATAGAGGAGCTATTAAGGGAGCTAAACCACCCGGTTATAGGGTAATAGTCATATCAGCATTTTACATGGTGTCATTTAATGATAGTCACACATAGAGGACACATGCTACATCCTTACTGGTTGAGATTATTTGAGTTTGAATATAGCTTAATTTGACATTAGCTCTTTTGTGAGCTACATTTTTCTTAACTTGTCATCTTTTAAAAATAATGATGGATGGGATGGATGATTATTTGTTTTAAATTAATTTGAACAATAAAATTTATTTTATTTAAAGATATCCCCTATGATTGTAAAATTCAATCAACACGACCATCATCAGAGTGAAATTAAATTTTGGTAGCCCGTACCCAATCGTGAGACTCAACTAGGGAGCGTGTTTGATGACGAGATATAAAGTACTCACGTCACAAATAGATGTAAGGGTGTTCCCATGGAAAATAGATGTAAGACTCTTCGATGCATGGCGTACAAATATAGAATGAGCATAACCCTTTAGATTGTCAATATTATGTAGATGTTCACATGGTGAAGATATATGAGTTGTTTGCATGGTAAATAAATATAAGATTAAATTTACATCCTTTTGGAATGTTAGATTATGTAGATGTTCACATGGTAAACATATAAGGGTTATTTGTATGGCTAATAGATAGAATATTGGGCTTACATCACTTTGGAATGTCAAATTATATGGATTTGTCCATATGGTGGATAGATATATTGTTGTTCATGTGGCAAATAAATTTTGAGATGTTCGCATGATGAATGGATAAAACATTGGGCTTACATTCCTTTAGAATGTCAAAATAATGTAAATGTTCACAAGGTGAACATATAGGGGTTGTTCGCATGACAAACATATAAAATATTGGGCTACATCCCTTTGGAATGCCACATTATATAGATTCATCCACATGGTGACGGATATATTATTGTTTGTTTGGCAAATGAATTATGAGATGTTCGCATGACAAATGAAGCTATAAATTTAGTTCAAAGATATGAAGTTTCAACGCTTCAATGCAAAAAAAGGTATCATAATATCATAATGGCCTTAGCACTATTGAGGTGGCATTTTGATATAATGTATATGTATAGCACTATAAAGCACAATGCCTTGCTACATGGGTAGTGCCACATCATTTTAATTTTTGGTTGATTTGACCTGTTGAATGGTGTCTCAGAGCTGTTAAGAGAATAAAACCTGAGATCTTGGCTCCTCGACATTGTGGGGGCAGATCCCCCAGCACCGAGGTGCTAATGCCATGATGTCTTGGTGTTGTAGAGAAAATTTTCTGAAGATTTTACTTTTGAGAGCTTGGCACCTCGACACTATGGGGCAGATCCCCTAGCGCCTCGAACATTGTGAGATAGAATTACACATATTGAACCAAATTCTTAAATATTTCTATGATTTTTATAAAATAATTTACAAAATGACACTTTAGCGGTACTATACTTTCATTAATTTAGTGTGAAGCACTCTTCTCCCTTATTCTGAATCTATGATCGATGAAAGGGAGGGTTTTTCTTCTCACGCTAAACTAAGTTTGATGGTGGAGGGTTTCAAATTTTTTGATTTCTGGAGTCTGGAGCGTTCCTTTTACTTGGAGGAAGAAATTCTCTAGCGATAGCTTCTTAAGAAGTGTGAATGAATGCTAGTAGGAAGAGAATGGGGAAAAAAAGGACCTCCATGAGTGGACTAGACACCTCTATTTTTAGTAGTGTTTCCTATAACTATTCCCTCTTAATAGTTGGCGCAATGCCTCACCGCTAAGATCATACTGACTTGACATTGTATATAATTTTGACATCTAGCTTTGGCAGTTATCCTTCTAGAAGGTCAGGGTACCGCCTTGACGCCATGAATATAGCGTCATGGTGTTAAAGCCTAGATTTTTTTATTATTAATTTTTATTTTTTATTTTTATATGCGAACACCTTTTATCTACTCTGATTTCAAACTCTACAAGAATTTTTTCTTCTTTAGCTTTCAAATTGGAAGTAAACTTTGTTTGAATTGATTCCATAAATCTCAAAGCAAACAAAAATCACATCAAAAATTTATGCTCACAGTATAATGCATATACTAATAATGTATAATAAAAAATAGCATTCATATGAAAGTAAAATATATATAATAATAATGCTAACAAAGTTTATTTTTATAATTTTCTATAATATGGTTCTAACTAATAATTAAGGAAAAAAGTGCTACTATAAATAAGACCTTACAATCAAGCATAAAATACATATATTTTTTCACAAAAATGAATAGAAGTATATTCAACAAAAAAGTTACTAATATCCAACATTCTACTTGTGATTCTATATAGAATATGCAATTTTATCTCTTTTTCTAATCATTCTTGAGAGTCATCAAAAATTGTTTGTACTCTCCTTCTATATTCATTTCTTCTAATCCACTCATCTTCTAAAAGAATGAAATTATCACCACCTTCTACAATTATCAAGTTATGTAATATATAACAAATAAGTATAACATTAACTTGGGATTCTAATGAAAGTAAGGGTCTCCTTTTTATGATTGCAAAATGATTTTTCAAAGTGCTAAATGCATGCTCCATAGTACCGTGTAATGATAAATGTTGAAGATTGTGGTGTTTATTTTTGGGATGTGGGACACCACACAGTTCTTAGGGGGTACTTATTGAAGTGATAGATTACAATATTAAGGAATTATGTATTATCCAAAAAATAGAAATCACCACCCTATAATGGGCCTAATCACCTAATAAGGACTCCTAAGGCATGATGGGTCTTCGAATATACCAGAAATCTTTTCCTTACTTTACATGAAAAAGTAAAGTAGGGTTTATTTTAAGCTAGGCTCATTAAGTTCCCTATGAAGGCAATCCCCCATAGTTAATTACATCTTAAGGAATGAGAATTCCTTAAGAATACTCTCGATTAAAGTAGACAATTAGGGTCTCCAAAGATTTCAAGGTTAAGACTATCAAAGGATTGGCTATTTTAGAAAATCAAATGGGATAGATCAAGGAGAAAACTTATTTTTGGAATCCAAAGAGAAAGTAGGAAATGCTCATGATACTAGGAAGCCTAGTAAGCATTCCAATCTACCTTAGAATTGGGCTTTATATTTTTGAAATTGAAAAGAGTTAATTATTTGAGTTGACATTTTCTTAGATTGCTAGGGCTTATAATTCCACAACATAAGATTGTGAAAATTCTTAAGAGGTAAGGATTTATGCTTGTAGCCTGAAGAAAATAGCTACCTCAGATTCCTAAACTAAGGAGCCTTAGTACAAAATAAAGGCACAAACTAAATCAAAGGAGAAAATGGGTATAGGGTTTATCTCCATAAGAGGGAATAAATCACCGACTTTATTATCGCAGAGCTAACTCTTCCTATGCTTTAAATCTATGTAGGCAAGTCTTATACTTTGCAAGATGGCTAGGCTATTGTTCATTTAGAAAGGAGACTAAGTCCTTAAACTCATTCCCTAAGAGACTAGAGCATGAGTGGTATGAATCCATGACTTAATCTAATGCAAATTTTATCAAATTTATTTAATTCTTTTGGACTCTTTATTTTGACACAGGCTATGGGATTTTGTATGCCTAAATGCATGAGAATTTGATTATGGGACAAATCAAGAGAGAGAGGGGTGTTCTTCCACCAAAGGCTTTTACAGGTTAAGCCTTGATTCTCTGAAAAATATGGAAGCCCCCTCTTAACAAGAGTGAAATAATATGACATGCATGATATTATAAATTCATCCATCCAGCTAAGGGGTTGCTAAAAATTTTATTATCTTGATTTAATTCCTAGGCTTTTATGTGAGGTTATAAGTTATTTTAAAATGTTAGTTATGAGTTGTTAGTGGGATAGAAAATTTGATTTTATCCTAAGAGCTTACCACATCCAGGCCACACATTCAAGCATCAATCATAAAGAAACTATGAAAAGCATGTTGTTCTAATGCACAATCTAAACACAACATCAAATAATTTTATAGACTATCATAAAAGAATAAAAGGCCGCTGAGTTCGCCAGACACTAAAAAAAAAAAAAAGATGGATAACCGAGCTCTACCCTCATACAACCTGAATTACAAAAAAAAATACATGCTATGGGGTCTTCTTATCTTCATTTCTTCATTCTCTTTCTTTTGATTTGATTTGGTCCAAAGACATCACAGGGCACCCCAGGGACTAAGCCTTCTGGCCACTACTCATCCTAATCCCCCATAACATTAATCCTAATTCTTAATGCAAAATTACATCAAAAATAGGAAAAGTAAATCTAACTACACCTGCAATATAAATGTTAGCTAAACACACCATACAACCCAAACAATTATATGAATAAGTTGGACTTAGCACCCCACACATGGGTAAGCCCACCTATCTAATATGGGTTATGCTGGGCTAAGCAACCTACACAACAAAGCATTTATATTTTATTATGCCTTAAGCACAACCCCTAGAAAATAATGATTAATAATGGCTTAACATCCAATATCAAACATATACCCAAACATAGCCTAAAACATTACATCATAAAAAACACAACATCATACATACAACGCCCTAACTTAGCACTAGAAGTGGTGACTTAGTATTCTAATGTGTGTGCTTAAGGTTTGTGTGGCAAGACATTACTAGGCTTCTTTAGTTTAAGTTTCAATTTAGAGTTTGATTTTGTTTAAATTTTACTTTTGGGTGATTTCAATTTAAGTCATTTAAGGGTTTATTTTTCATTTTTATTTCACTTTTATTTAGTTAAAATGATGTTTAGGTTTTCAAGAATGAAGAGTAGAATGAGTTCCACTAGTAGATGGAACTCACCCTATTCTACATCCTAATTCCTAAAGAATCTAACTAAGGTCCTTAAGTATTTTAATTAGCCCATTTGAATTTGTGTAATTTATTCAATTTGATTTATTTGATTTGATTTAGGGCTTAGAATTTGAGTTGGTTTAAGTATTTGATTGATTGATTTTTGGATTAGATGTTTTAATTTAATTGCATCTTGATATTTCAATATCCTTAATATCTAATGAAGTTTAAGTCTATTTAAATTAATGTGTTTTTGATTGGTTAATTTTAGATTAGATGTTTTGGTTTAATTAAATCTTGATAATTCAATATCCTAGATTTTTGATGAAATTTAAGTTTGTTTAACTTCATGTTCTTTTGATTGATTAATTTCAGATTATATGTTTTTAGTTTAATTAAATCTTGATAATTCAATATCCTAAATATCTAATGAAGTTTAAGTTCATTTAAATTCATGTTCTTTTGATTGATTAATTTTAGATTAGATGTCTTTGGTTTAGTTAAATCTTGATAATTCAATATCCTTTTGAATTAATATTTAATTCTTTTCTTTGATTATGATTATGTGACTTAATTTCATGTTTATTTGATTGTGGTTCATTTATTTGTAGTTTGAT
This sequence comes from Cymbidium sinense, assembly GCA_021442155.1. Lineage (NCBI taxonomy): Eukaryota > Viridiplantae > Streptophyta > Magnoliopsida > Asparagales > Orchidaceae > Cymbidium > Cymbidium sinense. The sequence goes on from CM038216.1 coordinate 119,031,178, forward strand.
CGGATTAGATTAATTAAAATTTTATTTTGATTTTAATTGAGTTTGATTCTTTGTAATTAGGATTTTATTTTTAATCACATCCATTTATCATGTTCATTAAAATTTGGTTTGTATTTTGATTTCATACATTGGATAGTTAATTAGTTTATCTTATTTAAGCAGGTTGAATGAGATTTGATTTGATTACATATTAAATTGATGAGAGTCTTTCTTAATTTAATTTAATTTGATTTAATTTGATTTGATTTAATTTGATTTGATTAGCTTTATTAGTCTATGAGTTTGCTTAGGTTCAATGTGATTATATGATTAGTTTAATTAAGAAGTGTATTTATGTTAATTATAAAGATTTGTTTAATTTTCAATTTTATTTCATATTTATTTAGGTTAATGATATAATTAATGACTAAATAATTTAGGTTTAATTTAGGTTTTCATTAGTATTTAATTGCATTCATGTTTGATTAAGTTTACGTTTAATATAATTAATTTGATTAACTTAAATAGTTTGTTTAAGAGGTGTGGTCAATTATTAAATACAGTAAACATTTGTTTAATTTTTTTTAAAATTTGATTTCATATTTGTTTAGGTTAATGATGTAGTTAATGATTTAATGATTTAAGTTTAAATTAATAATTGATTGGTATTTAATCGCATTTATGTTTGATTAAGTTTAAGTTTAATATGATTAATTTAATTGGCTTTAATTAGTTTCTTTAAGATGTGTGATCAAATTAATTAGTAGATTAATTAAGTGTTTGATTTGAATTAATTTTAATCTGATTTATAAAGTTAATTTGATTTATGAAGATGGTGGATTAATTTATTAAGTTTATATTAACTAGATGTTTGATTAATTAAGTTTGATTAAGGGTAATTAGTTTAATTAAGGAGTGTGTTTAAGTTAATTATTAAATTAAATAAAGATTTATTTAATTCTTAATAATGTAATTAATGACTTAATGATTTAAGTTTAATTTAGGTTTTGATTAGTATTTAATTGCATCTTAATTATGTTTGATTAAGCTTAAGTTTAATATGATTTAATTAACTTAATTAACTTGAGGTGTGATTATTAAATTTAATTGCGTTTGATTTGCTTAATTTTAGAGTTACTTTGATGTAACTTATTTAAATTAATTTGACTAATTAAGATGATGGATTAATTTATTAAGTTTGCATTAATTAAATGTTTGATTAATTAAGTTTGATTAAGGGTAATTAAAATTTTAAATTATTAGACTAATTAAGGGTTTGTTTAATTAGAGATTAATGGCTTAATTTCCCACATGTGAGTGATTTGATTTAGTTAAGTGTTTTCCTTAAGTTTGATTTGATTAAAGGATTATTGGTATTACCATCATTGTTATTAAGTGAATTAATTGTTTATTTCATTTCAATTAGGTTTGATTATTTAAGATTAGAGTTTTATTTGATTTGATTCATTTATTATGTATATTTGATTTCATTAACATGTTTGATTTAGTTATTAGGTTGAAATATTTAATGGTTAATTAATTATCTTATTCCAATTGGATGTGATTTAATTATATATTAATTAAGTTTTCTTTAATTTTATTTGCTTTAATTCGATTAGTATCAAATGATTAAAGTTTCCTAAATTTGTTGAATTTTGAGTTTCATTTAAGATTTAATCATTTAATTTAGTCTTATTAAGTTAAATAGATTTCATCATATTTAATTTAATTTCCTCTAAAGATGATATTTTTCTGATTTGAGATTTGATTAATGATTGCTTAGGTGTTATTTCATCTTTTTATTTTTGTAAATTTTTGAATTTTTATTTGATTTATTTTATTAAAATGGACAATCTGAATTTCAAAATTTAATTTCTTCCAATCGAGAAGTTCTTTTTACTTGACATTTTAATGGTAAGTGTGATTTAGCTTTAATTTCAATCCCTAATAAATTTCAACTTAATGTGATATATATTTTTGGTTTAATTAATGAAATTTGATTTTTTTACTAAAACTCAAATTAAGCTCAAAATACTTAGTAAATTTTGGCAATTTTGGGTTTATTAGATTTCTCTTGGAAAGATGAATCCAACAAGCTCGTGTTTGCAATTTTTGGCTAAATATTTTATTTTTCATGAATTTTTGAAGTTTCAAGTGATTTAAATTATTATTTTTATATGAAAAGAAATATGCATTGACGGTCGATTAATCAAAGTGATCACACGACCGATCCTTCCAATCATGTGAATCATGTGATCGGACGGTCCAGATCGCATCAGGCGATCCGAAGGCCCGAATCATGTAATCCACGTGTGATCCGAGCCGTCCGATCGTGTGAATCGCTCGATCGAGCACTCCATTTCACATCAAGCAATTTGAAGGCCTGGATCACGTGATCCATGCACGATCTTAGCCATCGATCGCAAACCGCGGGAACGGACGATAGTTATAGCCCGCCGACAATGAACAATGCTTTCAGGCTTTTTAAAGGAAAAATGAGGGTTTCTAAGCTAAAACTTATCCAAATGCACCGAAAAAAATGCTATTTTCTAATTGGAATGATTTAAAGTAAAAAATGCGGGATTATCTTGGGGAAATTTCTAAAATTGTAAGAAAATTAATGCAAAATGAGTGAAATCCGAGGCGCTGTTTGGCAAAATTTACCTGTGGGGATGGTTTTGGCGTGAAGATCGGTTTGGTTTGATTCAGTTTAGTTGAACTTATATATGAGCTGATTGAAATATAAATTCAACGATAATCAATTGAGTCCAATGGGTTTTGGCTCAATTAAAAGTTTAAGTCAAAAGGGCCAAGTTAGGCTTGACTTGGGTTGACTTGAATTTGGCTTGATGATTATAGGTTTTATTTATATTTGGATAAATGATCAAATGAATGATTGATTTGAGAGAAAATCCATTAGTTTTGACTTTATTTGGATTTAATTTGGCTAAGTCCAAGGAATTGACTTAAAGGGCTTGGATTGAGTTTAGATTTGATTTTTGATATAGTTTTGATCATTTGAATTCGGATTTCATTTATATTTATGACTATAAATGAAGGAATAATTGATTTATAAAGAGATCAATTGAGTTTTGATTTGGTCTAAGGGAGTTTTGGCTAAGCTTATGAATGTGGTTCATATGACATAGAAAGGGTCTCAGGATTTGAATTTGATTTTGGGTTTCAATCATTTGGAGTTAAATTTTGAAATTAGATTTGGAATTTGAATTTGAGATTTGGTTTGAGAATTGAGTTTGGGTTTGATTTGAGAAAGTGTATCAGATTTGGCTAGGATAGGTAATTTAAGCCAAGGCATAGCCTAATCGTATGATTAACACTTATAAGTCTGGCTTAGGTTAAGTGTTCACCTAATCACTAGAAGTGTCTTATGGCTAAGGAGTTCTTAGTGAGAAGAGTCCTAAGTCTAAGAAGAGGATGCTCACCCAACAAAAGGACCTAGGTGTAGTGTAACCGACAAGGCACACGATCATTGGCGACCAAAATGATCAATGACATCCAAAACATTGCAACAAATAATGGAAGTGATCTATACCTAGACTTGGAAGGTAGATAGAATCACAGTCTTAGTGCAATACAGCTCTCTTTATGTCAAGGTCATAAGAGAGCGAGAAGGAATCTACTAGGGGTTGAGTACATGAACCTTCCACTTGGAAGGGTTCAAGATTAGAGGATAAGAATTTGATTTGTGAATATGATTAGTTTGGGTGTGTATCCACTGGGGATAAGAATTTGGTTAAATTTCTTTGACTTATCTGATTAGACTCCACTAGGGAGGTTGGTTTACTTTTTTATGGCTCCACTGAGGGCATATCTGCTGGGGATGTACACTCGGTTAAATTTATCTTATTTAGGTCCAAGCTCTACTAGGGAGGCCAATTTGATTTGTGCCCTACTGGAGAGAAATTTGGTTTGTTCGATATGTTTAATTTGACTCCACTAGAGATGTTGGTTTTAAATTTATTTTCTTATGGATCGTATCGTTGTGCGATGGACCACACTAAGAAGGAGCCACGGGGGCCTTGGCCTATCTTAGATTTAAAAGTCTAAAGGGGTAGTCTACCTACTATAAGGTAGGACTATTCAACCTGAGGGTTTCCTTTCAATGTGCAATGACTGTACGAGGAAGAAGGCATAGCATACTTACATCTTCAAAAGTATGGATCGCATTGAAATATCGATGGTGCAATAAATCTACCCAAAGCAATTATTGAGCGAGGGTCTTACCTCAACTGGTAACGATGATTAATTTGATTTATATTAGTTTAATTTAATTTAATTTAATTTATTTTAGTGTGTTATATTATGGACCTTTTGACGATGGACCAGAGAAGGGCTATGCCTTGATCATTTACAACCAAAAGGGGACCACAAGATAGAACTATCTAGCCTAAGGGTTGCCTTTCAATATGCAACGATGGTACTAGGAAGAATGCGTAGCAGACTTATATCTTTCAAAGTAGGGATCAGTCATTAGGGTGATTTGTTATTGGTGCAACGATCAATCCCGACCTAGGGTGACTATTTGAGTGAATACCACTATGGACTCATATCAACTCAAGAATAGTCAGAATTAATGTAATTTTTGATGGACCCTGTCAGTGTGCGATCAATCTACTAAGAAGGAACTTATATAAGCCTAAACCTATCTTAGGTTTACAATAAAGGTTAGTCTACCAGTAGAGCTAACCAACGGGGTGCCTCATAATGATCTTAGGAAGAAAGTATGGGGACTCACATCTTCCTAAACAAGGAATCATTTGGGTGATCGGTCACTTGCGTAATAAATCGGGCTTGACCTAGGGCTTCCCATCGGTTTGCAATGATTGTGTTGGAAAGAATGTGGAATAGACTTATATCTTTCAAAGCAAAGATGACCACCTGGGTAACTCGTTGGTGGCACAACAAGTTGAACCTGACCTAAAGGCAACTACTGAGTGAGCACCGCTGGGGGTCTTACCTCAACTCAAGAGTAGTCCTGATGATTAATTTGATTTGATTTGATTTAATTTAATTTTGTGTGTTATATTGTGGACCCTATTAGAGTGCGATGGTCCCACTGAGAAGGGGCTATGTTGGCCTTAACCTATCTCACATAAGTCCAAAGGATAGTCTGCCACAAGTACTCTATCCTAAGGGTTGCCTTTTTGTGCGGATCGACTAGGAAGAAAGTGTAAACTTACATCTTCCAAAGTAGGGATCGGCCATTGTGGTGATCTGATGATCATCACCAGGGTGGCTATTGAATGCCACCGTGGACTTATATCAACTCAAGAATAGTTAGAATTAATTTTTTTAGATGAGCCCCATTGCAATAGATCTACTAAGGAGCTAATATCCTAGACCTATCTTAGTTTACAAATCCAAAGGATAGTCTACCGTTAAAGCTAACCTAAGGGTGTCTTTTGTGCAATGGTCAAGTTTGAAAGAAAGCGGGACTCATCTTCTAAATAAGGAACAAGTGGGTGATTGCACAAATCAACAGACTTAAGGCTACCCGTCAGTTTGCAATGATCGTGCTAGAAAGAGTGCGTAATAGACTTATATCTTTCGAAGCAAAGATGACCTCCAAGATAACTCCTTGGTGGCACAACAAGTTGAACTTGACCTAAGGGTGACTACTGAGAGAGTGTAGACCCGGTGGATTATCTCAACTCAAAGCAATCAGGCAATTCTTATAGGGAGGTTTGCTAACATTGCCCTAAAGATAGGATGCTTTGGAAAGGGGCCACTGGAGGCTTGAATTCCTAATTCACAAGTGAATTAATTTTATTTATTTATTTAATTTATTTTAACGTGGACCCTGTTGGTTCGCAAGGGAAAACTGAGAAGGAGTTTATATCATCCTAGACCTATCTCAGATATACCGAACCAAGGGAGAATCTTCGCATCCACTGAACAAATTTTCCAACCACGGGGGTGGATACTAGGAAAGGGTGACTGTCCAATCCAAAAGTAACCCGGGAAGTATCTAAATGGGGTCATAAAGGATATGATCCAAATAGAATGCCTGTAGAGGATGGGGCCACTAAAGGCTTAATCCACCAGAGAAGATGACTAATCATATATCAAATAGGTATTCGGGCCAAACTCAAAGAGAAAACATGGGACTCTTCCAAGAGTGGTGTATCCACCGGTGAGTCGTTGTCGCATAGAACATCAACCAACCTAAGGTTCATGATTTGCAATAATCGCCTAGAAAGAAGTGTATTTATATCTCTTTAAAGCAGAACTGATCATTGGGATAGTCTATCTTTGGCTCTACAGGGGCCATCCGACCTAAGGAAACTACTAAACGAGGAGTTTTGTGTAAGGACTAGACCCAAGCTTAAAGTAGTCAAGAGGAAAGGAGCCTCTGGGGGACATACCCCAAACCTCAAATATACTCAACCTAGTTAGTACAAGATGGCTAGTTCAAGAAGAAAGCATGGGGACTCACATCTCCTTAAGAAAAGTCAACATGAGGTAGCTCACTGGCTGGGCAGTGAAATCTACCATACTAACAAGGTGTTCATTGGTTTGTAATGGCCAAGTTAGGAAAAAATGCGGGGACTCACATCCTCCAACAAGTAACCACTGGGTTGACATACTAGTGAGGTAGCATATAGACCCGACCTAGAGCAGCTAATGAGTGAGTGCCACAAGGGGATTGCTCCCACATCAAAGTAGCCTGAGACAAAAGATATATATTTATTTGTGTTATGAAAGAGGGAATAGGATGCCGCTTGGGTTCTCTTATACACCTAATATCGTGGTGATTCACGTGCAAAAGATATTTCTAACAGAAATAAATTTGAGATGAAAAGAAATTTTATTGATAATTATTTTCAAACAAGATTTATGGATAATATTTCTTTAGTAGAGCCCATTGATTGGAAGCATCAGCCTCCTTTATAATTTATGATTTGGTAAGACCTCCTTGGTAAGCCTTCTCTATAGCATAAGGGCCTTCCCAAGTGGGTTCAAACTTGCCTCCCATCTTTCACGCAATTGGCCTCCTTAGAATTAAAATAAGCTCTCCTACTTTAAAAGCTCTAGGACAGACCAACTTGTTATGAGCTTGAATCATCTTGGCTTTATATATCTCGAGGTTCTGGCATGCTAGTAGGCATCTCTCCTCCAAACCTTCGAGCTCTTCCAACTGCAACTTGGCATTCTGCTCCATTATGATTTTATTACCCATGGTTATCCTTAGTGATGGGAGTTGGACTTCTAATGGTAGCATGACTTCAGACCCAAACACTAAGGAGAATGGGGTAGATTGAGTTGGAGTTTTGTATGTGGTACGGTAAGCCCATAAGGCTTCAACCAACTGTTCATGCCATCATTGTTTATTGTCATCTAGTGTCTTCTTCGGTATTTGAAAGATGGTTTTGTTGAAGGCTTCTGTTAACCCATTTTCCCTTGGGTAGTAGATGGTAGAATATCTTCAATCTATGTTGTGTCTCCAAGCAAAGCTATTGATTTTAGTGCTCTTGAATGCAGTACCATTATCAGATATAATTGATCGAGGCACCTTAAACCTATATATTATATGGTTCCTGAAAAATTGGAGCACATGTTGAGCTGTGACCTCTCTAAGTGGGATCATCTCTGCCCACTTGGAAAAGTAGTCAGTAGCATTTAGAATGAATTGATGACCTTTGGAAGAAGAAGGATCGATCGGCCCAATGTCTATCCAACACTCAAATGGCCATGAGGCCAATGTGGGATGTAGAACAGAGAGGTTGATGTAGACCACACCATGTACGACATTGGTGGCATCTCCTAGCTAGCACGCAGTCATGATCATTGAAGGCCGTAGTATCCTAATCTCTTGATCTTGGCTTTCATCTTTAGCCAAATTGGTGTCCCACATAAACCCGAGTGTACCACCATCCTACGGTTCTGTTTGTCTAGACAACATAACCACATATGATCAAGGACCCGCATAAGTGCTACCTAGTATAGGAAAGCTCGCTTCACCTAGGTGTGCTGATTTCTCTTAAGATAGTTTGCCTACATTTAAATAATTTATGAATGGTTTCCTCCAATCTAACTCTTCGTCCTTACTAGCAATGACAACCTCCCCTTCAAGAGACAATCTCTAGATGAGTTCAGCATCAATAAGGGATAAGACTTGTCTATTTTGGATCCTTATTGGAATGGACTCATCTTCTAGATATTCCAACTCTTTGGCAAGCTTGGCTAATACGTCTACTACTGTATTCTCTCCTCAAGGAATCTTATAGATGGTAACCTCTGAGATTTGGGCCAACAATTCTATAGTACACTTATGGTAATGATGGAGCTTAGGCTTTAGAACCTTGTAAGACCCAACAATTTGGTTGATGACTAACTGAGAATCCCCAAAAATGTTGATACTCTGGACGTATAATGTAATGACTAACTCAGGGCAATCGCCCTCATATTCGTTTGTTGTTGGTGCATGGATGATGATATGAGAATCTCATCACATCACACCGAGTGGAGAACTATTCCTACCTACCTTCCTAGATGGTAAATTATGGCTTCTTCTCCTCTTTGAGGAAAGTCGCACCATCAAAGTACATCTCCCAGTGGCGAGCACTAGTACCCCCTAAGTTCTTGATTTGTTCATCAGGGAGATCATCATTAAGTGGAGAGTCGAGGGAGATGTGCTTCTAAGAAATAAAGTGTGTCCTTTACAGATGGAGGTATGAATATTATGTCGAGACAAAATCATGGACCAATGTGCTAACCATCCAGATAAGGTCGGTCGTGTCATAAGATATTGTAGTGGATTGACTCTAGAGATTAAGTTCATCTTATGAGAAAGCATATAGTGTCGTAGCTTTTGGGATGCAAATATTAAAGCTAGGTAGTGCATTTTAGTAGGTGGATAGTTTACCTCAGCAGGAATTAGATGATGACTGAGATAATAGAGAGCGTTATCCTTCCTTTCATCATTGGTTTGAGCAAACAAAGTGCCACGAGAGTTGCCTAATGTAGTAGTATATAATATGAGTGGCTTGCCTAGGATAGGGTCTGCCAAGATTGGAGGTGTCATCAGATATTGTTTGATTTCTTCAGAAGCATGCTAGAACTTGTCATCCCATTTGAACTTGGCATCCTTTTGATAAGAGAATGGTATATCTTCGATAAGTTGGAAATGAAGCATCTTAGATATGCCAACCACCTTAGAATGACCTGAAGTTATGTTAGGCTTTTAGGGTGGCATTTAAGATAGCTTTGATCTTCCGATCATTTCTATTCCAATGTAACAACAAACCCATGGAATTTCCAAGTTACTCAATGTGCACACTTGGGGTTCATTTTGAGGTTGTATTATTTTAACCATTCGAAAACTACTCTCAAGTCAAAGAGATGGTCTTCCTTTTCTTTTCTTTTGACAATGAAATCATTGTTGCATTCAACTTGATGATGAATGAGTTTATCAAATATTCGAGTCATGGCCTGCTAGTATGTAGCACTAGCATTTTTAAGGCCGAAAGGCATGACCTTATAACAATAAATTTCAATTGGGGTTCAAAAAGTAGTGTTTCTTTCATTCTCGAGGGCTATCTTGATTTGGTTGTAGCCAGACGACCCATCCATAAAGGAGAAGACTACATGAGATGAGGCGATGTCCACCATTAATTGTATAGGGAAGTGGAAATTCCTTAGACATGCCTTATTTAGATCCCTAAAATCAATGCATATGTAAATTTGTCCATTCTTTTTCTTAACTAGATGACACCGCCAACCGTAGGATATTTTTCTTCCCCATAAAGCCAAAGATCGATCGCTTTCTTGATTTGTTGTTATTCAATGTCTAATCGCATGCCTAGAGCTTGATAGGGTTAGCAGTTCTATTGCTATTTTATGGACCGCTATGTCGAGATAGACGCATCTCTCTTCATAACTCCATGCAAAGCAATCCTTAAACTCTCAATAGCTTCACAAAATCATTGGTTTTTTTTCATTCAATAGAACGATGTATGTTGGGATCTTCGAGCTCCTAGGTTGATTACTTTGAGCTCATCGATAGTTGATCTAATCTCCTCTTTGAACTCTAGCAATGCATCCTTGACTTTAATGTCATATCGATCATATGAAGTTTCTAAGCATACCTCCTTATATGAGTTAGCATGATTTAAAAAGAACCTATCAGATTCTAAGTCTATAATATGAAACTTTGTGGTAGTCTTCCAATCATCTACTTTTAATGGCAACACTAGAGAGCCTAAAGCCCTCTCGCCTTGTTCATTAAATCCTCTCAACATCATCCTCTCTTTTGAAAGTTTGGAGATGTCAATCCTTAAGTAAGCGAGGGTTTTTAGACTCATAATATTCACTAATGCACCCTAGTCAACTAGAACTCTAGATATTATGTATCTTCCAACATCCACTATAATATAAAGAGGGCGATTGTGCTTGGTTATTCCTGGAAGCAAGTATTCATCACTGAATGTAACTCCTAGAGTGTCCTCTAAACTGCGAACCTACTCTTTCGATGTGGTCCAAGCATATAATCAAGAAGATTTTTGATTATAGATTCCCTCTTCTCTTTAGATAAGATAAGGGTGTCATATATGCTTAACTTAGTTAGACTCAGATGCAAGAGATGTTGTCACTTTGGCTTGATCCTCCATAAGCATATCCATAGGTGGAGCTTGTGGAGGCTATTTTCTTGAACCAATGATTGCTTACCCTTATCGAGGTGCCACTCAGAGGAAAGAACTTATCTGGTAGTTAATTTCAATGACCTTGGAATGATGAATTTATATGAAGTTCTACCTTCTTGTGTACCTACCACTTTTCCTATAGATCATCGAGTTGATGACTCCAAATCAATCTAAAAGGTGAACATTGATTTAGAAATGGAAATCCATTTCATTAAAAGAGAATGATCAAAACTAGAGTTATCATTATTATTTTGTAAACTTGGAGAGTTTTTGAGAGGAATAAAATCTAGAGTATGAATGACAAGATTGAAAGCTTTCATTGATTTCTAGATGGAGGTACATGATCTAATAAAGTTTTCTAGTCTCCCAACCTCTATGAAGAAGCTTGGAGGGAAGTAGTAGCTACAATTGGATGGAGTCTAGAATTTTCATGGTTTATTATGCTATCGCAAGTAACATGACTCGCTTCACCTTCTTCAAGTTATCTTTGTAACTTTTCTTTTGTTTTTTTTTTCTTACTTTGGCATTCAAAGCTTCTTGATCTGAGTCCACTTTTAGAGGTTAAATACAATATTCAACCTTCTTATCTTAAGAGGATCTAGTATCCCCAAGAATTCTGATAACCCATTATTCAACAAGTCTTGGGGATAACAATCTCTAACTTGTACTAGCCACCCTTAAAGGTGACACAACAAGACATGACTAACATGATGTGGAGGTAATAAATGGATCATTACTCTTGTCCACATCTTATGGGCTCATAATAATGCCTTCTAAGAGATTCTTAAAGATCTAACCTCCCTCTTGAATGAATATCTTATTCAATCTATCACAAGACTAGGTGGTAATTATATCTAGATATGAGTACCAAGAATGTAAGGTATGAAGAATTTGGCCTATATCTCATGGTGGTAGAAGTGGCAATGGAGGCTTCTAACAAGTCTTCAACTCTTTTCTCCATCTTACATGCTCATCTCTACCTCATCGATGAAGGTGTTGGGTTGAATGAGTATGTCTTCCCTCAACTACACCCTCATATGGATCAAGGAGGGAACCCCTAGTGTAATAGACTTTATAGTCCTCAAGAGATCATCCCCATTGATCAAACTACCTAGCATCCCTTCATCGAGTAATCATCCCTCAAGAGTTCTCTTCTGATCAAAGTGACGATCTCATCTAAGAGCCATCTAATCATGCAAGGATACCACCATGGGAGGGTGACTCATGATAGAAATCTCATGCAGCTTTTACTATCTAGAGATGCTCAGATATAGATCACTACCCACTCCCATTCATGAGGATCTACCACATTTACATCATATCCTACCCTTTACCTATGCTACTGTAGACCGCAATTGTGTGACTATAAATCTGATGTGTGGTGACTCCACTCCTTGGGTCACCATTCCTTCTTCTATAGAGGTGGAGGTCAATAGGAGAGCTAATCACCTCAATGGGTGGAGGATGGAGTGGGATCCTTACCGTGGTCATCACCATGTTATCTTTCGGATGGGGCTTGATTTGAAATGGATGAAATGATGATGGTGAGCTCAATGAGTGGTGCGGAGGTAGCAACACCTCTGATTATAGCCTACTCCTCCATGAGTAGCATAAGGATGATATTATCAATGATCAACCTGGTAGTGATGATCGAAAATATCGAAAGGCCACCATGGAAACATTTATTGCTCCCTCCTACTTACTTGAGCTGATGTATGAGCCTTCAAAGCTCTCTCCCTCTGGATCTGACTTCTAACTCTCCTAGGGATAACTATCTTCAGATCAAAAATTGTACTGCACTGAAGTAGCTCAACCTCGCGCAAGATTATCAGATTGGCTTATGTTAGATGTGTCAAATATATGTGGTGGAGGAGTGAAGAATCCTAGCCCTCTCCATCTGGTAAGAGGGGTGGAAACACCAAAATGGAGAGGTCTCGGAGATCTGAAGAGAAGTATCCATCTCTCTCATTGGATGTTGCTTGATATGGTTCTTATTGAGATTATTATATGGTGACGAGAGCTAGCACCCATCAAGTGGAGGATACTATCTCAAAACCAAAAAAAATTTCCTTTGGGGTGTCCAAGGAGATAATGAGTGTAGAGGAGATTGATAGAAAATGCACAAAACGATACTAGTAGCAGAACAACATTGGCCTTCCTTAGTGAGAAAACTTAAGATGGCATATCAATGGATAAGTGGTGTTGCTGCCACCTCCTTCTTGATGGTGAGGTTGTCCCCAAAACCATGGCCAAAGTAGATGACCTAAGTGAGAGGGTAGAGAGACTAGCATCTTGCTAAATTTGAAAGGGGAAGAAAAAAATGTTGGGAGCCATGGTTTACTAAAGGAGGAAGAATTAATTGCTAAGCATTTGAAAATATAAAAGGACATTGCCTTGATATTCACTTCAATCATTGATTAAGATTTTATTTAATGAACCCACACTAACAATTTAAGGATGTTAAGTGGGTTCATCAAAATTTTAGAGAGATTTTGGATATTGAGGAGAGTCTTTGCCATTTGATTTTGATTTAGAACCCATACTCATTTAGGTAGTTGTGTGGGGTTCTAAAAAGGAGAAATTTTCGAGATATTTGTGTTTTGTGCATCTTGTTTGAAAATATTGATAGTTTGAAAGACTTCTACTTAGCAAATTTGGTATGCTAAGAAAGGTTATGATTGTGTGTTTGAAATATTTTTTGCTTGTGAAGATTTGATTGTGTGATATTTTGATTTGAAAATGGAGCTTCTTACTTAACAAATTTGGTATGTTAAGTAGATGCCAAATGTGTTTGATTTGTGTTTGATGATGACTTTCATTTAACAAATTTGGTATGTTAAGTGAAAGTCAAATGTGATTGTGAGAGATTTTTTTCTTTGAAGATGAGTCACTTAACAAATTTGGTATGTTAAGTGAAAGTCAAATGTGAGATATATTTATTTTTCTTTTGAGAAATGAAACTCTCACTTAACAAATTTGGTATGTTAAGTGAAAGTCAAGTGTGATTTTATGAAAATGATCTTCACTTAACAAATTTGGTATGTTAAAAAGTCAAATGTTTATGATTGAAAATGAAACTCACTTAACAAATTTGGTATGTTAAGTGAAAGTCAAATATGTTTATGATTTTGAAAATGAAACTCACTTAACAAATTTGGTATGTTAAGTGAAAGTCAAATGTGTTTATGATTTTGAAAATGAAACTCTCACTTAACAAATTTGGTATGTTAAGTGAAAGTCAAATGTGTTTATGATTTTGAAAATGAAACTCTCACTTAACAAATTTGGTATGTTAAGTGAAAGTTAAAATGTGTTTATGATTTTGAAATGAAACTCTCACTTAACAAATTTGGTATGTTAAGTGAAAGTCAAATGTGTTTATGATTTTTGAAAGAAAAGAACTTATTTAACAAACTTAGGTATGTTAAATGGAGTTCAATTTGTTCTTATGATTTTCAAAAAAAGGTTCTCATTTGATATACTTGGACATGTCAAATGAGCTCCCAATGTGTTTTGAAGTCCAAGACTTTGGCAAGGAGTTTTATCAGAAAAATGCAAATAGAATTCAATTTGCTCTACCTTCTCCAAGGGAAGGGGAACTCCCATTTGACAAATTTGGGTATGTCAAGTGGGGTTCAAATATGTCTTGACTTCTCTTTTGTGTGTGTATGATTTATTGCTTTTCAAAAAAGAGGGAAAACTTCAACTCTAGCACATGTGAAGTATGCTAAGTGGAGTTTCAATTTTATATCATGATTTTATTCAAAAGTAGAATCTCCATCCAACAAATTCGAGTGTGTGGGATGGGGATAGCTATTTCAAAGAAAATGTGCTTTTGAAAAGACATTAAAATGGTTGATTTTGATTTTGAAAAGAACCTCCATGTAACAATCATAGGATTTGTTAGGTTTGGTTATATGTGTTTTGTGCCTTTTGAAAATTTCTTACAAATTTTGTGTAAAGATCTCTTATTATGTGGATTTTGAAAAGTGCTTTTGGAAAGACATGTTATTTTGTAGAAGAGTTTTATTTTCTTATTGTTCATGGGATGAACCTTGCCTCACCATCAGGATGGTGAAGAGGTTCTTAATTTTGGTCATCTCCTTTGTTTGATTAATTTTAATTTTCACCTATTGGGGGAACCCAATAGGGATTTTAAGACCACATGAGTGAGGTCCTAAACCTAAAAGAGCTTTGCTTAAGGATGAAATAAGCTAAGTGCCAATGGAAAGAATGATAGTCTCGGCCTATATAAAATATAAGTCCACTATCGATGCTTGGAGATAATAATAATTGTACTAAAGATGGAGAGAGGAACCATCCCAAGCGGAGTCGCTAGAAAATTGTGGTGTTTATTTTTGAGATGTGGGACACCATGCAGATCTTAGGGGTACTTATTGAAGTGATCGGGTATGACATTAAGGAATGATGTACTATCTCAAAAGATAGAAATCACCACCCTATAATGGACCTAATCACCTAATAAGGACTCCTAAGGCATGATGGGTCTTCGAATATAACAGAGATCTTTCCCCTACTTTACATGGAAAAGTAAAGTAGGGTTTATTTTAAGCTGTTCATTAAGTTCCCTATGGAGGCCCCATAGTTAATTACATCCTAAGGAATGGAAATTCCTTAAGAATACTCTCGATTAAAGTAGACAATTAGGGTCTCCAAAGATTTCAAGGTTAAGACTATCAAAGGATTGGCTATTTTAGAAAATCAAATGGGATAGATCAAGGAGAAGACTTATTTTGGAATCCAAAGAGAGAAAGTAGAAATGCTCATGATACTAGGAAGCCTAGTGAGCATTCCAACTATAATTGGGCTTTATATTTTGAAATTGAAGAGAGTTAATTATTTGAGTTGACATTTTATTAGATTGTTAGGGCTTATAATTCCACAATATAAGATTATGGAAATGCCTAAGAGGTGAGGATTTATGCTTGTAGCCCGAAGGAAATAGCTACCAGATTCTAAACTAAGGAGCTTGTACAAAACAAAAGGCACTAAAAAATCAAAGGTATATGGTTTACCTCCACAAGAGAATAAATCACCACTACTGACTTATTATCGCCGAGTGGCACTAACTCCTCCTACGCTTTAAATCCATGTAGGCAAGTCTTATGCTTTGCAAGATGGCTAGGCTGTTGTTCATTTAGAAAGGAGACTAAGTCCTTAAACTCACTCCCTAAGAGACTAGAGCATGAGTGGTATGAATCCATGACTTAATCTAATGCAAATTTTATCAAATTTATTTGATTCTTTTGGACTCTTTATTTGACACGCTATGGGATTTTGTATGCCTAAATGCATGAGAATTTGATTATGGGCCAAATCAAGAGAGAAAGGGGTGTTCTTCCACCAAAGGCTCTCAGGTTAAGCCTTGATTCTCTGCAAAGATGGAAGCCCCTCTTAATAAAGAGTGAAATAATATGACATGCATGATATTATACATTCATCCATCCAAACTAAGGGGTTGCTAAAAATTTTATTATCTTGATTTAATTCTAGGCTTTTATGTGAGGTTATGAGTTATTTTAAAATTTTAGTTATGAGTTGTGGGATAGAAAATTAATTTTATCCTAAGAGCCTACCGCATCCAGCCACACATTCAAGCATCAATCATAAAGAAACTATGAAAAGCATGTTGTTCTAATGCAATCTAAGCACAACACCAAATAATTTTATAGACTACATTAAAAGAATAAAAGGCCACTGTGATCGGGTTCCACCGCATACCCCAAAAAGAAAAAAAGATGGGTTGCCGAGCTCTACCCTTATACAACTCGGATTATAAAAATAATACATGTTATGGGGGTCTTCTTTTCTTCATTCCTTCCTTCTCTTTCTTTTGATTTGATTTGCTCCAAAGGCATCACAGGCACCCTGTGGACTAAGCCTTCCCTCATCCTAATCCCCATAACACTAATCCTAATTCCTAATGCAAAATTACATCAAAAATAGAAAAGTAAATCTAGCTACACTGCAAAATAAATGTTAGCTAAACACACCATACAACCAAGTTATATGAATAATTTGGACTTAGCACCCACACATGGGTAACCAAGCCCACCGTCTCCTAACATGTTATGCTAAGCAACCTGATAAAGAAAAAAAGCATTTATATTTTATTAAACCCCTTAAGCACAACCCCTAAAAAAATATGATTAGGCTAATAACGACCTAACATCCAATCTACAAAACATACACCCTAACATCCAGTCTAAAATATTACATCACAAAATAAAACACAACATCATACATACAATGCCCTAACTTAGCACTAGAAGTGGTGACTTAGTATTCTAATGTGTTAAGGCTTTGTGGCAAGACTTTACTAGGCTTCTTTAGTTTAAGTTTCAATTTGAGTTTGAATTTGTTTAAATTTTACCTTTGGGTGATTTCAATTTAAATGATTTAATGATTTATTTTTCATTTTTATTTCACTTTTATTTGGTTAAAATGATGTTTAGGTTTTCAAGAATGAAGAGTAGAATGAGTTCCAGATTTCAATTTAAATGATTTAAGGATTTATTTTTCATTTTTATTTCACTTTTATTTGGTTAAAATGATGTTTAGGTTTTCAAGAATGAAGAGTAGAATGAGTTGTAGATGGAACCTTCTACATCCTAATTCTAAAGAATCTAACTAAAGTCCTTAGTATCTTAAGCATTTGAATTTGTGTATTTTATTGATTTGATTTGATTTGATTTAGAGCTTAGAATTTGAGTTGGTTTAAGTATTTGATTGATTGATTTTTTATTAGATGTTTTAGTTTAATTTCATCTTGGTAATTCAATACCCTTATTATCTAATGAAGTTTAAGTTTGTTTAAATTCATGTGTTTTTATTTGTTAATTTTAGATTAGATGTTTTGGTTTAATTAAATCTTGATAATTCAATATCCTTGATCTTTGATGAAGTTTAAGTTTGTTTAAGTTCATGTTCTTTTGATTAATTTATTAGATGTTTTGGTTTAATTAAATTTTGATAATTCAATCTATCTAATGAAGTTTAAGTTGTTTAATGTTCTTTTGATTGATTAATTTTAGATTAGATGTCTTTGGTTTAGTTAAATCTTGATAATTTGATATCCTTTTTTGATTTTAATTTTTTTTCTTTGATTATGGTTATGTGACTTAATTTCATGCTTATTTGATGGTTCATTTATTTGTAATTTGATGGATTAGATTAAATAAAATTTTATTTTGATTTTAATTGAGTTTGATTCTTTGTAATTAGGATTTTATTTTTAATCACATCCATTTGTCATGTTCATCAAAATTTGGTTTGTATTTTGATTTTGTATATTGGATAGTTAATTAGTTTATCTTATCTAAGTAGGTTGAATAAGATTTGATTTGATTACATATTAAATTGATGAGAGTCTTTCTTAATTTAATTTAATTTGATTTGATTTGATTAGATTTATTAGTCTATGGGTTTGCTCAGGTTCAATGTGATTATATGATTAGTTTAATTAAGAAGTGTGTTTATGTTAATTATAAAGATGTGGTTAATTTTCAATTTGATTTCATATTTTTTTAGGTTAATGATATAATTAATGACTTAATAATTTAAGTTTAATTTAGATTTTGGTTAGTATTTAATTGCATTCATATTTGATTAAGTTTAAGTTTAATATGATTAATTTGATTAACTTAATTAGTTTATTTAAGAGGTGTGATCAATTATTAAATTAAGTAAAGATTTGTTTAATTTTTTTTTTAATTTGATTTCATATTTGTTTAGGTTAATGATGTAATTAATGATTTATGATTTAAGTTTAAATTAAAATTTATTTAATGCATTATGTTGATTAAGTTTAAGTTTAATATGATTAATTTAATTGAATTAATTAGTTTAAGATGTGTGATCAAATTAATTAGCAGATTAATTAAGTGTTTGATTTGAATTAATTTTAATCTGATTTATAAAGTTGATTTAGTTTATTAAGATGGTGGATTAATTTATTAAGTTTGCATTAATTAGATGTTTAATAAATTAAGTTTGATTAAGGGTAATTATTTAATTAAGGAGTGTGTTCAAGTTAATTATTAAATTAAATAAAGATTTATTTAATTCTTAATGATTTATTTATTTAGGTTTTAATTTATTTATTTAATTGTATCTTAATTATGTTTGATTAAGCTTAAGTTTAATATGATTAATTTGATTAACTTAATTACTTTAGGGGTGTGATTATTAAATTTAATTAGGTTTGATTTAAGCTTAATTTTAGGTTAGCTTTGATGTAACTTATTTAATTTGACTAATTAAGATGATGGATTTTATTAAGTTTTGCATTAATTAGATATTTTGATTAATTAAATTTGATTAAGGGTAATTAAAATTATTAGATTAATTAAGGGTTTGTTTAATTAGAGATAAATGGCTTAATTTCTCATGTAGTGATTTGATTTAGTTAAGTGTTTTCTTAAGTTTGATTTCATTAAAGATTATTGTTATTACCATCATTGTTATTAAGTGAATTAATTTTTATTTCAATTCAAGTTTGATTATTTATGATTAGAGTTTTTTTATTTGATTTGATTCATTTATGTTTGATTTCATTAACATGTTTGATTTAGTTATTAGGTTGAAATATTTAATAGTTAATTAATTATCTTATTCCAAATGGATGTGATTTAATCATATGTTAATTAAGTTTATTTTAATTTTATTTACTTTAACTTGATTATTACTGAATGATTAAAGTTTCCTAAATTTGTTGAATTTTGAGTTTGATTTAAGATTTAATCATTTAATTGAGTTTTATTAACTTAAATAGGTTTAATCATATTTAATTTAATTTCCTCTAAAGATGATAATTTTTTTGATTTGAGGTTTGATTAATGATTGCTTAAGTGCTATTTCATTTTTTGATTTTGATTTGATATTTAAATTATTTTTAGATTATGTTTTAATTAACTCCTTAATTGATTAAACTCTACTCTTAAGTGTTTGTTTGGCATTCATTAGGATTCAAAAGATCACATTATTTTCTTAAGAGTTCTAGATATCAATTGAAGTGATTTAAGCCATTTTGAAGATTTTTATAAATTTTTTAATTTTTAATTGATTTATTTTATTAAATTGGACAATTTAATTTTTTAATTTCTCCCAATCCAGAAGTCACTTAAAATTTTTATGGTAGGTGTGATTTAGCTTAATTTCAATCCCTGATAAATTTTAACTTAATCTAATATATATTTTTGGTTTAATTAATGAAATTTCATTTTTCACTAAAACTCAAATTAAGCTCAAAATACTTAGTAAAATTTGGGGATTTTAAATTTATTAGATTTCCCTCGAAAAGATAAATCCAACGAGCCCTTGTTTGCAATTTTTGGCTAAATATTTTTTTTGTTATGATTTTTGAAGTTTCACATGATTTAAATTAATTTTTTTATATAAAAAGAAATATGTGTAGCGCGGGAAGGAAGGAAAATGACCCATGGCTCGGACCATATGATCAATCGGATGGTGCGGATCCAGATCCGAGGCCAAGATCGCATGATGGCGTAGCCGTCCGTCCGTGAGCGCGTGTCGGATGATCCAGCATCGTGATCGAAGATAAGGTCGCGAATGTCGATCAAAAGCGATGGGCGTCATCGCATCAGGCGATCTAAAGGCCAGGATCGCGCGATCCACGTGATCGTCGATCCATGAACGCGGATCGGCGCGCTTCGTTAGGATGAGCGTGTTTTTTAGGCTTTTAAAGAAAAGAGGGTTTCTAAGCCAAAACTTGTCTAGACATATTTTTGTCGATTGAAAATTCTATTTTTAATTAGAATCACTTAAAGTGAAAATGTGGGATTATATATGGGAAATTCCTAAAATTCTAAGAAAATTCACATAAAATACACAAAATCCTAAGGTCGACTACGGTTTGGTAAAATTTACCTCGTCGAGGATGGTTTCCAGTGGCGGTGAAGATCCGAGCAAACTCTTAGATATGTGAGGATGCTTTGGAATGATCTTTAGCCCTTGCCTCCTTGGTCACCTTCAGCGTACTCACTCACCGAAGAGTTATTTATATTTTTGAGCTCAAAAATGGCTTGAATAGGTGGGGGATGGGTTTCTTTTTGCTTTGGAGCTTTTAGGGGCTTAATGGTGGTGGGAGGAAGAGATCTAAAGCCTCATCTCCCCCTCCTTGCTTGGGGTTGTTGGCGTGGATGATAGATTGATTGAGGACTTTGGTTTGCACCAAGTCTCTCTTGTTCATATGATCAGCCTATTCAATGCGTGAGGAGGAGTTAAGTGCTTGTGATGGGAGAATTAAATGAGGTTGGGTGGAATCCTGTGGGGTAGGAGAGAGATTTAAAATGGGTTGGGTTGGTTTTGATGATCCCAAATGGGTTTGGGTGGTTTGATCCCCAATGAGTCTTGGCTTGATTTCAAGAGATTTGACCCAATTTGGTCATATGGGTCGTATTGGGTCAAATTGACCCATTTAACCATAATTGGCCAAATTAGCTTGGGTTATGGGTTGATTAATGTTCAATTGGCTAATTGAAAATGAATGAGGTCTTTGGTTTAAATTAATTTGGATTTAGGTTTGACCCTTTAGGCCAATTTGGGCTAGGTTGATTGATTGGGCTCGATTGATCAAATTGATTTAATTACTTTGGTCAAGTTCAATAATCAATTTGGAATGAAGTTGAGCCATTGGTTGCAATCAGTTTGGGTTAGATCATGATTTGACCCGATTTGATCCTTTAGCCCAATTTGGGTCAATTTGGATCAAATGGACAATTGGGCTTGGTTTGGCCTTGATTGCAATTGATCATCAGGTGTTCATGTGGTGGCTTTGGTGAGCATGGTTCAATCCGATTTGGGTTGGATTGAAAGTTGGCTCAAATGGGTCCTTTAGGTCACTTTGGGTCAAGTGGACCTAAGTGGGCAATTGGTTTGGTTTTGGTTTGATTTGAGTTTAGTTGAACTTGTATATGAGCCCTAGATTAAAATATAAATTCAATGGAAATCAATTTAGAGTCCAATGGGTTTTGGTTCAATTGAAAGTTTTAAGTCAAAAGGGCTAAGTTAGACTTGACTTGGGTTGACTTGAATTTGGTTTGATGATTGTAAGTTTTATTTATATTTGGATAAATGATAGAATGAATGATTGATTAGAAAATTCATTGGTTTTAACTTGATTTGTATATAATTTGACTAAGTCCAAAGAATTGGCTTAAAGGGCTTAGATTGAGTTTGGATTTGATTTTTGATATAGTTTTGGTCATTTGAATTCAGATTTTATTTATATTTGTGAATATAAATGAAGGAATAATTAATTTATAAAGAGATCAATTGAGTTTTGATTTGGTCTAAGGGAGTTTTGGCTAAGCTTATGAATGTGGTTCATATGACTTAGGAAGGGTCTTAGGATTTGAATTTGATTTTGGGTTTCAATCATTTGGAGTTAAATTTTAAAATTAGATTTGGAATTTGAATTTGAGATTTGGTTTGAGAATTGAGTCTGGATTGATTTGAGAAAGTGTATCTAGATTGGGTTTAGGCTATAGGATAGGTAATTTCCTTAGCCCCCAAGGCACTAATCTTATGATTAACACTTATAAGTCTCTTAGGTTAAGTGTTCACCTAATCACTAGAAATGTCTTATGACTAAGGAGTTCTTAGTGTCTAGAAGAGTCCTAAGTCTAAGATGAGGAGGTTAAGAGCTCATTCCAAAAGTGATGTCAACAAAGATTAAATAACTTCTTATAATTTGAAATATAAAAAAACTAAACTCTTTTAAATGTTCTCTTGTTGCATGATATGGGAATATGAAACTTTTTCAGGTGGAGTAGCCACCACAACTAGATAATATTTACCTAAAATATTAATGTAAACAATTAACATGAGACCATTTAAAGTTGGATTTTGACCCTTTTAGAACTGAGAAATCATCAGGTCTTTCTTATGCATTTTTTAAGACTGTTGCATCATGTGCTAAACCTTCATAACCAGCTAAAACCTATGTAAATCTCAAGTAATGTCTACTACTTCTAAAATATTTTTAGTTGGATAAGATTTTATTCTCTTAAATGCATATTCATGCTCTTTAGGTTCCCTAACTTTAACATGAGTTTCATCTATAGCACCAACGCAATCCTATCTCTATACAAATTATATTAAAAAATTTTAAAATAAGATAAAAATTTCAAATATAATATCGACAAATACATAAAAAAAGTGCATGTACATTTTGTTTGATTGTATCTTATACAGCATTTGTAGTAGTGGAGGCTTAATCATCTCATTATGTAACTAGCCAATACATATAATTCTACATTCAAGTACTTATGGACAATTTTTTCCAAATTGTTCAAATTTAAATCAAATGACTTACTTACAAACACTAGTATGTGCAATAACATATCTACTTTGTTGGCCTCACTTTTGGAGTGAGGATTCAATCTCCTCTTCTTAGACTTAGGGTCTTAGATATAAGATTTTTAACTTTGTATAAGATATTTATAGGTATCTACTAAATGAAACCAAATTTGTACCAAACCCAAATCCAAATCCAAGTCAAATGATTGAAATCTATAATCAAATCTAAACTCAAAAATCCAAACCTAAGCTACATGATTCATTCCATGGACTTAGCTAAATCTCAATCCAAATCTAGCAAGATTCAATTGATTTTTCATGATCAATTCATATCTTCAATCATCTTCCCAAAATATAAATTAAATCTACATTCAATTGATCACATACTAAATCCAAATATCAAATCAAAATCCAAGCCTAAGCCACATGATTTATCCCATGGACTTAGCCAAATTTCAATCCAAATTTAAGCAATTTTCTCATGAATCAATTATATCTTCAATCCTCATCCTAAATACAAATCAAACCCCATCAAATCTACAATCACACACAATCAAATCAACAATCCATAATCAAATTTAAATCACAATCCTTCCTAAACCATATGAACCCATCCCATGGACTTAGCCAAATTCCCATTCAATTTGTTTTCTCATGAATCAATTATTTCTTCAATCACCATCCCAAATATAAATCAAACCTACAATCATCAAGCCAAAATAAAATCAACCCAAGAAACCTAACCTAACCCCTTTGACTTGAAATATTCAAATGAACCAAAATCCATTTGAACCCAAACTAATTGTAAACAAATTTATAAATCAATCCTAAATTCATATATAAACTCAACTAAACTTAACTTACCCAAAATTAACTCAAACTATTGGTCCCTTGACAAAGTGACCAATTTGACTATTTGAACCAAGTTTCAATCTAACCCAAATTGGATTGAATCAACTTAACCAAAATCTCCCATGATGATTGATGATCACCTTAGGATGATCAATAAATTGGGTCAAATCAAGTCAACTTAGACATTTGACCAAGTCAACACCCTTAACCAAACTAGCCAAATCTCAAACCAAGAAAAATTAATTGAAACCATTGATTCACACCAACCTATGATCAATGATTGAACATGACTTGACCTCAATTGAGCCAAACCAAGTCTAATTGGCCATTTGACCTAAGTTGACCCAAATTGGCCTAAAAAGCCAAAAATGGGTCAAATCATCTAACCCAAATTGGTTGCAATCAATGGCTCAAGTTTATTACAAATCAATTATTGAACTTGACTAAAGTCATAATCAAGTCATATTTGGATAATTGGTTAACTTGACCCAACCTAGCCCAAATTGACCTTAAAGGTCAAATTGGACCAAATCCAAATTAAACCCAAATTGATCAAACCAAAGATTAAAATCATTTTTAATTAACCATTTGAACATGAACTAACACCTAACCCAACCTAATTTGGTCAAATTGGTCAAATAGGTCAACTTGACCCATTTGACTCATTTGATTTCAGATGAGACAAAATCAAACCTAAGCCAAACCAAATCATTTGAACCAAAACTCTTCAAATCATCATTTGAACATGACCCAAGCCTTAGTATGACCCAATTTGACCAATTGGTCAACTCAACCCAACATGATCCCATATGAACCCATTTGATCATATGAAGCCAAAACCCATAAAATCAACCCATGGGACTTTGATGGTTGACTAAACCCAACCCAAATTGACCCTAAGTCAACCCAAAGTCTGCCCATAATCCAAGTGAGTTCCATCCAAGGGAATTAGCCATTGGAAAAATCTATTTGCATTGGTTCCCCCCATTTGGCAAAGTCCACTCTCCCATCACTTGGGCAGTCATCCAATTGCTAAATGAAGCACGCCTAACCTTCCTAGCCCACTCTAAGCACACTAGGACTTGCCATGAACCAAGAGAAGGTGAGTTAACTCATCGCCCATGCAAACCAAGCACCCCATGGACAAAGGAAAGGAAATATTCCCATATCAGACCTTGACCACCTCCCACCTTCCCCACTCTGGCCCATATGGAATGGAGATAATTTAGGTCTGGACGGTGGCATGAAAATGGAATTCAATCTTGTCCATCCATCTCAATAATTGAGGGGGTATACCCCCTCAATTCAAATGAGAATTGTAGCAATCATCTTCGTTTGAGCCAGAGAGAGTGAAGGAAAGTCTCCCACAGCCATTCCCCAAGCTCCTAAGCTCCCCCATTCCTCCCTCTCTCAGTTTTACGTTAATCCAACCCATTTGCTCAATCCTCCACCAAACTTCAATCAACTTTGTAAACACCTTCCTTGGACCTAGACGACTAAGAACGAATCATTTTCCAAGCTTGAAAACCATCGAAAGCTCAAAGTGTGATCAGGGATCTTAGGCCCAAGCTTAAATCACACTTAAATTCCCTGATTATTCCCTCTAAAATGTGGGATTAATCGTGGTTGTCCAATCTTAGATCGGATGGTCCATGAGAAAGCATGTCTGCCGCCAGCTGACTCAACCATGCGATGTGATAACTTTAATACCCAATCCCCATCGCGCCATGTGGAAAGTGCACCGCATCAGCATGCCACATGGCGCCAACGGGATTAGAGCTTTAATTAGGGTTAATTAATCCATTTTAATGTTTAATCTTCCAAAATTCATATCTAATTATAGAATATCCAAAAAATACAAATGAATGCTCATTTTAAAGGTATTCTAGAGAAGAATTTAATAAAATTATTTCCAATATATTTTAATAGTAAATAGAGTTTAATTAGGGTTTAGGATGATTAAGCATTAAAAATGAGGGCTATTTTTCTTAGAATTTATTTATTGCTTAATTAGGGAAATTGATTGATTAAGCCCTAATTACCCTCTTAACTTCATTAAGAGGAGATTAAGCATAATAATAGTGATTAATTTATTATTTGGACTCCCTAATCACTGTTAAATAATATGGAGACTTAGGGAAGTGGATTGGAGTCTCCCTCCTAATCCTTTCTCTAATTTTCCCTCACTTTTCATCTAAAGTCCTAATTATTAATTAATTAACTAATTAAAAACTTAACTAGCTAAATTGGAATATAAATCATATTAAATCATGCTTAATCTAGTGGATGGCTTATGGAAATAGGTGGGGACCTTTCCTACCTTTTCCTTAAGCCCATCTCATTTCAAGATAATTATTAGCTTTGGTTCCTTCTTTTTTTTGGAGAGATGGATCAATGGATTATTGGTTTAATTGATTTAAAAAATCTAATTAAATCTAATTTTTCCTTAATCCATCTTGGGTAGAGCTTTAGGTGTTTAAGAATCTAAAGAGCTAATTGGAATTATGATTATCTCATGTGAGAAAATCATGAAATTAATTAAAATGGCTCCTTAAGCTTAATTATTAAATAATTTTGAGCTAATTGCATTAGGCCCATTTCATCTTATAATAGCATTGCTATTTACTTTTCAATTTATTTGCATATCATATTAGCTCATAATTGTCTAATCAATTATCTTAAGGTAACATAGGTAAGGGTTAATTAATTGATTTAATCCATGCTTAATTTAATCAATCCATAAAAATCATTTAATTGCTTCTTATTAAATCAAATTAATCCACACATATGGGAAATGGGATTAGGATTAACACCTCTTTCTCACATCTCTCTTAAATCAAGTTAAACATGAAATCAAAAATGACTTTAAGAAACTTTGGTTTATCTTAAATAATCTTATTTATTGTGATTGTCCTTAGGAATTAGTTGGATTGAATGAAATTACATGTTTGTGTTTCTTTATTTCTTTCCAATCATATTAAAATGTTGCATTCAACTTGATTCATGCATTCATTTCTTTCAAAAATTAATTAAAAATAAATGATTTCCTTTATGTCAAATTTGCATGTGTTGACTTAATTAAAAATATGTGTGGCTATTATCACTATTAAATAGAAAATTATTTGAAAAGCATATAAATCAACTATAGCACATGATGTAATGATAATTATAAGCATTTATAAGCTTGTGTGTGCTTACAACTTAGAACATGTGATATGAAGTTCTCTTTTCTTCAACCTTCATGAATTTACAAAGGGATATGAATATTAACAAGTGTATAGTTCATTTGAAAAGGACACAACACTTGCTTGGATTTATTCTTATGTATATCCATGTTAGAATTTAGATAAAATTTTAGCTCATATGTATAAATAAATTAAAATACAATTCTTGCATAGTTTACATTATTATAGTTGTTTGTACCCTCATGAGTATTTAAGAATAGTGGGTATATCTAGTCTGGACACCCGGTGATGCACGGCTTTAAGTAGCCCCAAGGAGGTTCTACCTCATTCCCTTAGTCAAATAATGGCGAAGTACTTGCTTATAACTTTTATACACTTCTGTGTGCATTTGGCTAATGAATGAAAACCTCACCTTATTCCATATGCATAATTCAAAACAAAAATACAATTTCTGTATGATTTCCATTCTTATAGTTGTTTATACATCCATATGTATTTAAGAATAGTGGGTATATCTAGTCTGGACACCCCCGGGGATGCAAGGCTTTAAGCAGCCCCAAGGAGGTTCCTACCTCATTCTCCTGGTCAAAAAAATGGCAAAGTACTTGATTAGAACTTTCATACATTTGAATGTATATTTAGCTAATGAATGAGAATCTCTTTTTTCTATAAAACTCATTTATGCATCCTGCATTTAAGTGTGCCAAAAATATATTGCCTGTATAGATATGTTTAGGACTTAATCATATGCATGTTATATATGATGGAAAGAAATGAATAAACATGTGTTGTGTGATAGTAATTAACCCCAATTAATCTTAAGATGTCTTTCTTATTAAAAGAGACTATTTAAAGTTAACCTAAACCTAGGACAAATTAAAATATATAATAAGTCATTCACTAAAGAGAATTGATTAATTAATATACTTTAAGTGTGGCTTAAGGTAGGGATAAAAGAGAGTGATCCTCTCTTTTCTTCTCTTTATAACACTTAGTTGTTAAGTGCAAGCCAAATGAAACAAAAGAAAACATTAAGTGAAACTTTGCAAATCAATTTAGCCACTTAAAGGGAAACCATCCTTCAAATTAAATCCTTTCTTACTTAAAAAATTATAATAAAGCCTAATTAGAGCATACCACACAAGCCTTAATACACACATTAGATGATTAAGTCACTACTTGTGGCGGAGCATGGTTTGATATATGTTTGGTTTTTATGATATCTTATTGTAGACTAGATTTAGGGTGTATGCTTTGTAGGCTGGATGTTAGGCCGTGATTAGCTTAATAATGTTTTCTATAGGAGATTGTGCTTAAGGGGTGCTTAAAATAAATATAAATTCTCTCTAAATTAGGATAGGTGGACTTGGTTACCTATGTGGTCCTAAGTCCAAGTTATACATATAACAGCTTGTGTAATATGGTGTGTTTAACTAACACTTATTTTGCAAGTGTAGTTAAATTTACTTTTTCTATTTTTAATGTAATTATGCATTAGGAACTAGGATTATGTTATGGGGGAATTAAAATGAGTGAAAGCTAGAAGGCTTTATCCTGGGAGGCCCCCGTGATGCCTTTGGAGTAAGCAAACCCAAATAAATAAATGGAGGATATATGAAGATATGAAGAATGAAGACCCCCATAATATTTATTCATTTGTGAATTTGTAATTATTATTTCATATACTAGGTTATATAAGGGTAGATCTCAGCTACCCATTTCTCTTTTTGAGAATTAGAGTGATACAACCGCACCGTCCTGTATTCTTTTGTGTTAGATTTATAAATTTGATTGATGTTATATTTACAATTGTGCAATAGAAATGACATGTCTTTTCCTTGTTTCTTCATATATGGTGACTTAATGTGTGGCCTGGATCCGATTAGGCTCTTAAAAAAAATTAAATTTTTTACCCCAACTACAATTCATAACTAAACTTTCTAAATAACTCATAACCCACATAAAGTTTAGGCATTAAATTAGAATAATTAAAAGATTTAGCAACCCCTTAGCTAGATGTTGTATGTTGAACATCATGCATGTCATCTTATTTCACTTTTAGTGAGAGGGTTTCCATCCTTGCATGATAGGGGAAGACTTAACCTTTGATGGCTCCTTTGTGGTGGAAAACACCTCTTTCTCTCTAATTTAGCCAACAACCTTATTTCATCATGCATTTAGACATATAAAAATCTTATAGCCTTTGTCAAAATAAAGAGTTCAAAATCAAATAAAAATTGATAAGATTTTGTTGACTCACTTTTGGAGTGAGCTTTTAACTTCTCCATCTTAGACATAGGACTCCTCTAAACACTAAGAGTTCCTTAATCTTAAGACACTTATAGTGACTAGGTGAACACTTAACCTAACCATAGAGACTTAGAAGAGTTAGCCATATGAATAGGTTATGCCTTAGGGGTATTAGAAAAACTTGCCTACCCTATAGCTTAAACACAATCATTACTTCCTTCTTTCAAGTCAAACTTCAAATTCAAACCAACTTCAATTTAAATCAATACTTAAATCAATTCCAACTCAATTGATTTTCTCAAATCAAAAATCAATTCTAAATTCAAATCAATTCCAAAACCTTTCTAAGCCCTTTGATTCCATCTTATGGAATTAGCTCAAATCAAATCTTAAATCAATTCCAACTCAATGGATTTTCTCAAATCATGAATCAATTCTAAATCAAATGATTGAAACCCGTGATTGAATTCAACTCACAAAATCTTTTCTAAGCCCTTTGATTTTATTCTATGGACTTAGCTCAAAGCAAATACAAATCACTCCAAATTCAAAATATTTTCTCATAACACATTTATATTCTCATTTATATTCACAAATATAAATGAAATATAAATTCAAATAATCAAAACTAACTTCAAAACTCAAATCCAGATCCAACTTAAATCCAACTTATGCCCTTTCAATTCAAATCCTTGAACTTAACCAAAATAAATCCAAATCATTCCAAACTCAAAAGATTTTCTCATAACCATTTATATTATCATTTATATTCACAAATGTAAATGAAACATAAATTTAGATAACTAAAACTAACTCAAAACTCAAATCCAAATCTAACCAAAATCAACATATGCTCTTTTAAGTAAAATTCTTGAACTTGACCAAATCAAACCCAAATCAATCCAAACCCTTGGATTTTCTCTTCAAACAATCATTCTTTCAATCATGAATTCAAATATAAACATAAACTACAATCACCAAACCAAAATCAAACTAACCCAAGTAAAACTCATGTTCACTCTTTTGACTTGAAAATACCAAATAAACCAAAACCCATTTGACTCCAAATCACTTATAATTGGATTTATATTTCTATCATAAGTCCATATGTGAGTTCAACCAAACTTGAATCAAGCCTTGATCAAGTCAATTGACTCACTTAGGCTCACTTGACCTAAAGTGACCTAAAGTGTCTTTTTGAGCCAAATTCTAATTCAACCTAAATTAGATTGAACTAAGCCCATCTAAGCCTCACATTATGAGCAACAATCATCTTAGGATGATCAATCACTCAAGTTGGGTCAAACCAAGTCAAACATAGCCTTTGACCAAGTCAACACTTAGCCCAAATGAAACCCAAACTAGCCAAAATTCACCATAAGCCAAATTGATTGAAACCATTGATCCAAACCAATCCAAAATAAATGATTGAATATGATCAAGCCATCAATTGAGCCAAACCAAGTCTAATTGGCCACTTGACCCAAGTTGACCTAAAAAGTAAAATGAGCCAAATCTTGATTAAGCCAAATTGATTGCAACCAATGGGTTGAATTCATTCCAAATCACTTGTTGAACTTGACCAAAGCTTCAATTAGCCAACTAGAGCCAACCTAGCCCAATTGAACATGAACCCAACTTGACCTAAAAGGTCAAACCAACTTGAAATCAAACCAAATCAAAATTGATTGAAACCAAAGTCTACAATACATTTCAAATGATCAACCATGCCTAAACCACCCATGACCTGACCTAATTGGGTCAAATGGGTCAAATTGGTTAACTTGACCCATTTGGCATAAATTAACTCAAATGAACCAAAACCAAATATAAACCAAATTAAACCAAACTAATGACACCCATAGGCTCCAAATGATCATTTGAACTTATCCCAACCCATGGTTTGACCCAATTTGACCAATTGGTCAACCTAATCAAATTTGACCCAACTTGACCTAAATAGGTCAAATTGAACAAAGCCAAACCAAATGAACTCCAAATCACTTGAAATTTGGCCCAACCCACTTTTGAATCATTTCAAATCTATCCAAATCAAAATCAAGGCCAAATGACTATTTTACCATTGGATCAAAGGGTAACCTATGGCCAAATCCACTTGAAAGTTGGCCAATTCTTTCTCATGGCCACTTGGCATCCTATTAATGGACCACATGGAGACCAAGGAGGGTGGTGAACATGACCCAATGGGTTTGGGTTAGCCATGACCCATCCTAAGGCCAAACTGACCCCTCCAATGTGAATTCTCCACTTGGACCACTCCATACACTCACCTAGCACATGAGCATTCCATCTCCTCCACTCCTCTGCCAAAAATGAACCACATGGAGTGCCTAACAGCCTAAATCGATCAATCAATCCAAGAAACTGAGCTAAAATGGCAAAGCTAGTCTCGATCATCCGATCCAAGGAGGGGGAGATATACTCCCCCTCATTCCCACTCAAACCACAGGCCTTGCATTCGATTGAGCTAGAGGAATCGAAAGTAAGGTTCTCCAAACTTCCCAAAGCCATTTCCAAGCCTCCTCAATTTCTTCTTCTCGATTTTCTTCAAAGTCGAAATAGTGGAGGTGAAGTGAATTCCAACTTACTCAACTCTCCATTAAATTCAAATTGCTCTTACAAGCATCATCAAGGGACCTAGTAGAGCTCACTCAAGGTGTTTTTTCAAGTCACCATGCCACGAAGGGGACTTTGATCAAAGTCGATTGCCATTGAAGGGGAGCTTGATCAACCAAGTCATCCACTTCAAATCAAGCTTGAAACTTTCAACATGGCTTCATCTCCACTAGATGAAGTTACCTCCTCTGTTAGAAGCATCGGTGATAGCATCCGGTGAGGTATTGCTCAAAACTAATTCATCCTTAAAAATTGTGTGGTCCTTTGTGAAGGGAATTGTAATCCCATAAGATCCTAGTTGTTGGATGTTCTTCCCTACACCTCTTGATAGGGGTAAATCCACCTAATCCTAGGTGAGCTCATAGGGCGATGACGGCCCCGCTCTGACTTAGGAAGGATGAATCATGAGCTATCCATCCCGTGTGTTTTGGATGGATGACCCTGATTAAATCATGTTAGATTTCCTTTAACTTTTAGCCTAAACTGCAAGATTAATCATGCCCGTCCATTGTAGGATGGTGACTTCTGTCTCTCGAGACAGTACATCATTCCTCAATGTCGCTCCCGATCACCCTAATGAGTACATCCATAGATCTACGTGGTGTCCCAAAATATACAACATTTTTATTTTTCAAATTCCCAAAGTTTGAGAAATAAACAACATAGATTTTTTTGGTGACTCCACTGGGATGGTTCCTCTCTCCATCTTTGGTAAATGATCATTGTCTCCAAGTATCGATAGTGGATTTGTATTTCATAGGAGTCCAAGACTATCCTTCTTTTTTGGTTGGAACTTTGATCATTTCATTCTTAAGCTAAGCTAGCCAACATCCTTTAGGTTTTAGGACCTCACTTCATGTAGATCTTAAAACCCCTATTGGGTCCACCAATAAGTGAAAATAAAATTTAATAAAAAGAGATAACTAAAGCCCTTTTTCTTACTATCTCTATGGAATGGTAAAGTTCATTCCAAAAATAAAGAAAAAATAAATCCTTTATAAAAATATAGCTTTTCAGAAAGCACTTTTTTGAAATTCACATAATAAAATATTTGCACAAAAAGTTTCACCAAATACATATAACTTAACCTACATCTAACAATCTTCAAGATTGTTACATGAAGAAGCTTTTCAAACAAAATCAAAAATCATGTTTTCAAAATGCACATATGAAAATCTTCATTCAATATATCCAAATTTATTGAATGAAGATTTCATTTCCAAATCAAAACCAAAAATCTTCTTTTCAAAAAGCACATATGAGCATCTTAATTTAATATACCCAAATTTATTGAATAAAGATTTCATTCCCAAATATGAATCAAAATCATTTTTTTTCAAAAAGCACATATGAACATCTTTGTTCAATATACCCAAATTTATTGCATGAAGATTTCATTTTCAAATTAAAATCAAAATCACCTTTTCAAAAAGCACATACTTCAAAATGAACATCCTCATTCAATATACCCAAATTTATTGAATGAAGATTTCATTTCCTAATAAAATCATATCATGAAATTGAAACTCCATTTCAATTTATCTTACATATGTTGAAGATGGATTTTCTTCCTTTGTAAAAATTATAAATTTAAAGATAAGCCTCTTCATTAAATATATCCAAACTTATTGAATGGAGGCTTTGTCTTCAAACAAAATCAAGCCATTTGAAACTCCAAATTTGCTAAGTAAAGATCCTCTTTTCAAAAATCATAAAAATCATAAAAATCAAATATTGGACTTTATTTAGCACACCCAAATTTGCTAAGTAAAGATCCTCTTTTCAAAAATTAAAATAATTCAAAACACATTCGATCTTTATTTAGCATACCCAAATTTGCTAAGTAAAGATCCCACTTTTCAAAAATCAACATAAAAATCAAACACATTTCTGCTTTATTTAGCATACCAAAATTTGCTAAGTAAAGATCTCATTTTTGAAAACAAAATCAAAATTAGATGTAGCATACACAAATTTGCTAAGTAAAGATTCCATTTACAAATTTACACATGATTCACATCAAAAATATTTTCAAACATCTCATCTAGCATACCTAAATTTGCTAAATGAGTAGATTCCAAAATCAAATCAAAAATAAAATCAATTGATCCTCTATTTAATATACTCAAATTTGTTAAATAAATGGCAAACATAAAATCAAATTCAAATATGAACCAAAGGAAGCATCAAAATTTTCTTCAAAACATTTCAACCCATTTTCAACATACACAAATTTGTTGAGAATGGATTCTAAACTCAAAAATCTCCTTCAAAAATATCTTCTAAATGAGCCCCACTTAACATATTAAATTGTTGAGTGTGGGTTCAAACTCTAAATCAAAAATTCAAAGTTAGTAGAATACAAAAGAAAAAAAATTTGATTTGAGTTTATTTTCAAAAATTGCAAAACTTCATATTAGTTTCAGTCAGTTTTATCAAAGTTTAGTTTAGTGCTAATGGATGCCCAAAAGTATGTGTTCACTTTTCCTTTTCGGATGGATTTAGCCTTGGATCGGGCCAACCTACCACAGATCAACTTTGCCCATCTGATACACTTTGGCCGAGTATTCGAGGGGGTCAGGATCACTTGTGAGGGGACAACCCTCACCACCGTTAATAGGAATATGGTGACTGGGTAGAAGCCAGTCATCCATGTTGAGAGGCCATCAGATTCTAAATTTCCCTCACTGAAGAGGAAGATGGTGGAGGTTCTAATAATACCTCGGTGCCATGCTTGATTGTTCCCATTACTACCCCACGCTAGTACTCCTATTGTCTTTTTCCAAGGCTACCCGGTTTCAGGATAGTCTCCCACCTTTGAAATAGGTCAGTTCATCTAATCCTCCAAAACTCGGTGCCAATAGATGTCAAGATGAAGCATCATGTGTAGCCAAGGAGATGGGCGATCTTTTGAGGAGTCACCCAGGATAGTCTCTCCACTTATTACACAGAATAAGTTTCATCTTCTTTCCAGATATGATGGAGAGGAAGATGTTAGGAGGATCACAGTGTCACCTCCACCTAGTTCAGTATGAGGCTCTACCAGAGATAGGAGGAGGTCATATGCCAGCCTCAAGACAGTTTTATGCCGAGTTGGCGGGGCATAAGGATGGTCAGAGTTTAGTGCCCAATTTGATTATGATCAGTTATCCCTCATAATGTAGGTGAGCATATCCAGCAGGAGAGGGCCAGAGAGGCCCGTGTATCAATGCATGTTACTAGCAAGGAGAGGTGAAGATATGCCAAATAGTCAGCAACCTCAGCCCTCATGGATTTCCCCGATCAGTGTGCCACCCACGCTGGTCATTCTAACCGACATTCTATTGACTAGTACTACTCATCATGGGAAGACAGTTTCGGCACAGAGAGAGTCGGTGGTGCCTCCATCACATCGCTCCACTCCACGTCTGCCATCACCAGTGCAAGTTCCATCTTCCATAGTTCCATCACAAGACATGAAGGCGGCATCCAGAGAAAAGAGAGCCCCACTAGTGATTCGATTAGGGCAAAGAGATCCTGTTTCATCTACACCACCGATTGAGGCGAGGTCGAGCTCTCCTACTCAACCTCCTACTTCAGTTGCAATGAAGATAGAGTGGTGACCTCATAGCATCGTAGTCATACCATCACCACCACCGCCTTAGCAGATCATGGAGATAGCAGCAACAGAGGAAGAAGAAGATAGTTCCATTATCTCCATGGCCATAGATCCTCCTAGGAGCACCACTCCACCTACTTCAGGTGATAGTCATGAGCATGTATCCTCCAGTGAGCATAGCCCTCACGGGATTAGCACTTCAGTTGCAGGGGATGTCAGATGTATCTTTATTCATGAGCGTGATCCCACCATCGGTCAGTCACGATCATTTATGCCTGTGCAATTGGACCGCTCCCTAGATGATATCATAACACAGTATCTCATTGAGAAGAAAAAATCCTAGTGTACGACTGGTGAACTAGAGGAAGAGAAGGTTAGCTTTGATCCCAATGAAGATGACATGTTGGAGGACTCAAAGGTGCATATAGTTGATAATAGAGGTTTTCTCTTTTGAGATCAACAGAGTTTGGAAGGTGTTGTGGCCGAACAGGATGATATAGCCTATTTGACCCAACACCTCCTTCAACAACTAAAATAGAAGGATGAGCAGATTGACAAGATGGGAAAGAGGCTTGAAGATTTGTTAAGCGGTCTTAGCACTTTAGAATCAAGCTCCAATAGCACATCCTACTATTGTAGAGACTGGTCATCCTAAGTTGTTGTATGTCCTAGATCAAGCCAAGAATTCACCTCTAGTGGAGCAGGGTAGCACTAGCTTGTATAGGAAGGTAGTGGACAGTACCTCCGTACAAGAAAAAGATATTAAACTCATGGTTGAGCAATAAGAAAGAGAAGTGTTGGCACAAGCCCGAGGTGGTTCATTGGTTCCAAAAGGTAGATCCTACCCAGAGGAATTCAATGTTATCCATTATCCTAAGGGTTTTGTGCATCCTTCTTTCAAGAGCTTTGATGGCAGCGGGAACCCTCGCCAACACATGGCGCACTTCAGGGCCAGTTGTTGCAACTCTGGTGGCAGTGATGCACTATTGTTTTGTCTTTTTGTCAGCAGTTTAGTAGGCATAGCCTTTTGACTAGTACGCTGAACTCCCCAACAGTTCAGTGAAGACTTTTGCTGAGTTGAAGCAACTCTTCATTAAGAGATTTGTTGGAGCTCTGCAAAGGGTAACTACAGGTGATCTCGTTGTAGCACAACAACACCCCGGTGAGTCTCTCATTGATTATATTCTCAGATGGAAAATTTTGAGTATGAAAAGTGAACCATAATTGTCTGAATAGCATGCCATTGAAATTCTACTAAAGAATATTCATGACCCGGGCATCTTCATGCTCAAAGGTTTCACCTTCAAGACATTTGAGAAGCTAATCAACAAGGTGGCTAGTCTACAAGGAGAGGCCAAACAGTTGCCTTTTCAAGATCAATCATCAAAGCCAATACCACAGAAGGCCTATGAAAAGAAGCCAGGGGCAGTAGTAGCATTGGACAAGGGGAAGCAACCAGAGAGCGATGAGCAACCTTGAGCACCGGCTCTCTTCCACCTACCATCCTATCGGTCACCTCAGTAGCCTCCATGGCCTTCATTGCCTCCTCCTCAGCTATACTCTCAGCAGTAGTACACATACCCACCACCAAGTAGTACCATCCACCTACTCTTTTGGATAAACTAAATAAACCTTATTCATTTAAGAGAGATAGTCAGAAAAATCTTTAAGAATGTCTTAAATAAACCTAATTTTTAGCTACCCGAGCCTACGAAGCTAGAAAGTGGGCAGAAGCAATGATCCTAACTTTTGCCCCTACCACCGCATGTTAGGTCATGTTTTGGAGGATTACTTCACATTTAAGGACTACCTTGAGCATAGCTACAAGTTAGGCACTATAGTTATCCCAAAGGAATATCTAGTGGAACAACCATCTAGTTCTATTAAGGTAATCCTTGGGGATACATGTGATCTCTCAAAATAAAAGAAGATTGGGATATCTCTTTATACTAAACCTCTAAAAATATTATTTCAAAAATCAAGAAACTTTCATTGCAGGTGCTTGAGGCAGCTTGAACCTCCAACATCAAGGAAGGTTCACAAGTTTCCAAAGATAACTTGGGGAAAGTGGGAGCTCAAACAATAGCATCTGCCCACACTTTAGGATAGCCAAGTAAGCAACCACCCCCACGACCTCCATTCCATCATTACCTACTTCAACACTTCTACTTGCTAGCTCTTCTTAGACATCTTGTATCGAAGGATGAGGCCATCAAATCCCTCACCCCACTCACTTTACTA
The DNA here is from genome assembly GCA_021442155.1 of Cymbidium sinense. NCBI lineage: Eukaryota > Viridiplantae > Streptophyta > Magnoliopsida > Asparagales > Orchidaceae > Cymbidium > Cymbidium sinense. Next base: position 119,068,926 of record CM038216.1, read on the forward strand.
GGTTTCTAATATGTACCTCTTTTTAAATCCAAGAAATCAAGGAATAAAGCTTGTTTGAATTACATCTGTGCCACTTTATTGACCTCACTTTTGGAGTGAGCTTTCAACTTCTTCACCCTAGGCATAAGGGGTCCTCTAGACATTAAGAGTTCTTTAGCCTTAAGACACTTCTAGTGATTAGGTGAACACTTACTCTAATGCTAGAGACTTAGAAGAGTTAGCCATAAGGAATAGGTCATGCCTTAGGGGTGTTAGGAAAACTTGCTACCCTATAGCTTAAACCCAATCCTTACTCCATTCTTTCAAGTCAAACTACAAATCCAAACCAACTTCAAATCCAAACTAACTTTAAATCCAAACCAACTTCAAATTCAAACCAGCTTCAAATTCAAACCAACTTCAAATTCAAATAAACTTCAAATTCCAACTTAAATGATTTTTCTCAATTCATTTAAATCAATTCCAAGTTAAGTGATTTTTCTCAAATTAGACTCAAATCAATTCCAAATCAAAATTCAAATCAATCCCAAAAATCCAAATCATGAATCAATTCCAAATAATTGAAATCCATGATCAATTGTAAATCCAAAATCTTTCCTAAGTCACTTTGATTTCATCTTATGGACTTAGCTCAAATCAAATCCAAATCACTTCAAACTCAAGAGATCTTCTCATAATTCATTTATATTTTCATTTATATTTACAAATATAAATGAAATATAAATTCAAACAACCAAAATCAAATTCAAAAACTCAAACCCAAATTTACCCTAAATTCAACCTTACCCTTTCAAGTTAAATTCTTGAACTTAGCCAAATCAAACTCAAATCAATCCAAGCCTTTGGATTTTCTCTTCAAACAATCAATCCTACAATCACAAACCAAATATAATCACAAACTTCAATCAACAAACCAAAACCAAACTAACCCAAATCAAACCCATGTTCATCATCCCTTTGAATTTGAAATTGTCAAATGAATCAAAACCCATTTGACTCCAAATCACTTGCAAATGGATTTATATTTCAATCATAAGTTCATATGTGAGTTCAACCAACATTGATCAAGCCAATTGACTCACTTAGGCTCACTTGACCTAAAGTGACCTAAAGCACCCTTTTGAGCCAAATTCTAATCCAACCCAAATTGGATTGAACTAAGCCATCAAGCTCATTGAGAAAAATCATCATAAGATGATCAATCACTCAAATTGGGTCAAACCTAGCCTTTGACCAAGTCAACATTTAGCCCAAACCAAACCTAAACTAGCCAAAATCCACCATAGGCCAAATTGATTGAAACCAATGATTTAAACCTATTCATGATTAATGATTGAACATGACCAAGTCATCATTTGAACCAAACCTAGCCTAATTGGCCACTTGACCCAAGTTGACCTAAAAAGTCAAAATATCTCAAATCTTGTTCTAAGCTAAATTGATTGCAGCCAATGGGCAAATTCATTCTAAATCACTTGTTAAACTTGACCAAAGCTCCAATGGGCAGATTCAGACTTTTTCCTATTTTGGTTGATCCAGGTGCATCGATGAACATTATGAATCTAAAGAAACTTTCCTATTTGAAGATTGACATCTCTGCACTCCAAGGAGATCAGATGATGTTGAGAGGATTCAATGAATAGGGTGAGAGGGCTTTAGGCTCCAGAGTGTTACCTTTGGAAATAGGTGACTGGAAGATTGAAGCCAAGTTCTATATAATTGATTTGAATACATCATTCACTACTTTGCACGGTATACTTTGGATACACCAGAATAAGATGATTCCATCCTCCCTTCATCAGTGCATCAAGTTCTGAAAAGATGGGATCGAATACTGTGTCAAAGGAGATGAAAATCTATTTTCAGTTAGAGAGGTTGAGATATATGAGGATGCAACCTACTATCTTCCTCAAAATAAAAATGTCTATTCTCGCAAACTTGTTTACAAAAGAAAAAGAAAAAGAAGAAAAAGAAAAGGAAAAAAGAAAAGAAATAGGAAAGTACAAGTGTGCGAGAAAGGGACACCGAGAAAGAAGTAGAGCTGCATGTCACATTCCACCCACAGTCTGTTCCACCATATGAACATATCGGTAGGATGACTCGATCTCCACTAGGTAGAGCCAGAGACAGATATTGAGACAATTCCAGAGGCGGAAGACCCACTGGTCAGTAGCCAGCCAATAGGGGTTATGTTCCAGTTTACAAGAGTACTCCAGCAATTCACATAGACTTAGAATCCAGTTCGAAGGATAAGTCTCATGTGATTAGCATACTAGCCAACCCCTCTCAGTGGGTATCATTGGAGGTGACACTTGAGTCGGACAGTGATGAAGACCAGGCCTCCAAGAAGAGCATGTATATTCAAATCAAAATTATGTAAAACTATTAGGCAGCAATTAGGAACTTTAGCTCTAACCTCACTTTCCTCTTAAAAGGTTGAAGGTTTAGTAGTTAAGGAAGCCCCTAGGTCTTCCATGAATGTCAAGAAGAAAAGATTCTTATTGGGATCATCATCCTCAAGTCTAGAAGCTAATGTAGAAATTGAGGATAATTCATATAAAAATTTAATGGAATTACCTTTTGATTGGTACTCCTTGAGTTCATAATCTTGCAAGAAAGGTTTGATTCCCATGGTCAGCAGTCAGTATTTTGAGAAGCTATGGAACAACAAAGGTAGGGATGCACAATCAAGATCAGGACTAGATTTCGATACAGTGGGTCAATCGACAACGATGGTTACTGCTTAGTTATCACCAATCATTTGGAGTCTAATAGGATCTTCTCAAACCACACTAACTCTTATGAGGAGATGCGTTTAGAAACTTTAGATAATCCAGATGATCTTCAAATCAAAGATGTACCTCAAAATTTGAAGAGGAAATCCATTCAACAATAGATAAGCTCAAAGAAATCAACCTCGGGATAGAAGAAGATCCACACCCAATATACATCAGTTCTCTGCTGAACGAAGAAGAAACTAATGACTTAGTTAGGCTATTGACTGAGTTTAAGGATTATTTTGCATGGAGCTATGAAGAGATGCCCAGATTATCTCCTGACATAGCAGTCCATAAACTAACAATAGTCTATAATGCTAACCCTACCAAGCAAGCTCCTAGACGCATGTGATGAGAAATTAAACAACAGGTCATTTCTGAAGTCAAGAAACTGTTCAATGTTGATTTTATCAAGAAATAATAATACCTACCTGGTTAGCCAATGTCGTGTCAGTTAAGAAAAAGAATGGACAAATTTGCATATGTGTCGATTTCAGGGACTTAAATAAGGCATATCCTAAGGATGAATTCTCACTTCCTATATCAAAATTAATAGTGGACATTGCCTCATCTCATGCAGTATTCTCCTTTATGGATGGGTCATCTGGCTACAACCAAATCAAGATGGCTCCAAGGATGAAAGAAACACTACTTTTCGAACCTCGATCAAAATTTATTGTTATAAGGTCATGTATTTCGGCCTTAAAAACATTGGTGATACATACAAACGAACCATGACTCAGATCTTCAACAAACTCATTCATCATTAAGTTGAATGCTATGTTGATGATCTAGTAGTCAAAAGCAAAGAAAAAGAAGACCATCTCTTTGACTTGAGAGTAGTTTTCGAATGGTTAAGATAATTCAATCTCAAAATAAACCCTTTGAGGTGTGCATTCATAGTAGCTTCAGGAAAGTTTCTTGGGTTTATTGTCCTACATCGGGGAATAGAGATAGACCCAGAAAATATCAAATCCATCTTAGAAATGCCACCCACTAGAAGCTTAACCCAACTCAAATTATTCTGAGGGCAATTAGCATATTTAATATGCATTATCTCCAATCTATCAAAGAGATGCAAGCCATTTTCAGCACTTATCAAAAAGAATGTTAAGTTCAAGTGGGATGACAAGTGTCAACATGCTTTTGAATACATCAAACAATATTTGGTGAAGCCGTAAGTTCTAGCAGCCCCTGTCCGGGGCAGGTCATTGATCCTCTACACTACTACATTGGATGACTCCCTTGATGCTTTGTTAGCCAAGGCAACAATGAAGGGAAGGAGAACACTCTCTACTACCTTAGCCATCCTCTGATCCCTGCTGAAGAAAACTACCCACCTAATGAAAAATATTTCCTAGCTTTAATCTTTGCCTCCCAAATGCTACACTACATGTTTTCTCATAAGGTGGACTTGATTTCAAGAATCAATCCACTTAATATCTCATGACACGGCCGACGTTATCCAGAAAGTTGGCACATTGGTCCATGATCTTCTCACAGATTGATATTACATTTATACCCCTGCGTGTGGTGAAAGGGCACTAGCAGATTTCTTAGCAGCACGCCCACTTCATGTTGACTCCCTGCTTAGTGAAAATCTCCCTGATGAACAAATCATGAACTTAGGGGAGGTTGACAATCATTGTTGGGAGATGTATTTTGTTGGTGTGACTTCCTCTCAAAAAGGAGAAGAATCACGATCTACACTTCCAAGAAAGGCAGGTAGGAATAGTTTTTTTAACTCAAGAACACGATGTGATGAGATTTTCATACTATATCTCCAATCCATGCACCAACAATGAAGCTGAGTATGAGGCTTTGATTATCGGTCTGGAGCTAGCCTACAGTGTGTGTTAAAAGTATCAACATCTACGAGGATTCTCAGCTGGTCATCAACCAGATTGTTGGGTCCTATAAAGTTATAAAACCTAAGCTTCATCATTTCCATGAGTATATCATGAAGTTGTTGGCCCAAATCTATGAGGTCACCATCTACAAGGTTCTTCGAGGAGAGAATGCAGTAGAAGATGCTTTGGCCAAACTCGCTAAGGAATTGGCATGTCCGAAGATGAGTCCATTCTAATAAGGGTCCAAAATAGACAAGTCATATCCATTTTTGATGTTGAACTCGTCGAGAGACTTTCTCTTGAAGGGGAGGTTGTGATTATCGAAAAGGATGAGGAGCTGGGAGGCAACCATTCATAGATTACTTGAACACAAGAAAACTACCTCAAGAGAAATCACAAGCCCATCAGGTGAAATAGAGAGCTCTCTCATATGCTCTCATGGATGGCACCTTGTATCGACGATCTTTTGATCAAATGTGGTTACACTGTTTAGACAAACATGAAGCTCATATGATCATGACCAAGGTACATCCAAGTCTATGCAGTGTGCATCAATCTGGTCCAAATATGAAAGCAAAGATCAAGATAGTAGGATACTACTAGCCTTTGATGATCACAGATTGTATGAATGTAGCTAGGAGATGCCATAAGTTTTAGGTACATGGTGTGGTACTACCAACCACCCAACATTCTACATCATACATAGGCCTCATGGCCATTTGAGTATTGGGGTACCGATATTGTGGGTCCGATCAATCCTCCTTCTTCTAATGGTCATCGGTTCATCTTAGCAGCCACCGACTACTTTTTAAGTGGGCAGAAGCAATCCCACTCAGAGAGGTCACAGCTCTGTATGGCCTCTAGTTTTTTAGGAATCATATCATATATAAGTTCAGGGTGCCTTGACAAATTATATCTGATAATGGTACTGCATTCAAGAGCACCGAGATCAAAACTTTGCCAGAAAATATGGTATAGATTGGAGTTACTCCACCATCTATTATCCAAGGGCAAATGTCCTAGCAAAAGCATTCAACAAAACTCTCATCCATATACTAAAGAAAATACTTGATGACAACAAACGATAGTGGCATGAGCACCTAGTGGAAGCCTTATGGGCATACCGCACTACATACAGAACTCTAACTCAATCTACCATTTTCTCCTTCATATATGGGTTCCGAAGCATTACCATTAGAAGTTTAGCTCCCATCACTAAGGATAGCAATGGGTAGTAAAATCATTATAGAGCAGAATGCCAAGTTACAGTTATAAGAGCTCAAAGGTTTGGAGGAGAGACACCTACGGGCATGCCAGAACCTCGAGTTGAACAAAACCAAGATGTTTCAAGCTCACAACAAGTCAGTCTACCCTAGAGCTTTCAAGTAGGAGAGCTTGTCAGTTCTAAGGACACCAATTATTGCTCGTCAAAAGTTGGGAGGCAAGTTTGAACCCACTTGGGAAGGCCCTTTTGTCATATAGAAGGCCTACCAAGGAAGGATCTCATCACTTATTTATTTTAAAGGGTAACACCTGATGCTTCCAATTAATGGACTCTATTTGAAGAAATAGTACCCATAAAATCATGTTTGAAAATAATTATCATCAAAAATTTCATTCCAATTCATCAAATTATTCTCTTCTTTTGAAGCATTATCTACTTATTTGTGAATCCACCACGACGTGTTTTAGGGAGGGTAGGTGTAAGAGAACCCAAGAGGCATCTCATCCTTCTTTCACAACACGAACACAAATTAAACATGATTCCCTAGTGCTACTAGAATTGGTGTGAGAGAACCCAAGAGGCATCCTATTTCGATTAGGACAACTAAGTTAGGTATAAGAGAACTCAAGCAGCAGCTTTTCTTGGTGGGATCACAACTGCCATTCATGGCACCATTTCATCAATTCCTAGCACGTTTAGGGTAGGTGTAACAGAACTTGAGCAGCATCCTATACCCTCTAACACAAATACAAAAATAAACACATATCTTTTATCTCGAGCTATTTTGATGTGGGAGCAAGCCCCCTATGGCACTCACTCATTAGCTGCTCTAGGTCAGGCTGATACGCTACCTTGCTAGTCTGTCACCCCAATGGTCACTTATCCGGTGGATGTGAGTCCCCGTGCTTTCTTCCTAACTTGAGCATTGCAAATCAATGAGCTCCTTATTAGTTTGGTAGACTTCACTGTGCAGCCAGTAAGTTACCACATGATTAACTCTGTTTAAGAGGATGTAAGCCTACAAACTTTCTTCTTGAACTAGCCATCATGCACTAACTAAGTTGAGTATATTTGAGGCTTAGGATAAGTCTCCCAGTGGCTCACTTTCCTCTTGATTTGAGTTGATATAAGTCCCCGCTGGCATTCACTCAAGAGTCCCTAGTCGATAGCATGAGCTAAGACATACTATCCTGCAATCAAGATTGATAGAGGAAGATGAGTCCCCGATGCTTTCTTTCTAGTTCATTATCACAAACCGAGGGCACCTTAGGTTGGTTGATGTATCGACAAGGACTCACCCTGGATACACTACTCTTGGAAGATGTGACTCCTTGCACTTTCTCCTTGAGTTGGCCACCGAATACCTATATATATTATCTTCTCTAGGGTTTTGGATAAAGCCCTTAGCGGCCCCTCCCCTGTGGGCACTATATTTGGATCACGTCCTTTGCGACCCTATTTCGACACTGCCCGGGTTACTTTTGGATTGGACAGTCCCCCTTATCCTAGTAGCCACCCCGAGAGAATTTGAGATGCAATGATTCTCCCTTAGTAGTAAATATGTCTGATATAAGCTTTCTCAGGTGATCCCTCAAAACCAACAAGGTCCATGATAAACAAATAAAGAAAATAAATAAACAAATTTATTCATTTGTGGATTAGGAATTCAAGCCCCCAGTGGCCCCTTTCCCAAGCAAGCATCTTATCTTAGAAGTCGTGAGAACTCCCTATAGAATTGTCTAACTACTCTTGAGTAGATAAGTCCCCGGTCGACACTCAAGAATGCCTTAGTTGGGTTCAATCTATTTTGCCACAAACAAGTTACCCGGTCATTTCTCTTGGAAGATGTACTACGCATTCTTTCTAGCATGACTCGCAAATCGATGAGCGCCCAAGGTCTGATTGACATGTTACCTTGCTAATGTGTCACCTGGTCTTCTATTCGTGAAGTGTGAGTCCCCAAGCTTTCTTCCTAAATCAACCATGAAATCAGGCACCCTTTGGTTGGATAGTTCTCCTGTCGAAAACTACTCCTTTGCAGAAATCAAGTTAGGTCAAGGCCAACATAGCCCCTACTTAGTGCAGTCCATCACAAACCAATGGGTTCCATCAAATATATTTAAAAAATTAAATTAAATTTGACTATTTGTGAGCTGATTTAACTCTCTCAATAGCATTCACTCAACCTTAGTTGGGTTTAATTGTTGATCACCAACCGATCACCCCAAAGAATCGATCCTACTTCGAAAGATGTGAGTCTACTATGCTTTCCTCCTAGTACATCTACTACACACTGAAATGCAACCCCTTTGGTTGGATAGTCCTACCATGTGGCTGGTAGACTACCCCTTTGGATTGGTAAATCTGAGATAGGTTTAGGCTAATATAAGCTCCTTCTCAATATGATTCATTGCAAACCAACAGGGTCCACCTCAAAAATTTAAAACTTAAAATATAAAACAAATTCAGCCCTCCTCCCTAGTGAGTCAAATTAAACAAACAAAATAAAAATAACCAACCACCCTAGTGGAGTCAAATTAAATAATCAAATCAATTAGCTTCTCCCTAGTGAGATGCAAATCTTCCTGATTTTCTCAGTGGAATCAATTCAATCCAACCTAAACCTGCTCCCCTAGTGGATGGATCACATTTTCTATCCCCAGTGGATTCCAAATTCTAATTCCTCTGTGGAGCACTAAATCATAAATCAACAAATCAAATCAAATTTCTCCCCAGTGAGACGTAAATTAAATTAAACCTTTTATCCCTAGTGGATGACTTGAATCTCTTCCCCTAATTGAAGGCTCACATACTAAATCCCTCCTTCACTCTCTTATGTCTTTGACATAAGTGGAGTTGCATTGCACTAAGCTCTTGATTCTTTCTACACCTCGGGTTTAAGAGTAGATCATTTCTATTAGTGTTTGTGATCATTCGAACATTGTTGATCATCTCGATTAACACTAATACGTGTGATATTTCTTATCAGTCACACCACACCTATTGGGCACCCTTTGTTGACCTCACTTTTGGAGTGAGCTTTCAACTTCTCCATCTTAAACATAGGACTCCTCTAAATACAAAGAGTTTCTTAGTCTTAAGACACTTCTAGTGACTAGGTGAACACTTAACCTAACCATAGAGACTTAGAAGAGTTAGCCATAGAAATAGGTTATGTCTTAGGGGTATTAGGAAAACTTATCTACCCTATAGCTTAAACCCAATCCTTACTTTCTTCAAGTAAAACTTCAAATTCAAACAACTTCAATTCTAATCAAAACTTAAATCAATTCCAACTCAATTGATTTTCTCAAATCAGAAATCAATTCCAAATTCAAATCAATTCCAAAACCTTTTTAAGCCCTTTGATTCCATCTTATGGACTTAGCTCAAATCAAAATCTTAAATCAATTCCAACTCAATGGATTTTCTCAAATCATGAATCAATTCCAAATCAAATGATTGAAACCCATGATTGAATTTAAATCACAAAATCTTTCCTAAGCCCTTTGATTTCATCCTTATGGACTTAGCTTAAAGAAAATACAAATCACTCCAAATTCAAAAGATTTTCTCATAACCCATTAATATTCTCATTTATATTCACAAATATAAATGAAATATAAATTCAAATAACCAAAACTAAATTCAAAACTCAAATCCTTATCCAACTTAAATCCAACTTATCCCTTTCAAGTCAAATCCTTGAACTTAACCAAAATAAATCCAAATCATTTCAAACTCAAAATATTTTCTCATAACCTATTTATATTCTCATTTATATTCATAAATATAAATGAAATATAAATTCAAATAACCAAAACCAACTTAAAACTCAAATCCAAATATCTAACAAAATCTAACATATGCTCTTCCAAGTCAAATTCTTGAACTTGACCAAATCAAACCCAAATAAATCCAAACCCTTGGATTTTCTCTTCAAACAATCATTCTTGTAATCATGAATCCAAATATAAACATAAACTACAATCACCAAACCAAAATCAAACTAACCCAAGTCAAACTCAAGTTCACTCTTTTGACTTGAAATTGTCAAATGAACCAAAATCCATTTGACTCTAAATCACTTGCAATTGGATTTATATTTCCATCATAAGTCCATATGTGAGTTCAACCAAACTAGAATCAAGCCTTGATCAATCCAATTGACTCACTTAGGCTCACTTGACCCAAAGTGACCTAAAGTACCTTTTTGAGCAAATTCTAATCCAACCCAAATTGGAATGAACTAAGCCCATCTAACCCTCACATTGTGAGCAACAATCATCCTAGAATGATCAATCACTCAAGTTGGGTCAAACCAAGTCAAACCTAGCCTTTGACCAAGTCAACACTTAGCCCAAATGAAATCCAAACTAGCCAAAATTCATCATAAGACAAATTGATTGAAACCATTGATCCAAACCAATCCAAAATCAATGATTGAACATGATCAAGCCATCAATTGAGCCAAACCAAACTTAATTGGCCACACAAGTTGACCCAAGTTGACCTAAAAGGTCATAATAGGTCAAATCTTGATCTAAGCCAAATTGATTGTAACCAATGGGCCAAATTTATTTCAAATCACTTGTTGAACTTGATCAAAGCTTCATTGGCCAAATAGACCAACCTAGCCCAATTAATCATGGAACCTAACTTGACCTAAAAGGTCAAACCAACTTGAAATCAAACCAAACCAAAATTGATCGAAACCAAAGCTTGTGTTGGTGAAAAAAATTATAATAAGATTGTGATCATCATCAACAATCAATCTCCTCCCTTCTTCTTCCTTGGTCTTTTCTCATCCTCATCCCTCTTAGAAAGAAAGATGAAGATAAAAGAAAGAGAGGAAAGAAAAGAGGGAAAATTCAATATGATGATGATTGCTTCTTACTTTTGATGGACACCACATAGAAGCGCAAGTGTACTTATTAGGGTGATCAGGTACGACATTGAGGAAAGTTCTATTATCTTGAAAGATAGAAGTCACCACCCTACAATGGACCAAATCACCTAAATAAGGACTCCTAAGGACTTATAGGTCTACGTAATAATGTATGAGATTCTTCCCCTACTTTACATGAAAAAGTAAAGCAGTGCTTATTTTAAACTAGGTTCATTAAGTTTCCTATGGAGGCAAGCTCCCATGGTTAATTACATCCTAAGGAATAGGATTCCTTAGAAATACTCTCAATTAAGGTAAATGATCTTTGTCTCTAAAGATTTCGAAAGGGTGGGACTATCAATCAATTGGTTTTAGAAAGTCAAATGGATTGATCAAGAGGAGAGTTCTTTTAAATGAAAATAAGTAGGGATGCTACTAGAAAGCCTAGAAAGCATCCCAAATTACCCTATGGTTGGACTTTACATTTTTGAAATTGAATTAATTTGTTTGAGTTGAATTTTTATTAGAAATGTTGAACTTACAATTCCATAATACAAGGTTCTGGAAATGCCTAAGAGGTGGGGATTTATGCTTAGGGCTCACAAAGGTGAGAAGCAACCACTGAACCTAAATCTAGGGAGCTTTGGTGAGGGCCAAAAGCATGACCTAAATCTAAGACAAAAAATGGGTATTTGGTTTACCTCACAAGAGAGTCACCACTGCTTGACTTACAACTATCTGGGGGTGGCCACCAACTAACTCCTCCTATGATTTTAAATTCATGCAGGCAAGTCATATGTTTTATGCAAGATAGCTAAGTTATTATTTATTTTAGGATGAGACTAAGTCCTTAAACTCACTCCCTAAGAGACTAGATCATGTAATACAAATCATATTACATTTTATTTTTTATTTTTGGATAATTATTTGACTCAGGCTTATAGGATTCATATGCCTAATGCATGAGAAATAAGATTATGGGCCAAAATCACCAAGATAGGGGAGGTGTGTTTCCACCATGGCTCTCACAGGTCATGCCAAGTTCTCTGGGAAAGGTGGAAGCCCTCCAATCAAGAGTGAAAATAATATACATTTATGCATGATGATAGAAAATAAATACTAATCCATCTAAGGGGTTGCTAATTCTTTTATCTTGATTTTAACTTAGGCTTTAAGTGAGGTTATGAGTTGTTTATTTTTAATTTTGAATTGATTAATTTGGTAGAATATTTTTTTTTCCCAAAGAGCCTAATCATCATCCAGGCCATACATCAAGCAAGGAAAAAACTAGGAAAAGGATGTCATCTTAATGCACAAGCTAAATAAAACATTAAATATTTTATAAAGCTAATGCAAAAGAATAAAAGGCCAAGTGTGGTCGGACACCACCATACAAACTCAAAAATAAATTGGGTAGCCGAGCTCTACCCTTATACAACCCAGATTACAAGTGAATTACAAAAAAGGAATTCATGTTATGGGAGTCTTCATTCTTCTTTTCTTCTTTCTTCTTTCTTCTTTCTTCTTTCTTCTTTCTTCTTTTCTTTTGGTTCCTTCATTTGGTTCCTTATTTTGGTTACTTTTTTTGGATGGTTGAAATATGGTTGCTCCAAAGGCTTCACATGGTACATAAGATGAGATCTTATGACCAATGCTCATCCTAATCCCTCATAACAATCATTCTAAAATCCTAATTACAAAAATTACATGAAAAGAAAAGGTAAATCTAACTAACACCTACAAAATAGAGATTAGCTAAACAAACCATACAAATCCCAAGCATGTATATTAGACTTAGCACTCCACACATGGGTAACCAAGTCAAGTCCATTGGATTATGCTTAGGGTAAAAGCACCGCACAGCAAAAGCAATTATATTTTTATTACAGTCTAATCACAATCGTAAAATAATGATTAGACAAAATCATCCTACCATTAATTCTACACACATTCACCCTAACATCCAGACTAAAATAAATCATCATAAAATAAAAACAAATATCAAACCATGCACTGCCCTAACCTAAAGCTAGAAGTTGTGACTTAGTTTAATGTGTGTGCTTTAAAAGGTTTGTGTGGTATGCTTAGTTATGGCTTTGAGGTTTAGATTTTCTAAGTGTGAAGAGCTTCAACTTAGATGGGTGATTTAATTTAAGTGTTTAGTTGATTTGGGTTGAGTTTTATTTCAAATTTTGATTTAGTTTACGTGAATCCTACTTAATTACTAAGTTGTAAAGAGAGGGAAAAGAGAAGAGAACTTCTCTTTCCTTCCCTACCTTAAGTTATTTCTAAAGTAGATTCATGTTTAGTTTTGTTTAGTGAATATCTTATTATGTGTTTTAATTAATCCTAAGTTTATATTTTTTCCTAAACAAACCTATTCAAAAAGAAAGGCATTTTAAGATTAAGTAAAGTGAATTAATATCACAAAACACACATCATTTCATTTCTTTCCCAACGTGTATAATATGCATATGGATACATCCTAAGAATATCTATACATACAAGTGGAAATGTTTAGCACACTTTATGATGAATGCTAAGGAATGTTACTTAAGAAAATTGGAATGCTTTATGATGCATGATTTTCATTAAGTAGAAAAGAGGGGTTTCTTTTATCCATTATTCACATGCACATATGTATGTATGAAAGGCATAAGTGGGCACGGCGCCAATATTAGCATCAGGGATGTAAGGTACAAGACCTACTTAGGGCTACTTAAAGCCTCATAACCTTGGGGTTGTCCATCCTAATATACCACTTTCCTTAAATACAAGCACATGTACAAAAGAAATGAATGGGAAAAGAAAGATGCAAAAAGAAGTTTGTATTTGTTTGTTTGTTTTATTTATACAATTTATATGTACAAGTGTGAATTTCCTTCCTAGGTAATAGCATAGAAATGAATAGGAATGGGGTTAGGCAAGTGTTGTGTCCTTTTCAATTGAACTATACACTTTGTCAAATCCTATTCAAAACTATGTTAAAAGAAAAGAGAAGGAAAGCAACACTATGCACATCTTCATATTTATATCCACATGCAAGTTTATAAATAATTATAAGTAGCACACTTTCAATTTTAGGTGTTTTATTTATAGATTTTAAAATAGTTTTGGATTTAGTAGTGATGATAGCCATTCATATTTTTAACTTTAGCCAAAATATGCAATTTGACATAAAGAAACATTTCATTTTAATTTTGATTTTTAAAAGATATGGATGCATGAATTTCATATAAAATATACATTTAACATGCTAGGAAAGAAATAAAGTGATGAAAGTAATGTAAATTCATTCACCTTAATTAATTCCTAAAGACAATCCTATGAAAATAAGAAAGTTTAAAGTGAATCAAAGTTTGTTTAATGTGATTTTTTTTTTATATTTCTTTATGTTTGATTTGGGAAATGTGAAAGAATATTTGTTGGTCCTAACCCATTTCCACCATATGTGGGTTAATTTAGTTTGTTCTTAGGATCATTAGGTGATTTTTATATTTTATTTAGGTTAAGATGTGAATTATGTGTGTTAATTATCCCTTACCTGCACCACCTTAGCATACTCAATCAAATAATTATGAGCCAATGATATGCATAAAATCACACAAGGAATATAAATTTGTAATGCACCTAAGAAGAAAATTTCATGATTTTGAAGTGATTTTGACTAACTCCATAAGAGGGAAATCAAAGTGACTTAGGAAAGATTTGAAATTTGATCATGAGTTTTGGATTTGATTTTGGGTTTAGTTTTATTGATTTGAAAAAAAAAAATCCATTGAATTGAATCAAGGTTTGATTGAGAGTTGAAGTTGATATGAGTTCGAAGTTTCACTTGAAAGAAGGAAGTGAGGATTTGTTTGGATAGGGTAGGCAAATTTAACAAAGGCATGACTTATTAATGGAACTCTTAAGTCTAGGATTGGGTTATGTCCAAAACAACATGATGTGTCTTAAGACTAAGGAACTATTAAAGTCTAAGCGAAGTCCTATGTCTAAGATGGAGTGTTTGAGAGAACATTCAAAAAATGAGGTCAAAAACTTGCAATACATTTCAAATGATTAACCAAGCCTAAAATGAGATATTAGTCAATGGGTTCAATTTCAACTTACCCATTTGATCTAAATGAACTGAAATGAATCAAAACCAAATTTAACCAAACCAATGACACCTATAGGCAATAAATGATCATTTGAATTGACAAGTGGGTTAATTGAATTGGTCAATAACATAATTTGACAACCCTAAATATGTCAAATTAAACCAATACAAAATAAATGAACTAATCACTTGAAATTTCAATCCACTTTGAATCATTTCAAATCTGCCCAAATCAAAATATCCAAATGAACCCTTTGTAAACTATGGCAAAATTCACTTAATTTGTATTCTTTCTCTGGCCACTTGCATCCTCTAGTGGACTACATGGATGGAGGGTGGTGAACATGACCCATGGGTTTATCCATGACCCAAATAAAGGCTAAACTAATGATAGGAATTCTACTTGGATCACTCCATACACTACACTACACATGGGTACTCCCTCTCCTCCACTCCTCTTAAAAAAATCCACATGGAGTGTAACAATGGTTCATCATCCAAGCAATTAAATGATAAAGTTATTCTCGTCATAAGGAGAGGTATACTCTCATTCACTCAAACCACAGACCTTGCATTCGATTGAGGTAGATCGAAAACAAGCTCTCCAACATCCAAAGCCATTTAAAGCCTCCTGATTTCTCCTTCTTGATTTTCTTTAAAGATGAAACAAGGGAGGTGAAATGAAATTCAAACTTACTTAACTCTCCATCCAATTCAAACTGCTCTTGCAAGCATCATCAAGGGACCTTGTCGAGCTCACTCAAGGTATTTTCCAAGTCACCAAGCCACAAGAATGGGGACTTTGATCAAAGCCGATTACCATTAAAGGGAAGTTTGATCAACCAAGACATCCACTTCAAATCAAGGCTTAATACTTTAATGGGACTTGCTCCTAGAGAAGTCCTCCATTAGGCGGTGATAGCTGATGCTCAAGATCCTCCAAAAATTGCTTGGTCCTTTATGAAGGGAATTATAATCACATTAGATAGCCATTGGATGTTCTTCTCTACACCTCTTGATGTGTGGGTAAATCACTAATCCGATTGTGAGCTCATCAGTGTGGAGGACGGGCGAATCTCCCGACTAAGGAGAATGAATGATTTATCCATCCTGTTTGTTTTGGATGGGCCTCATTAAATCATGTTAGATCTCTTTGGTTTTTAGCTAAATTGATTAATTGGGCTCAGATCTTAGAACGAATGGCCCATGGAGAAATGCTTGGATTAATGACACAATGTGACAACTTAAATAACCAATTGAGCTAAGTAGCAGTCAGATTGGGCCAATAGGATTAGTTAATTAAGCTATTCTATCACATTAATCACAAAAACTGAAAATCATAATTTGAAGTTCAAGATATATGTGCTTATTTTAAAGGTATTTAGGAATGATAAAATTATTTTAATTAATTTTAAAGTGAATTTTCTTAATTAGGGTTTATAAACATTTATCACTTTAATTACTCCCAATTTCTTTATTAATTAATTCCAAATTTCTCGACATGTTTGGGATGACTACCTTCAATTTTCTTGGGATTTATCAATGAGTTAATTAAGAAAATTATTAATGAACCCCTAATCATCCCATATAATTAAGAGTAATTTAAGCATATGGATAGTGATTTAATATTTTGAGATAATTAAACATTATTTGTAAGGAGGAGGTTTATGGAATGGATTGGGATATTTTTCTAAGTTATTCCTAAATCCATAATCCAAGCATAATTAAAGATTAATCCACTAATGATCTACTTAATTAGTCTAATCAAACTTTCAAAACCAATATGAACTTAATCACTTTAATTCTTGGGTAGATTCTTAGGTGTTCAAACTGAAGCTTCAAAAAAAATTATATTCATTTATGTATAAGATGGTTATAAAAAATTGACTTAATTAAATCATTTAGCTCAATTAATCAATAATTATGAGCCAATTAGTAGGCCCCATCATTTCTTAGTGCATTTCTTATTTAAATTCATGTGGTTGATATCATATATTGGCTCATTTCTTTGATTAATTATGTTAAAGTGGTGTAAGTAAAATTTAATGGATAATTTTATACCTTAATCTAAACAAAAAATAAAATCAACTTAAGTGTTCTAAACTTATGCCAATTCAGATGTGGAAAATGGGTTAGGAGCAACTCTTTCTCAAATCATTTTCAAATCAAATCCAAAATAAAATCTCTTAGAATTTTGATTCACTTTAAATAATCTTATCTTATAAGATTGTCTTTAGATTAATTGGGTATTAAGTCATATGCTTACATCACTTTATTTCTTTTGAAGCATGCTAGATATTATTTTCTATATGAAATCATGCATTCATTTCTTTTGAAAAATCAATTAAATAAAATTTTTTCCTATTTATGTCAAATTGCATAATTTGGCTAAGATTAAGGATACGAGTGGCTATTATCACTATTAGATCAAAGATTATCTTTAAAACTAATAAATCAAGATTATAAATGAAGTGATTCTACTTATAAGTATATAAGCTTGCATGTTATTATAGCATAAGATGTGTATGTTATTTTCTTAGTTCTCTTAACATGGATTTGAGGTTGCAAAGTGTATAGTTCATTTGAAAATAACATAACACTTGTAAATCTATTTATGAATTTCTATGTTATGACAAGAAGGACCAACATTTGACATATAAATTGCACAACCAAATTAAACAAAAAATTTGCATAATTTTTTCTCCATTTGTTTCTTTTTTGTACATTTACATGTATTTAAGAAAAGTGGTATACTAGTCTGAATTTCAAGGATTTAAGTAGAGTTCATATGACCATTTGAAATGTTTTGGCAACTTTGGTTTGGTTCAATTTGGTTTAGGTTTGGTTTTGGTTCATTTGATTTCATTTAGGTCAAATGGGTCAAGTTGATCAAATTGGCCCATTTGACCTATTTAGGTTACGGCATGGGTTAGTTCATGTTCAGTTGGTCATTTGAAATGGATTGGTATCTTTGTTTCTAATTAAGTTTGGTTTAATTTGATTTTGGCTCAATATAACCTTTTAGGTCAAGTTCGGTTCATGGTCAATTGGGCTAGGTTGGGTCTAGTTGGCCAATTAAGGCTTTGGTCAAGTTCAACAATCATTTTAGAATGAATTTGACCCATTGGTTTCAATCAATTTGGCTTAGAACAAGTTTTGACACATTTTGATATTTTAGGTCAACTTGGGTCAAGTAGCCAATTGGTCTAGGTTAGGCTAAAATGTTGACTTGGTCAAGTTCAAACATTGATCATGAATGAGGTTTGATCAATGGTTTCAATCAATTTGTCCTATGGTGGGTTTTGGCTATGTTGAGTTTCATTTTAGCTAAGTGTTGACTTGGTCAACCCTTAGGTTTGACTTTATTTGAGTGATTGATCATCTCATGATGATTGTTGGTCATGATAAGAGGCTTAGATGGGCTTAGTTTAATCCAATTTGGGTAGGATTAGAATTTGGCTCATAAGGGGTACTTTAGGTCACTTTGAGTCAAGTGAACCTAAGTAGGTCAGATAGCTTGGTCAAAGCTTGATTTGAGTTTGATTGAACTCACATATGGACTTATGATTTAAATATAAATTTATTTGTAAGAGATTTGAAGTCAAATGGGTTTTACTTCATTTGATAATTTCAAGTTAAAATGGTGACTATGAGTTTGACTTGGGTTTGATTTTTGAAGTTAGTTTTGGTTAAGTGATTGAAGTTTGTGTTTATATTTGGATTCATGATTGTATGATTGATTGAATCATTAATAAAAATCAAGAGATTGGCTTGATTTGAATTTTATTTGGCTAAGTTCAAGAGTTTGACTTGAAAGGCTTAGGTTGAATTTTGAGTTGAGTTTGATTTTGGATTGATTTTGGTTGAGTGATTAAAGTTTGTGTTATATTTGGATTCATGATTGAAGGATTGATTGAATCATGAAATAAAAATCAAGGTTTGGCTTGATTAATTTGATTTGGCTAAGTTCAAGTTTGAATTGAAAATTAGGTTGAATTTTGAGTAGATTTGAGTTTGATTTTTGGATTTTGTTTCGGATATTTAAATTTATATTTTATTTATATATGTGAATATAAATAAGAATATAAATGGGTTATGAGAAAATTTTATGATTTTTAAGTGATTTTGACTAACTCCATAAGAGGGAATCAAAGTTACTTAGGAAAGATTTGAAATTTGATCATGAGTTTTGGATTTGATTTTGGATTTAGTTTTATCGATTTGAAAAAAAAATCCATTGAATTGATTCAAGGTTTGATTGAGAGTTGAAGTTGATATGAGTTTAAAGTTTGACTTGAAAGAAGGAAGTGAGGATTTGGTTCAAGCTATGCAAATTTCAACACCCTAAGGCATGACTATTCTATGGCACAAGTCTCATGATTAGGTTGGTGTCCACCCACTTTATGTGTCTTAAGACTAAGGAACTCTTAAAGTATAAGAGAAGTCCTATGTCTAAGATGGAGAGGTTGAGATAACATTCTAAAAATGAGGTTAAAAACTTGTAATACATTTCAAATGATTAACCAAGCCTAAACCAACCCATGACCTGACCTAATTAGGTCAAATGGGTTAAGTTGGTCAACTTGACCCATTTGACCTAAATGAACTCAAATGAATCAAAACCAAATATAAAAAAAATTGAACCAAACCAATGACACCTATAGGCTATAAATGATCATTTGAACTTACCATGGGTTGACCAATTGGTCAACTAACCCAATTGACTTGACCTAAATAGGTCAAATTAAACCAATACAAACTAAATGAACTCCAAATCACTTGAAATTTGGCCCAACCACTTTTGAATCATTTCAAATCTTCCCAAATCAAAATAAAATCCAAATGACCAATTTACCCTTGGGTCAAAGGGTAACCTACGGTAAAATTCACTTGGAATTTGGCCAATTCTTTCTCATGGCCACTTGGCATCCTCCTAGTGGACTACATGGACACCAAGGAGGGTGGTGAACATGACCCAATGGGTTTGGGTCAACCATGACCCAACTCAAGGCTAACCTAACCCCTCCAATGGGAATTCTCCACTTGGATCACTCCGTACACTCACCTAGCACATGGGTACTCCCTCTCCTCCACTCCTCTGCCAAAAATTAACCACATGGAATGCCTAACAGCCTAAACTGATCAATCAATCCAAGCAATTAAGCTAAAATGATAAAGTTATTCTCGGACGTCTAATCCAAGGAGGGGGAGGTATACTCCCCCTCATTCCCACTCAAACCACAGACCTTGCATTCGATTGAGGTAGAGGAATCAAAAGCAAGCTTCTCCAAACATCCCAAAGCCATTTCCAAGCCTCCTCAATTTCTTCTTCTTGATTTTCTTCAAAGATGAAACAAGGGAGGTGAAATGAAATTCCAACTTACTTAACTCTCCATCCAATTCAAACTGCTCTTGCAAGCATCACCAAGGGACCTAGTCGAGCTCACTCAAGGTGTTTTTCGAGTCACCAAGCCACAAGAAGGGGGACTTTGATCAAAGGCGATTACCATTAAAGGGAAGTTTGATCAACCAAGACATCCACTTCAAATCAAGGCTTGATACATTCAATAGGGCTTCCTCTCCCTAAATGAAGCTACCTCCTCCATTGGAAGCGCTGGTGATAGCCTCCGACGAGGTATTGCTCAAAACTGATCCTCCCTCAAAAATTGCTTGGTCCTTTGTGAAGGAAATTGTAATCACATTAGATCCTAGCCATTAGATGCTCTTTTCTACACCTCTTGATGGTGTGGGGTAAATCATGAGCTCAAGTGAGCTCGGATCAGTGGAGGACCATTATCTCCCTCGATAGAAATGAATCATGGTGTCCATCATGTATTTTTGGATGGGCGAATGATTAAATCATGTTAGATCTCTTTAATTTTTAGCCTTCACAGGATTAATCGTCCTCGATCTTAGAATGAATGGCCCATGGAGAAAAAATGCATGCGGTCGGTAATATGTGACAACTTAAATAATTCCATCACGCAGGAAAGCGGCGTCACCATCACGATGGAGCCGATAGGATTAGTTAATTAATTAAATATTCTAATTACCATTAATCAGAAACTTCATAACATCATAATTTAATGTAGAAAAAAAAAAAAAATATATATATATATATATATATATATATATATATATATATATATATATATATATATATATATATTAGGGCTTATTTTAAGGTATTTAGTGGGGAATCCAATAAAATTATTTCTAATTAATTTTAAATAGTGAATTTTCTTAATTGGTTTAATTAAACATTTAATCACCTAATTACTCCCATTACTTCATTAATTAATTCCAAATTTCTACATGTTTAGAGGATGACTTCTACCTCCCTCAATTTTCTTGATTTATCAAGTTAATTAGGGAAATTAATTAATGAACCCTAATCACCCTTAATGTAATAGTAATTAAGCATATGGATGGTGATTTAATCCCTTAATTGAGATAATTAAACATTATTTAAGTGGAGGTTTATGGAATGGGTTGGGATATTTTTCTATTATTCCCAACCCCATTTCTTCCATAATCCAAGCATTAGATTAATCCACTGATCTACTTAATTTCTAATCAAACTTTCAAAACCAATATGAACTTAATCACTTTAATTATTGGGTAGATTCTTAGGTGTTCAATAACCAAAGAGGCTTCAAAGAAAATTATATTCAAACTACATGTATAATATGGTTATAAAAGTACTTAATTAAACCATTTAGCTCAATTAATCAATAATTATGAGCCAATTACATTTGGCCCCATCATTTCTTAGGTGCATTTCTTATTTAAATTCCATGTGGTTGCATATCATATATTGGCTCATAATTATTTGGTTAATTATGTTAAAGTGGTGTAGGTAAGGGGTAATTAATGGACTTAATTTACACCTTAACCTAAACAAAAAATAAAATCAACTTAAGTGTTCTAAAATTAAACTAAATCAATTCACAGATGTGGGAAATGGGTTAGGACTAGCAAACTCTTTCTCACAAATCACTTTCAAATCAAATCCAAAAATAAAAATCTCTTAAAGAATTTTGATTCACTTTAAATAATCTTATCTTATAGGATTATCTTTAGGAATTAATTAGGGTGAATTAAGTCATATGCTTACATCACTTTATTTCTTTCTAAGCATACTAAATATTATTTGCCATATGAAATCATGCATTCATTTCTTTTGAAAAATCAATTAAATAAAATGTTTTCTATGTCAAATTGCATATTTTGGCTAAGATTAAGGATATGAGTGGCTATTATCACTATTAGATCAAAGATTATCTTTAAAACTTATAAATCAAAGATTATAAATGAAGTGATTCTACTTATAAGTACTTATAAGCTTGCATGTGATTATAGCATAAGATGTGTATTATGTTATTTTCTTCTCTTCTCTTAACATGGATTTGAATAGGATTTGCAAAGTGTATAGTTCATTTGAAAATAACATAACACTTGCTTAAATCTATTCCTATGCATTTCTATGTTATGACTTAAGAAGGACCTTCACATTTAGACATGTAAATTGCATAACCAAATTAAACAAAAATTCTATGCATAATTCTTTCTCCATTTGTTTCTTTTTGTACATTTACATGTATTTAAGAAAAGTATACTAGTCTAGACACCTCGGGATTGCGAGGCTTTAAGTAGCCCCAAGTAGGTCTTGTACCATACACCCCTGGGGTAGAAAATAATGGTGCCATACTCAGTTATGTCTTTTATACATGTGGATGTGCATTTTTTAATGGATAAGGAATCCCCTTTTTCTATATAATAAAAACATGCATTCATGGAATATCCAAATTTTCTTAAACAGCATATCTTAGCATTCATCATCAAAGTGTGCTAAAGTTTGCATTGCATGTATAGATATGCTTAGGATTATTCATGTGCATGGTATGCATGTTAAAAAAAATAAATAGTTGTGTGTTATGTGATAGTAATTTACCTTAATTAATCTTAAGAGCCATTTCTTATTGAATAGGACTATTTAGAGTAAATCTAAACATAGGGTTAATTAAAATACATAATAAAATTTTACTAAAGAAAAATCATTAATGAATCTACCTTAGAAATTACTTAAGGTAGGGATGAAAGAGAAGTTCTCTTTTCTTTTTTTCTCTTTATAACATTTAGTAACTAAATATAGGTTCATTCAAACCAAATCAAATCATCAAATAAAATTGACAAATCAACTAAATCACTTGAAATGAAACCACCCTTCTAAATTGAATCTCTCACACTTAGAAAATTTTAACTTTACAGCCTAGCTAAGACATGCCACATAAGCCTTAAATAGCACACATATTAGGCTAAGTCACCATTTCTAGCTCTATTTTAGGGCGTTGCATGGTTTGATTCCTGATTTTATTTTATGATGTAATATTTTTATACTAGATGTTAGGGTGTAAGTGTGGGGATGATAGGATGATCTTAGCTTAATCATGTCTTCTGCATGGGATTATGCTTAAGAGGTGCTGTAATAAAAATGTAAATGTTTTTGCTATGCAGGTTGCTTATACCTCTAAGCATAATCCAAACTAGGATAGGTGGACTTGGTTACCCATGTTTGGGGTGCTAAGTCCAACTTATTCATGTAACTACTTGGGATGTGTAGTATGTTTGGCTAATCTCTATTTTGTAGGTTTAGTTAGATTTACCTTTCCCATTTTGATGTACTTTTTGATAATTAAGATTTGAAATGAATGTCATGGGGATTAGAATGAACATTGGTCATAAGACCAAGTCTTATGCACCATGTGAAGCCTTGGAGCAACCATGTTCCAATCAAGCCAAAAGAAGGAAAGAAATGAAGAAAGAAAGAAAGAAAGAAAGAAAGAAAGAAATGAAGAAACGAAGAATGAAGACCCCCATAACATGAATTCCTTTTGAGTTATAATTATTCATTTATAATCTGAGTTGTATAAGGATAGAGCTCAGCTACCCTTTTTTTTGGTTTGTGCGGTGGCACTTGACCACATCAGCCTCTTATTCTTTTGCATTAATTTATAAATTGATTTATGCTTTATTTATGATTGTGCAATTAGTATGGCATAATTTTCCTAGTTTCTTCATTGATTGATGAATGGCCTGGATACAATTAGGCTCTTAGGAAAAAATAAATTTTTATCCAATTAATCAACTCAAAATTAAAATTAAATAACTCATAACCTCACCTAAAGCCTAGGACATAAATCAAGATAATAAAAGATTTAGCAACCCTTTAGTTGGATGTTGTATGTCTCATATCATGCATAAAAATCATATTGTCTCACTCTTACTAATAACGGGCTTCCACCTTTGCCAGAGAAAATGGTTTGGCCATTGAGAGCCATGGTGGAAACACACATCCTTCTTTTTGATTTTGTCCCATAACCAATTTCTCATGCATTAGGCATATGAAATCCCTTAGCCTGTGTCAAATAACAAAGTCCAAAAATCAAAATAAAACTTAACAAAATTTGCATTAGATTAAGTCATTATTCATGCTCTTATTGATCTAGTCTCTTAGGTAGTGCATTTAAGGACTTAGTCTCCTTTCAAAATAAATAATAGCCATCTTACAAAGAAAAAGACTTTCCTACATGTATTTAAAATCATAGGAGGAGTTAGTTGGCAGCCACCCCCAAGCAATTGTAAGTCCAACTGTTGAGTGGTCTATCCTCTCTTATGGAGGTAAACTATATACCCATTTTTGCCTTGGATTTAGGTCATACTCTAGCCCTCGCTAAACCTCCCAAGATTTAGGATCTGAGGTTGTTGTTTTCTTTGCAGGCTACAAGCATAAATCCTCACCTCTTAGGCATTTCTATAACTTGTATTGTGAAATTATAAGCCCTAGATTTCTAATAAAAATTCAAATCAAATATATAATTCTTCTCAAATTTCAAAAATATAAAGCCCAACCATAGGATTATTTAGTATGCTTACTAGATTTCCTAGTATCATGAGCATCCTCTACTCATCTCCCTTTGGTTAAAAAAAACTCCCTCCTTTTGATCAATCCCACTTGATTTTCCAAAAATAACGAATTAATTGATAGTCCTATCTTTGAAATCTTTGGAGATAATAATTATTTACCTTAATTGAGAGTATTCCTAAGGAATCTCATTCCTTAAAATGTAATTAAAATATGGGCTTGCCTACATAGGGAACTTAACAAAGCCAGCCTAAAATAAACTCTACTTTACTTTTTTATGTAAAGTAGGAGAAAGATCTCTAGTACATTCAAAGGCCCATTATCCTTAGGAGTCCTTATTAGGTGATTAGGTCTATTATAGCTTGGTGACTTCTATCTCTCGAGATAGTATATCATTCCTCAATGTCATACCCGATCACCCTAATTAGTACATCTATGGATCTACGTGGTGTCTCAACATATACAACATTTTTATTTTTCAAATTCCCAAAGTTTGAGAAATAAACACCACCGATTTACATTAAATTAAGTCATTACTCATATCACTCATGCT
Source organism: Cymbidium sinense (assembly GCA_021442155.1). NCBI lineage: Eukaryota > Viridiplantae > Streptophyta > Magnoliopsida > Asparagales > Orchidaceae > Cymbidium > Cymbidium sinense. The sequence goes on from CM038216.1 coordinate 119,094,246, forward strand.
CTAGTCTCTTAGGGAGTGGGTTTAAGGACTTTAGTCTCTTTCTAAATAAAAATAACCCAACCATCTTGCTAAACATATGACTTGACCAAATGATTTTAAAGTGTAGGAGGAGTTAGCTGGCTGCCACTCCAGGCGATTATAAGTCTAGCAGTCGGATGGTTTACCATCTCTTATGGAGGTAGACCATATACCCATCTTCACTTAGATTTAGGACGTGCCTCGACCCTAGCTAAAGTTCCCTATATTTAGGATCTAAGATCGTTGTTTCCCCTTGAGCTATAAGCGTAAATCCTCACCCCTTAGGCATTTCCATGATCTTGTATTGTGGGATTATAAGTCCTAGCCTTCTAATAAAATAATTCAAACATATAACTCTCCTTAATTTTAAACATATAAAGCCCAACCATAGGATATGCTAGAATGCTTACTAGGTTTTCTAGTATCATGAGCATTCCCTACTCATCTCTCTTTAGCTTTGATAATAAGTCTCTCCTTTTTTATCTATCCCAGTTGATTTTCAAACATAGATAACTTATTGATAATCCTATCTTTAATATCTTTGGAGACAATAACTGCCTACTTAAATCAAGAGTATTCCAAAAGAACTCACCATCCTTAGGATGTAATTAACTATGAAGGCTTGCCCCCATAGGGAACTTTAGAACTAGGTTTAAATAAACCCTACTTTATTCATCCATGTAAAGTAAGGAGAGAATCTCTAGTATATTCGAAGACCCATCATGTCATAGGAGTTCTTATTAGGTGATTAGGTTCATCATAAGGTGGTGATTTCTATCTTTTGAGATAGTGTATCATTCTTTGATGTCATACCCGATCACTTCAACAAGTACATGTTCAGATCTCCGTGGTGTCCCCCATACACAATCAAAAATAAACACCATAGAGCACAACCAAATCAAAGAAGATGAATTGAAAACATAAATAAATGAAGATATGAAGAATGAATACCCCCATAGCATGTATTCATTCCAATTATAATTATTCTTTTATATACCGAGTTGTATAAGGGTAGAATACACCTTTTCTTTTTTCGGGTTATGCTGTGGTACCACACCTATTATTCTTTTGCAGTTGTTATAATATTGATTGATGATTTATTTAAATTGTGCATTAAAAATGGCATACTTTTCATAGTTTCTTATGTTTGATGTCTTAATGTATGGATGTGTTACGATTTTAGGATAAAATAAATTTTCTACCCAACTAATCACTCATAACTAAATTTTTAATAACTCATGACCTCATCATAAAGCCTAGGTTATGAGTAAGATAATTAAAATATTTAGCAACCCCTTAGATGTATGGTTGTATGTCTCACATCATGCATGCATCTTGAATCACTCTTGCAAAATGAGGGCCTCCGTTCTTACACGTATAAGGACCACTTGACCTATGAGAGCAACCCCTACTAATGGAGCTTCACCCTCTTTCTCTTTTGATTTGGCCAATAGTCTACTTCATCATGCATTTAGGCATATAAAAATCCCAAAGCCTTTGTCTAAAATATCATGTCAAAATGAAATAAAATTTGAAAATTTTTTGTTTTTGTAGATTAAATCATATGCTCATATCACTCATGATCTAGTCTCTTAGGGAGTGGGTTTAGGACTTTAATCTCTTTCCAATTTAAATAGCTATTCAAACTATCTTGTAATTCATAAGATCAGACTACATGGTTTTAAAAATAGTAGAAGGAGTTAGCTAGCGATCACTCCAGGCAATTATAAGTCCAGAAGTCAGACTATTCATCCTCTCTTATGGAGGTGAACCATTATGTCCACTTGTCGCTTAAATTTAGGTTGTGCTTTAGATCTTACTAAAGCTTTCTATATTTAGATCCAAGGTGGTTATTTTCTTTGGGCTACAAGCATAAATCCTCACCTCTTATGCATTTTCACAACCTTGTGTTGATGGATTATATGCCCTAGTTATCTAGTAAAATTCAACTCAAATAAATAAATCTCTTCACCTTCAAATATATAAAGCCTAATTATATAATAGATTGGAATGCTCACTAGGCTTCATAGTATCATGAGCATTTCCAACTTTCTTCCTTTGGATTCTAAAAATAAGACTTCTCCTTGAACTTTCCCAATTGATTTTCTAAACATAACCAATCCTTTAATAGTCTAACCTTGAAATCTTTGGAGATGATAATTATCTACTTTAATCAAAAGTATTCATAGGGAATTTTATTCCCTAGGATGTAATTAACTATGGAGGCTTGCCTCCAAAGGAAACTTAAAAGTTTAATATAAACCCTGGTTTATTCATCCATGTAAAGCAGGATAAAAATCTTTGGTATATTTGAAGACCCATTATGCCTTAGGATTCCTCATTAGGTGATTAGGTCCATTATAGGGTGATGCTTCTATCTTTCAAGATAGTACAACATACCTCAATGTTGCACCCGATCACTTTAATGAGTACCCCCCCTACGATCTGTGTGGTGTCCCCCCCACTTCCAAAAATAAACACCATATACTTATTGTGAGAATTTTATTTGAAACACTACATAGATCTTGGGAGTTATTATTTAAGTAATCAAATATGAAATTAATGAATAAATATATTATCTTGAAATATAAACATATTATCTTATAATGGATTCAATTTCTTAATAAAGACTCTTAAGGATGATGGGTTTTCGATGTACTAAAAATTTTTCCCATGAACTATATGGAGAAATATAATAGGGTTTATTTTAGTGTAGGGTCCATAGATTTATAAGGGCAAGACCTAAATTAATTACATATTATAAGAAAGAAAATTTTTCCTAAGAATACTCTCAATTAAATAAATTGATCTTCATCTATATATATTTCAAATATTATCTTAAAAATATAGTTAATTTAAAAATTCAAAAGGGAACACTCAAGGAGGAGTTCTTTTGAAAGCCAATTGGGAATAAGTAAGAAATCATTTTAGACACTTGAAAATCTAGTAAGCATTTTAAATTATCTTATTATTGGGCTTTAAATTTTTGAAATTATGATTATTGAGATTCTGAGTTAATATTTTATTATAAATCTAGGACTTAGATTATGGCAACAGAAGACTATAGAAATACCTAGAAGTTGAATAATTATTCTCATATCAAACAAGATGCTTCAAAACATAAGTCTAAAAAGGCTTTTGACATAAGTCAGAGGCTCGACCAAGTCTAATCACATGAACTTAGGAATTATTGATTCACTTTCTTGCTTGATAAAATAATCTTATCACACTCTTCTACACTTACTTTCGCCTATAAGGGTTGTCAGCTAATACAACTATGGTGTTTATTTTTGGATGTAGGGGGGACACCATGCAGATCATTGGTGGATACTTATTGAAGTGATTGGGTATGATATTGAGGTATGATATACTATCTCAAAAGATAGAGGCATCACCCTTCAATGGACCTAATCACCTAATAAGGACACCTAAGGCATGATGGGTTTTCAAATATACTAAAAAATTTTCCTCTGCTTAACATGGATGAATAAAGCAGGGTTTATATTAAATTGGGTTCTTAAGTTCCCTATGGAGGCAAGCCTCCATAGTTAATTAAATCATATGGAATGAAATTCTATAAGAATACTCTCAGCTAAAGTAAATGATTATCATCTCCAAAGATTTCAAGGTTAAACTATCAAAGGATTGGTTATATTTGAAAAATAAAATGGAAAAGTTTAAGGAGAAGACTTATTTTAGAATCCAAAGGGAGGAAGTAGGAAATGCTCATGATACCAGAAATCCTAGTGAGCATTCTAATTTATCCCATAAATAGGCTTTATATATTTAAAAGTGAAGAGATTTTTTTGTTTGAGTTAAATTTTATCAGATTCTAGGGCTTATAATCCGCCAACACAAGATTATGGAAATACATAAGAGGTAATGATTTATGCTTGTTGCCCAAAAGAAATAGCTACCTCAGGTCTTGAATCTAGGAAGCTTTAATATGAGCTAAAGCACGACTTAAATCTAACCAATAGGTGGACATAAAGGTTTACCTCCACAAGAGAGAGTAAACCATCCGACTTCTAGACTTATAACCACCTGGTGTAGTCATCAGCTAACTCCTCCTATGATTTTAAAACCATGTAGTCTAGTTTTATGAATTATAAGATTTATAGGGTAGTTATTTATTTAGAAAGAGACTAAAGTCTTAAACCCACTCCCTAAGAGACTAGAGCATGAGTGGTATAAGCATATGATTTAATCTACCAATGCAAAATCTTTTTTTAAAATTTTATTTTATTTTGGCACATCATTTAGATAAAGGCTTTGAAATTTTGTATGCCTAAATGCATGATAAAAATTGATTGTTATCCAAATCAAAAGGGAGAGGGTGAAGCTCTTCATGGGTTGCTCTCATAGGTCAAGTAGTCCATATTATGTAAGAATAGAGGCCCTCATTTTATAAGAGTGATAGAAAATGCATGCATGATGTGAAACATACAATATTCAATTAATGGGTTGTTAAATCTTTTAATTATCTTATTTATAGCCTAGGCTTTATGGTGAGGTTATGAGTTGCTTAAAATTTAGTTATGAATGATTAATTGGGAAGAAAATTTTATTTTATCTTAAGAGCCTACCGTATTCAGGCCACACATTAAGGCATCAAGCATGAAGAAACTATAAAAAGCATTCCATCCTAATGACCAATTTAAACAAATCATCAAACAATTTTATAAGCTACTACAAAAGAATAAGAGGCGGTCTTGATTGGGGTTTGCAACTGAGATGAGAAAAAATGGGTAGCCGAGCTCTACCCTTATACAACCCAGTATATTAAAGAATAATTACAATTATAATGAATATATATTATGAGGGCATCTTTATTCTTCATATCTCCATTTTCTTGATTTGATTGTGCTTCAAAGGCATCACAAGGCCTCCCAAGACAAAGCCTTCAAGCCGCTGCTCTTCCTAATCCCCCATAGCACTAATCCTATTTCCTATTACAAAAATTACATTTGTATAGGGAAAATCAAATCTAACTACACTTACTAAATAAAGGTTAACTAAACATATATACAATCCCAAGCAGTTATATGTATAATTTAGACTTAGCACCCTACACATGGGTAACCAAGCCCACCTATCCTAACTTAAATTATGCTTGGGGTTTAACCAACCTGCAAAGAGCATTTATATTTATTTTTAAGCATCCCCTTAAGCACAATCCCTTATAGAATATATGATTAGGCTAAGGGTGACCTAACATCCAGTCTACAAAGCATACACCCTAACTTTATTCTAAAATAATACATCACAAAATAAAATATACATCACATCATACAATGTCCTAACATAGAGGTAGAAGTGGTGACTTAATTCTAATATGTGTGCTAAAGCTTGTGTGGTGTGTCTTAACTAAGCATTAGAGTTATGATTTTTCTAAGTTTGGGAATTTTTCAAGTTAACATGATGGTGGGTTTCATTTGAAGTTGTTTAATTGATTTATGAATTTTAATTTATATTTTGTTTTGTTTCATATGATTTACACTTAACAACTAAGTATTATAATGAGAAGAAATAAGATTACCCTCTCCCATCCCTACCTTAATCCATTTTCTAAATCATATTAATTTGATTTAGTTCTCTTTAATGAATGGCTTATTAAATATTTTTAATTAATCATAAGTTTAGGTTCACTTTAAATGATTTTATTCAATATGAGAGGCATCTTAAGATTAATCTAATTGAATTACTATCACATGAAGTATACTAAGTCATTCCTTTCCATCACAAGTAACATGCATATGATTTAATCCTAAGTATATCTACACATACAACATATTTTAGCATACTTGAATGATGAATGTATATGTATGTCTAGAGTTTATATTTTTATTTTGATTGGATTATATGAACATATAAATTAAAGCTCTATCCAAATTCTAATACCAAAATACATAAGGATGGAATCACATAAGTATGTCTCATTATTAACTAAGAAAGTTAGGTAATCAAATGACTTCCTTGGGGCTATCTAAAGCCTCGTATTCCCGGGATGTCCAGACTATATACCTATTAACATTCCAAGCCTATAAATTTATACATGAATAAGAAAAAGAGAGCACTAATTTATATATAGCATATGCTAATGACTTAGGTGAATATGAATGCATGTATTTTTAGTAACAAAAGGGGGGATCTTCATCTTTTAACTAAACACACATACACATGTATAAAAGATGTAAGCAAGTACATGTCATTATTAACCAAGAAAGTGAGATAATCAAATGACCTCCTTAGGGCTAGCTAAAGCCTTGTATTCTCGGGATGTCCATACTAAATACTTGTTATCCTAAATACGTATTAATGTATACACAACTATAAAGATGAAAACCATGCAAAGATTTATTTTCTTTAATTAAATCATTTAGGCATATGAATTAAAGCTCTATCTAAATTATAATATCAAAATACATAAGAATGAAACCAAATGAATGTGTGTCATTGTTAAACTAGGGAAGTGAGGTAATCAAATGACCTCCTTGGGGCTAACCAAAGCCTTGTGTTTCTGGGATGTCCAGACTATATACCCATTGTTGTTCAAACTCATGTAAATATATATATATATATATATATATATATATATATATATATATATATATATATGAATTATGCTTTATTTAATATGCTTAAGCTATAAACACATGCAAATCCTATGCATATTTATAACTATCAACACTCTAAGTACTATAATTGATTTGTAAGCTTTGAAAAATAGTTTTGAATTTATTAGTGATAATAACCACACATATATTTAATTAAGCCAACACATACAAGCTTACATAAAATAAAATCATTTGATTTCATTTACATTTGAAAATATGAATGCATGAAATCAATGGCATACAACATCTAAGGTGTTGGGAAAGAAATGGCTAAACATAGCCACATGATTTCATTCAATTACATTAAGCCCTAAGGACAATCACATCAAATAAAGTCATTTAAAGAAAACTAAAGTTTTGTATTAGTTTATGATTTAAGATTTTGATCAAGCATAAAGAAGAAAAGAATTACTTGTTGTCTTAATCCCATCCCCACATTGGTAATATGATTTGGTTAAGGAAAGGTAATTAGGTGAATTCTATGAATTAATTAAGTTAGATCTTTAATTAAATCAATTAATTACCCTTACCTAAGCTTCTTTAATTTGATTAACCACTTAATTGTGGGCCACAAATGATATGAACATGTGAGAAAATAAAATTGTGATGCTCTTATAAGGACCTAATGCAAATGGCTCATACATAAGAGTTAATTAAATTAAAGAACCTAATTAAGTACTTTTATGATTTTTCCCACGCTTATGGGCTAATCTTAATTTTCTTAAGAATCTTTGTCATTAAACACATAAAGAGGAACCCTTAATTTCATTGTTAATTATTAGATGTGATTATGATTTTAATTTTATTAATTGAGTCACTTTAATTAACTAATAATCCTTAATTAATGTCATTTTAATTAGTTTTCTTTAAAGAGAAATGGACTTGGGAAAAAGGTTAGGAGGGAGATCCTAACCCCATTCCCCTTGCCCATTCGCTATTCAATAGTGATTGTGTACTTAATCAATTAATTTTCACTATTTATGAGGTTAATTAATTAATTAAATTAATTAAGTGAGTGATTAAGTCTTAAATAGTCAGTTACCCTAATTAACTAAGAAATAAATCCCAAAAAAATTATGGTAGGTAAAAGTCTTGCCATTAAACTAGCATAGAAAGTTTGGGATTAATTACTTAAGTAATTAATGAGTAATTAAGCTAATTAAATTTATAATTAAACCTTAATTATTATTCAAAATCAATTGGAATTAATTTTAAATAATTCTCCTCTGAAATACCTTCAAAATAAATATTTATTTATAATTTTGGATTTTTTATAATTTATTATGATTTTTGAAAGTTTTAGCCATTAAAATTAATTAATTAAGCCAAATTAAGCCTAATCCTGTTGGCGCCACATGGACCGCTAATGTGGCACACTTTCCACATGGCGTTGCGGGATTGGCTACTTAAACTCGTCTAACTCAACGCTGACGTGGCTGGAGATGGATCCACTTTCTTATACATTGTCTGATATAAGATCGGACGGTTAGGATCAACCCCACGGTTCTTAAGGGATTTAATTAGATTAATCATAATTGTCCATTTCGATCACATAAAATAGATGGGTGTGATCTATCATCTCTCGAGAGATGAGAGACGGACACCATCCACCTTTCATCACTGGATTCGAGCTAACTCAAGCTCGGATCGAGTTGGGATTCAACCCACACCTTTATGAGGTAGATCCAAAGGGATCTATTGGTTGGATTTGTGTGACATACAAGTTTCCTTCAAAATCCATAGAAAAATTTCACAAAAGCTCAGTTTAATGGAATTACTTCGCCAGAGCTAGATCGACGACGAATCGATTGAAGAAGCTTCGTCTAGTGGAGACAAAGCCCTACTGATCAGCACACATGAGGATTCCTTGTTGTTCACTCAGAGGAATATGAACTAACAATTTGGAGGTGGACATTGATTAAGTCAAACTTCTGGCAGTCGGAGGGCTCGGGAGATGATTCGTTCTTGCTCGACGAAGTGTGGGGATGGTGTGGGTGAAGTTAATTTAAGTTTGGTGGAGAGTTGGAAGAGTTGGAGTTGGACCAGTGAAAGGATGCCCTATTTTGATTTGAATAAATCCAGCAATGGGGAGGCTCGAGTGCTCAGGAAAGCTCTGGGGATTTTGAAAATGCCCTAGGAAGCTCTCTGAGTGTGTAATGTAAGTGCTTGAATTGGATCAAAATGAGGGGGGTATATCTCCCCCTCCCTTGGATCGGACGGAGGGGATTGAAGTCCAAATTTCAGACCAGCCACCATCTAGGCGAGTGGTCATGTCCAAGCTGAGGAGGCTTGACTTCATTGGCCATAGGCCTTAGTGGGTGGCTCATGGTGGTTTCCCCTCCCATGGTTTGGCCAACTCTTTGGGTTGGGCTAGGTGAGTAGGTCAGGCTCCATTCTTGGGTGTTTGATGGCTGCCAAGGGGAAAAGAGGAGGGTGGACTTTCCCATTTGGGAAAAATCCCATGTGGGGAGGAGAATCCAATGTGTATTGCCTTGGGTTGAACCTAAATTGGGTTGTGCTAGTTTTGAGCTAACCCTAGGTGAGTTTAGGATGGGTTGGATTAGGTCCATCATTGGGTTTGGGCTAGGTTTAAGTGGGTTTGGCTCAATTTCACCCTTATAGGTCAAATTGGGCTAGGTTGGGTTAGTTGACCAATTGGTAAATTGGGTCAAACTAAGACTTATGTCATGTTCAAATGATGATTTGAAGTGTTTTGGTTCAATTTCTTTGAATCAATTTGGCTTAGATTTGGTTTTGGCTCATTTGGATTCATGTAGGTTAAATGGGTCAAATTGACCAATTTGACCAAATTGGCCAAATTGGCTTAGGTTGTGGGTTGATTCATGTTTAATTAGTTAATTAAGATTGTAGACTTCAATTTCAATTGATTTTGATTTGGTTGTGATTTAGGCCAAATTGACTCTTTAGGTCAATTTGGGCTAAATGGGTCATTGGGTTCAATTATGGCCTTAGTCAAGTTCGACAATCAATTTGGAATGAACTTGAGCCATTAGTTGTAATCAATTTGAGTTATATTTTGATTTGACTCAATTTAGTCTTTTAGGTCAAATTGGGTCAACTTGGGTCAAAGGGCCAATTGGGTTAGGTTTGGCTCAATTGATGGTCAAGTCATGTTCAATACTTGATCGTAGGTTGGTGTGAATCAATGGTCTCAATAAATTTAGCTTGGGTTGAGATTTGGCTATTTTAGTTCATGTAGTTTAAGAGTGTTGACTTGGTCAAATGATAAGTTGACTTAGTTTGACCCAATTGCTGACAATTGATCAACCTAGGGTGATCAACAATCATCATAGGAGGTTTTGGTAAGCTTGGTTCAATCCAATTTGGCTTGGATTGGAATTTAGCTCAAATAGGTCCTTTAGGTCTCCTTGGGTCAAGTGATCATATTGGGTTTAGTTGAGTAATTTTGGGTTGATTTTGATTTAGTTAAGTTTATATATGGATTTAGGATTGGTATATAGCTTTAATTACAAGTGATTTAGGTTCAAATAGGTTTTGGTTCATTTGGTATTTTAGGTCAAATGGGTTAAATTTGGTTTGATTTAGATTGGTTTGATTTGGCTTGATGATTATATATTTCATTTATAATTGAGATGATGATTGAAGGAATAAATGATTCATGAGAAAATCAATTGATTTTGTCTTAAATTGAATGGAGTTTTGGCTAAGTCCATGAGATTGAATTATATGGCTTAGGATGGGTTTGGATTTATTTTAGATTTTGGTTTAGGACATGTGAATGTAAGTTTCATTTATATTTGGGTGATGATTGAAGAAATAATTGATTCATGAGAAAAATCAATTGAATTTAATTTGAATTGAAGGGGATTTTGGCTAAGTCCATAGGGTTGAATTAAAGGGCTTAGGTTTAGATTTGAGCTTGGTTTAGATTTTGGTTGATTTGAGTTTGATTGTATATTTGGTTTAGGTTGATTGGAGAGTTGAATTGACTTTGAGAAAATCAATTGAATTTGGATGAGTTTGGATTTGATTAAGGCTAAGTCTGTAGGATAAAATCATATGGCTTAGGATAGGTTTGGGTTTGGTTTGATTATAGTTTGGAATTGGTTATAGGTTTCAATCATTTGATTTTTGGATTTGGATTTTAATATGGATGAATTGAATTTGAGGTTTGGCTTAGGCCAAAGAGCAAGGAATAAATTGGGTTTAGGCTATAGGGTAGGTTGTCTCCCTAAGTCTTAATGCATGGCCTAATCCTATGATTAACCCTTCTAAGTCTCTAGGCTTAGGTTAGGTGTTCACCTAATTGCTAGAACTATCTTATGACTAAGGAAGTCTTAATATCTAGAAGATTACCAAATCTAAGAAGAGGAGATTGAACCCTTACTCCAAAAGTGAGGCCAACAAACACCTAATCAATTTAAAACCATGAGTCAGTCTTATGTTATTCAAGATGGTTAGACTATTATATTTAGAAAAGAAACTTAAGAGCCTAAACTTACTCCCTGACCTAAAGATAATGGCTAGTATGTTATGCATCTAACTAATACAATAATTTCTAATTTTTATATATTTTAACTCATAATTTTATTTTAAAGTCTTTAGGTATGCAAATTTATTCCTAAGATGATATGAAATTTTAAAAAGGTCATGGGTCAAATGAATAGGAGAAGGCACACTTTCATAGGAAGGGTGGTTATTCTCTCGGCTCAGATGCCTCCTGATGTGCAATGGGTAAGACATCCATTCAAGAAGTATGATGAATATGCATGTATGGTTCACAAAGTCTATTTATTTATAATTGCTTTTAATTGTTCATGCTTAAGGCTTTATTTAAGTGAAGTTATGAGTTTTTATTTTATGTTTAAGTTGAATTAATTTAATGGACTAGAAAATTTAGTTTTTTTAAAAGCTTGACATATCCAGGCTTCATCATATAACACATCAATTATAGAAAAATTTATGAAAGCATGTAGTTCTGTTGCGCATCCCAAAGTAAATTAAGTCAAAATTAATTAAATAAAATAGGATGATGCGGCTAGGTATCACTGTACACCCTAAAAAAAGAAAAATGGGCAGCCGAGCTCTGCCCTTATATAACTCGGCCTAGAACTAAATGTTAGATATATGTCTTCATAAACTTTAGGATCGTTGCATTCTTTAGGGACCTCTTTATGCTCCACCAAGAGCCATCAAATTGGTACAGTTAACTCATGTTAATCCTAGATCTCATAGATCCTAACATAATTCTAAGATCAAATTATATTTAAAATTCTAAAACAAAATCCTAAACCTTGAAAAACAGATGTCAAGAAAACATATAGCACACAATGCAAACATATAGGCATAACACCATTGATTATCAAGCCCACCTATCTTATTGGGCTATTCTTAGAGACTTAAGCGCCTATATGTAAACAACATTTATTTCATTTTATAACAATGGTTCCTTTAAGCACAATCCTTTATGGAAAATAGTATTCATCTAAAAGAGCACCATAATATTTAGACTAGCAAGCAAATAACCTAGCTATCAAGTCTAAAATAGTACACCATAAAATAAGAAAAATATCACATCATAAATCATATTGGCCTAACCTAAGTCTGGGGTTTGTGACCTAACAATCTAGCTTGGGAAAATGTGGGGCTTATGTGTTGTGATTGCACTAAGCCTTTTTAAGTTCAAGGTTTAATTTTAATTCAAATTTTGTTCAATTTATCATTGGATTATGTCAATTTAAGTGATTTAATTGATTTTAAATTTTATTTTAATTTTAAGTTTATTTTGTATTTAAAGTTGAGTTTAGATTTTAAAGAATGAAGAATAAAATATATTTTGCTTAGGTTAGAATTTATTTTATTCAACATCCTATTCTTATTAGAATGGAAATTTCATCCTAAAATGAAGGTCCACTCCATGGGTAAAACTCATAATATATGTATCTTAATTAATCCTTTTGAATTTATTTGGATGATTTAGTTGAATTAGGTTTAATTTGATTAATGTTTATTTGATTTAATTAAGATTTCCAAGATTAAGTTTATTAAGGTTGTTTTATGTGTTATTATTTAATTTTTGAAATTTTTAGTTTGATTTAATTCAATTTTAATAATTCAATTATTATTGAATTTAATTCTTTTAATTAATGTTTAATTCATTTCTTGAAGTTTCATTTTAAGGGTTTGATTAAATTTTATGTGATTTATGTTGATTAATTAATTTCAATGTTATTTAAGTTTATTAATTATATATTTTTATTTAGGATTAGTTTGAATTAGTTAATATATTAATTTTATTTAATTAACTTCTGACTTAATTAAAATTTAAATTGATCTTTTATTTAAATTCCACTTGAAAGTTTAATAATTTAATTTGTTTGTTGATTATTTTAGTTTGATGATTATTTAATTTAATTCAATTATGTTTGATTTACTTTATTTAGTTCATTTGATTAAAATTTATTAATCTGTTTGGCTAAAGTTTAAATTTCATTTACAATTTCATTTGATTAAACTTGTCCTTTTATTAATGGCTTAAGGGTTAGTTAATCATGTTAAGTTTTAATTTGATTAGATTTATTTTTATTTTATTTAATATTAAATTCATACCCTATTTCTTCATTTACTTCATTTTAAAAAATTGTTAAGTCTATTATTTTATTCAACATTCATTTCTTATTTAGTTTTTTATTAAGCTTGATTTGAAGTTCGTTAAATTTAATGAAATTATATGTTTTATAGTAATGTTATTTGACATTCATAACCTTGAGTTTTATTGAACTAAGTTGATTTGAAGTTATCAAATTTGTATGTTGAAGAAATTATTACTATTTTAAGTTTGTTGTTTAATTCAGCTTATAATGATTTAGGATTGTTCACTTCTTATTTGATTCTTGATTTTTAGCTTAGGAAATTTCTGCATATGAAATATTTAGGGTACCAAACTTAGACTAGAACATTATAAGTCCCTAAGGTATTTGAGTGTTTATATTATGGGTAATTATTTATTTTTAAATTATAATTTAACTTATTCATTTGATATTGAGAGAATTTCGGATGATTTCAATTTTTAATGAAATTTTATTTAAATGTTAAGTTTAGACATTAATCATTTATTATCTTCAAGCAATTATTTGATTTATTTTAGATTTTCTAATTTAAACCTTAGGATTCAACTAATTTCATGTCTTTAATTAATGATTACCCCCTAAGTATATAATTTTTAGGATTCTTTAACTTCAAAGGGTAAAGAAATTTTTTTAAGTACTCTAATATTATTGGAAGTGTTTTAAGTTCATTTCATTAATTTAGGTAATTTTAATAATTTTTTTTTTTTATTTGATTTGAATTGACCTAAAATTTGAAAACTTAATACTTTCTCATCAAAAAGTTATTTACTATGAGGTTCCTTGGCCAATTTTATTTTTTGAAAGTTTCATCATTATGGTTTAATTTAATTTCATTTTGTTTCATAATTATCTTTAATTAATTTTAATTTATTTTATTAAATATTGGTTGGCAAATTGAAATTTTCACAAGTTTCATTTTAGTCACCAATAAATCCATAAATTTTTAATTAAGGTGTATTTGTCCTTAATTTTAATTCTCTAAGTTTTAAATTGGTTGGATTAATATTTTGGGTTTAACTTAAATCTGATTGTTTTCAATTAAACTCAAATTAACCTAAAATCACCCAATTAAAATTAAAAAATTGTAGGTTTAATGGATTCCTCTTACTAAAACTAATCCATAGAGTCCCTATTTAGATTTTTGTGATGAGTACTTTATTTTTTATGAATTTTTAAAGTTTTGTGCATTTTTTAGTATTTCTTAAATTCAAAAAATCTTATTTTTCATTTAACCCAGTCAGGGTTGTCTGGGAGCTAATGTGGCACCATTTTATGTGTGGCTTCACATGATTGTGCCATGCAAGATTCATGTGGATCCCACGTCAAAGCGAGGATGCTAGATTGATTGGTGCCTAATTTCTCTTAAGGGATTAAATCACTCGGTTTAACTAGATTTTGGTTGTCCATTCAAATAAAAGGAACGAATGGCAGAGAATTTATCCCTAAGCTCCCATCGAAAAGTCAAGGGTCATCCACTTTCAAATGTCGAGTTTTGATGATCTGGCCAACGATTATGATGAAATTTGATTGCAAATAGATTCTTAATGGATTTGCAACAAATCCCATTGATTTGATCTCAATAGAGATCAATTTTATTTCACAAAGGACCAAAGTATAATAGAAGGTAGGAAAATTTGGGGCATATCTCTTTGGCGTCAATCCTCACTGACGAGGATTCTTCAAGCACCTTCTCCTCAACACGACAAAGCTCTAGGAGGCAATTTGGTGGAATGCCTTCATCTGGGTTGGCATGGAGACCAAGCTCCACCATCTTGTTTTCGACCTTTACGGCCTTGATGGTTATCCGGCTTACTAGTATCAAGGGCTTGGGGTGAAGGCTCAATTTTACCTTTTCCCCTAGAACGTGTAGGGAAGGTCAATTTTAAGGGAGGGATGTTTTCCTCTAATTCCATGTTTGGTCATTCCTCTTGCCACCAGCTTTGGCCAATTTCCAACTTGCTGATGGT
The DNA here is from genome assembly GCA_021442155.1 of Cymbidium sinense. Lineage (NCBI taxonomy): Eukaryota > Viridiplantae > Streptophyta > Magnoliopsida > Asparagales > Orchidaceae > Cymbidium > Cymbidium sinense. Next base: position 119,109,459 of record CM038216.1, read on the forward strand.
GAGAGGCTCGGGGAAGGGCTTAAATAATTCAAATTTTGAATTAGGGAAAATTTGGCTCAAAATGAAAACCTAATTCAAATTTAGATTTTTTTTAAATAAATTTAATATTTTATTTGAATTAATTTAAGTTTAGTTTGGCTTTAGATTCAATAAGGTTCATTTGAATCTATTTGAATTTAGTGATCAAATCAACCCACTCAAATCTCATTGAATTTAGGTTTGTTCTTATATTTAAATATGCTTGTGATGATTTTGAGCTTTTGGAGTAACTCAATTTAGCCAAATTTTGGATGGTTGACTTTTGACTAAGTGGGGGCTCACACGGGTCAACTATATGTCAATGATCTAGTGGACTACTTTGAACCTCATCTAGATTTATTTTGAGTTCATTTATATTTGAAGCATTGATTATATACTTTTGTTTGATTTGATTTCAATTTATTTTGATTTTATTTAATTTTTCTTGGACTTAAGTGATTTTGAGCTCAAATAGGTCAATTGAGTTAACCATCCCGACTACCTCAATTCAAGCTCAATTAAATTTATATTTCAATTCAAATGTGTTTGATTTAAATTTATTTTGAAATTTTATTAGATTTGTGTTTGCTTTGGATTCACCTAATCCAATTGGGTTAGGTCAAGTTTTATAAGGGTTCACTAGATGACTTGGGCTTTCACTTAAGATATTTGAGTTTAATTTTGTTAACCTCACTTTAGAGTGAGGACTAAATCTCCTCTCCTTAGATTTAGGAGTCTTCTAGACATTAGATTCTCCTTAGTCATAAGACACTTCTATCAATCAAGTGAACACTTAACCTAAGCCTAGAGACTTAGAAGGGTTAATCATAGGGTTAGGGTATGTCTTAAGATTAGGGAAATTTACCTAGCCTATGGCCTAACCAAATCCATACTTGCCTTCTTAAAGTTAAACTAAACCTCAAATCCACTTCATCCAAATTCAAATACCATATCTAAATTCAAACTCCAAACCAAGTGATTAAAATGACCTAAACCAAATCCAAATCAAATCAAACCCAAATCTAAGCCCTATGATTTGCTCCTATAGACTTAGCCAAAACTTTCTTCAATCCAATCAAATTCAATTGATTTTCTCATAAATCAATCAATTATCCAATCATCATCCCAAATCTAAATAAAATCTATAATAAAACTCATATCAATTAAACCAAATCAAATCAAATCAATCCTTCCTAAGCCACATGATTTAATCCCATGGACTTATCCAGATTCTTTTAATCCAAATCAAACTCAATTGATTTTCTCATTAATCAATCAATTCTTCAATCATCATCCTAAATATAAATGAAATATACAATCAAATCACCTAAATTAAAATCAATTCAACCAAACCTAACCTAACATACTTGACTTGAAATATTCAAAGGATCCAAAACCCATTTGAACCCAAATCAATTGCAGTCAAAGCTATAAATCAATCCTAAATTCATATATAAATCCAACTAAACTTAATTCAACCCAAAATCGATTCAACTAAGTCCAATTGGTCCACTTGACCCAAAGTGACCAATTTGACCTATTTGAACCAAATTTCAATCATACCCAAATTGGATTGAACTAAACCTGCCAAAATGTCCTATGATGATCATCAATCATCCTTGATTGATCAATTGTTATCAATTAGGTCAAACCAAGTTAACTTAGTCATTTGACCAAGTCAACCCACCTAACCTATATAGACCAAACTAACCAAACCTCAACCCAAGTCAAATTGATTAAAACATATGATCCACACCAACCTAAGATTAATATTTCAACATCACTTGACCATCAATTGAGCCAAACCTAACCTAATTGGCATTTTGGCCCAAGTTGACCCAATTTCACCTAAAAGACCAAATTGGGTCAAATCGACTAACCTAAATTGATTGCAACCAATGGCTCAAGTTCATTTCAAGTTGATTTTTGAACCTCACCAAAGCTTCAATTGAACCCAATTGACCCACTTAGCCCAAATTGACCTAAAGACTCAAATTGGCCTAAATTAAAACTAAATCCAGATTAATTGAAATTGAAGCCTACAATCATCTTCAATTGATCAATCAACCCCTAACTCAAGCTAAATTGGTCAATTTGGTCAAATAGGCAAACTTGATTTATTTGACCTACATGAATTCAAATGAGCCAAAATCAAATCCAAGCCAAATTAATTCAAACCAATTGAACTAAAATACTTTAAATCATCATTTGAACTTGACTCATTCCTTGGTTCGACCTAATTTGACCAATTGGTCAACTTGACCCAATCTATCTCAATTTGACCTACATAGGTCGAATTGAGCCAACCCACCCAAACTAAGTCCAAATTGATTGAAATCTGACCCAACCCATTCTAGACTCACCTTAGGTCAGCCCAAAGCCAGTCCCAACCCTATTGGAACCCGATCCAAGGAATTATCTAATGTCTAAACTTCCCCACATGGAATTATACCCAAATTGACAAGACAATTTCCACCTCTTGTCACTTGGCAGCCATCCAATGCCTCAAAAATAAAGCTTAACCTACCTAGCTAACCCAGCCCAAGTGGGCTAGGTCAACTTTAGACTAAAGGGAGGTGAGTTAACTCACCTCACCACCTTAGCCGAACCCAATGGATCTAAAGAAGAGGGAGGTTTCCTTGAGCCACAAACCAAGCTTCTTGGCCAACCAAATCGAGCCACCTCAGCTTGACATTGACCCTTGTTGGCACTGCGGAGGATGAAAGGCCATAAAAACCATTCGATCCAAGGGAGAAGGGATATTCCCCAAAATAAAGCTTAACTCAGCTAACCCCAGGGCTAGTCAACTTTAGACCAAAGGGAGGTGAGTTAACTCACCTCCCCACCTTAGCCGAACCCAATGGATCTAAAGAAGAGGGAGGTTTCCTTGAGCCACAAACCAAGCTTCTTGGCCAACCAAATTGAGCCACCTCAGCTTGACATTGACCCTTGCTGGCACTGCGGAGGATGAAAGGCCATAAATTGAACCATTCGATCCAAGGGAGAAGGGATATTACCCCCAACATTTCAATTCAAATCAAATAAATTGATCCTCGAGAGCTCGAGAAAAATGAACTGCTAAGAATGTCCCCAAGCCTCCAAGCCTTCCCATTCCTTCCTGATGTTGGACTCCATTGATCCAAAATAAGGTAAGGCATTCTTTGATCCAACTCCTTCAAATCTCAACCAAACTCAAATAATTTCACCCACACCTTCCCCTGACTCCGTTAAGCAAGAACGAAGCTTCCCTCGAGCTCCTCGACCACCGGAGGTGCCATTTCGATCGACGTCCCCCTATAAATCATCAGTTCATAGTCCACAGAGCCAACAACAAGGAGCCATCATGCTTGCTGCTCAACAGGGCTTTGCCTCATTCAGGCGAAACTTCCTCAAGTGTTGCACTACCGGTCTTGAGCTCCGGCAAGATAATTTCTATTAAACAAAGCTTTTGGCAAATTTTTTTGGGCCTTTTCGAAGGAAAGGTGTATCTCATGCGATTTTGACAGTTGGATCCCTTTGTATCTTCCTTGTGAAGGTGTGGGATCATTTTTGTGGTCATACGAGCTCAGGTAAGCTTGGATCGAGTGAAGGAAGGCGGACAGTGTTCGTCTCCTATTGCTTGGGGGGCGATAGATCATGTACCGTCTATTCTATGTGATTGGAATAGATGGTCGTGATTAAGCTGTTTGATTTAATCTGATTTATCCCTTAAGAACCACAGGTTTAATCTCCACCATCCAATCTTAGATCAGACGACTAGGATGAAATTGTTCGCCAGCCATGTAAGCACTGACTCGGATGCATTTAAGTAGCCAATCTCATGTCTCCATGTGGAAAGTGTGCCACATCCGCATCACGCCGACGAGAATAGGCTTAATTAAGTTGATTTAATGGCTCAATCTTTGAAAATTCAGAACAAACTATAAAAAAAAAAATTTTAAATATAAATAAATACTCATTTTAAAGGTAAAACAGAAAAGATTTAAGTAAAATTAATTCCATTTAATTTTGAATAGTGATTAAGGATGAATTAAGATTTAAATGAAAACTTAATTAGCTTAATTAACTGATTACTTAAGTAATTAATCTCAAACTTTATGTGTTATTCAATGGGATGATCTCTGCCTCGCATAATTTTATTGGACTTATTGCTTGGTTAATTAGGGGAATTGATCATTTAAGCCTTAATTAGTCTCTTAATTCACTTAATGGCTAATTCACACCCTGAATAGTAACAAATTAATTAATTAAACTCATTAATCATTGTCTAACAGTGAATGGACAAGGGGAGTGGGGTTAGGACCTATTTACTAGCTTCTTTTCCTAAGTCTACTTTATTTTGAAAGAAAGTTAATTAATATAAAGATTAAAGGTTAATTAATTAATTAAGTGGATTAATTAATCAACTAAAATCAAAATCATATGATAATTAATAATGAAATTGAGGGTTCCTCTTTATGTGTTTAATAACATAAAGACCTTTAAGAGAATTATGATTTGCCCATAAGTGGGAAAATCATAAAAGTACTTAATTAGGTTCTTTAATTTAATTAACCCTTAATTATGAGCCATTTGAATTAGGTCCTTGTAGAAGCAATGCAATTTTATTTCCTCACATGTTCATGTCATTTGCGGCTCATAATTAAGTGGCTAATCAAATTAAAAAAGTATAAGTAAGGGTAATTAATTGATTTAATTAAGGATCCAACTTAATTAATTCATAAGTTCACTTAATTACCTTTTCTTAAACCTATTAAGTTCACCAACATGAAAATGGGATTAAAATAACAAATAATTCTTCTCCTCTTTAAACTTGATCAAAATCTTAAGTCATAAATTAATAAAGAAACTTTGGTTTTCTTTAAATAACTTTATTTGATGTGATTGTCCTTAGGAATTAATTTAGTTGAATGAACCATGTGTTTGTACGTAGTTATTCCTTTTCAATCACTTTAGATGTTGTATGTTAATTGATTCGATGCATTCATCCTTTTAAATATAAATGAATCAAATGATATTTATTTATATAAGTTTGCATGTGTTGGATTAACTTATCATATGTGTGGCTATTATCACTATTAAATCTAAATCTATTTTTCGAAATTTGTATAGTGATAACAACATGTGAAGTGATAGTAGTTATAAATACATATAGGTTTTGCATGTGTTTATAGCTTAGATATGTGAAGTAAAGCTCTCTTTTCTTAAATTCATGTGTAAATTTACATGTGTTCAAATGTTAATAAGTATATAGTCTAGACATCCTGAGAATACGAGGCTTTAGTTAGCCCCAAGGAGGTCATTCGATTACCTCACTTTCCTAGTTAATAATGACACATATTTATTTGATTTTATACCCATGTATTTCTACATTAGAATTTGGATAGAACTTTAATTCCCATACATAAATAATGCGATCGAATAAAAAATACAACTTTGCATGATTCTCATTCTTTTAGTTATTCATACATCTATATGTATCTAAGAAAGTAAGTATATGGTCTAGACATCCCGAGAATACAAGGTATTAGCTAGCCCCAAGGAGGTCATTTGATTACCTCACTTCTCTAGTTAACAATGGCATGTGCTCGCTTATATCTTGTTATAAATACATGTGTGTATTTAGTTAAGAAATTAGGATCCTTTTTTCTACTAAAAATGCATGCATCCATATTCACCTAAGTTATTAGCACATGTTATATATAAATTAGTGATCTGTTTCCCTTATACATGTATAGATTTACATAGGTTTGGAATGTTAATAAGTATATAGTATGGACATCCTAGGAATATGAGACTTTAGTTAGCCCCAAGGAGATCATTTGATTATCTCACTTCCCTGGTTAACAATGACACGTACTTATGTGATTTCATCCTTATGTATTTTGGTATTAGAATTTGGATAGATCTTTAATTTATATGTTTATATAATTCAACCAAAATGAAAATATAAATTTCAGACATACACATTCATCATCATTTATGTGTGTTAAACATATTGTATGTATAGATATGTTAAGTATTAAATCATATGCATATTACATGTGATGGGAAGGAATGACTTAGTATACTTCATGTGATAGTAATTCACTTAGATTAATCTTAAGAAGCCTTTCATATTGGATAAGGTCATTTAAAGTTAACCTAAACTTAGAATTAATTAAAATATATATTTAATAAGATATTCATTAAAGAGAACTAAATCAAATTAATATGCTTTAGAAAGTAGCTTAAGATAAGGATGAAAGAGGATAATCCTCTTCCTTCTTTTTATAACACTTAGTTGCTAAATGTAAATCATATGAAACAAAATGAAATACAAATTAAAATTCACAAAGAAATTAAACAACTTTAAATGAAATCCACCATCATGTTAACTTGAACAATTTCCAAACTTAGAAAAGTGTGACTCTGATGCTTAGTTAAGACATACCACACATAGCATTAGCACACACATTAGAATTAAGTCACCACTTCTAGCTCTATGTTAGGATGGTGTATGATGTGATGTATATTTCATTTTGTGATATAATATTTTGGATGTTAGTGTATATTTTGTAGACTAGATTCATAGGGTGTATGATGTAATGTATATTTTGTTTTGTTATATAATATTTTAGACTGAATGTTATGGTGTATATTTTGTAGATCGGATGTTAATCTGTTATTAGCCTAACCATATTTTCTACAGGAGATTGTGTTTAAGGAGATGCTTAAAATAAATAAAAATGCTCTTCTTGCAGTTTGTTTAAACCCTAGCATAGTCCAAGTTAAGACAAGTGGGCTTAGTTACCCATGTGCGAGGTGCTAAGTCCAAATTATAAAGATAGTTGCTTGGGGTTGTATGTATGTTTAGCTAATCTATATTTTACAGGTGCAATTAGATTTACTTTTCCCTATTTAAATATAATTTTGTAATAAGAATTAAGATTAGTTCTATGAGGGATTAGGATGAGCAGTGGCTAGAAGGCTTTGTCCTAGAGTGCCTAGTGATACCTTTGAAGCCCAATCAATGGAAGAAATGAAAGAGATAGAGGTCATGAAAAAATAAAGAAATGAAAAATGAAGATACCCATAGCATGTATTCATTCTAATTATAATTATAATTATTATTTCATATATCGAATTATATAATGGTAGAGCTCAGCTACCCATCTTTTTTTTTTCGTTGTACTTTACACCGACGCACGCCTTTACTCTTTTATGATAGTTTATAAAATTAATTGATAATTTGCTTAGATTGTGCATCAGGATTGCATATTTTTCATTTTATTTTATGTTTGATGCTTTAATGTGTGGGCTCAATATGATTGGATCTTAGAATAAAATAAATTTTTTACCCAATTAATCATTTATAATTAAAATTTTAAATAACTAATAATCTCACCATAAAGCCTAGGCTAAAATCAAGATAATTAAAAGATTTAGTAACCCTTTAGCTGTATGTTGTATGTTACATATCATGCATGCATCTTCTATCACATGTGCTAAAAATGAGGGCCTTCATCCCTACATAATAGGGACCACCTAACCTATGAGAGCAACCCCTAACGATGGAGTTTCACCTTCCCTCTTTTGATTTAGCCAATAATCTATTTCATCATGCATTTAGGCACAAAGAAATTCTAATGCCTTGGTCTAAAAATTGTGTCAAAATAAAATAAAATTTGAAAAGATTTTACACTTGTAGATTAAGTCATATGCTCATACCACTCATGCTCTAGTCTCTTAGGGAGTGGGTTTAGGACTTTAGTCTCTTTCAAATTAAATAACTACCCTAGCTATCTTGCAATTCATAAGACTGGACTACATTATTTTAAATCGTAGGGGGTGTTAGCTGGCAACCACTCCAAGCGGGTGTAAGTCCAGGAGTCAGACGATTTATCCTCACTTATGGAGATGAACCCTTATGTCCACCTGTCGCTTAGATTTAAATCGTGCTTTAGCTCATACTAAAGCTCCTAAAATTTAAGATCTTAGGTAGTTATTTTCTTTTAGCTACAAACATAAATCCTCACTTCTTAGGCATTTTCACAACCTTGTGTTGATAGATTATAAGCCTAGTAATCTAATAAAAATTCAACTCAAATGAATAAAACCTCTTCACTTTCAAATGTATAAAGCTCCACCATATGATAGATTGGAATGTCCACTAGACTTTCTAGTATCATAAGCATTCCCTACTTATTTCCTTTAGATTTCAAAAATAAGTCTTCTCCTCAAACTTCCCCAATTGACTTCCCAAATATAGCTAATCCTTTGATACTAACCTTGAAATCTTTGGAGATGATAATTGTCTACTTTAATCGAGAGTATTCTTAGGGAATCTCATTCCCTAAAATGTATTTAACTATGGAGGCTTGCCTCCATAAGAAACTTAAGAACTTGGCTTAATATAAATCTTGTTTCATTCATCCATGTAAAGCAAGGGAAAAATCTCGTATATTCAAGAATCATTTAGAGTCCTTATTGTGATTAGGTCATTATAGTGATGTCTCTATCTTTCGAGAGACATCATACCTTAATATCATACATCACTTCAATAAGTACCACATCTTAGTAAATTCACACACAAATTTAATTTTAAGTTTAATTTTATTTCAAATTTATGTTTAATTTAATTTATTATTTAATTTTGATTTATTCATACACCTTAGTCGCTAAGCATGTCTTAATTGCTAATTAGAAAACTATTAATCTAAGATTATAGGCCCTAATTACTAAGATCAGGAATGATGTCAATCTCATTCAAAAATGAGGTCAACACTTGTTCTTCAATTTGCACATTAAATGTATCTATAAGTAATCTTCTAGTGCACATTAAATTGCTTAGTTGAAGAAGGATTCTCTCCTCATTCGAACCATATCAATGCAATCAACATTATAGCCATGATATAATGTAGAAAGATATATTTCATGTTGTATATTTCACTTAGGATTGTATTTTTGTCATTTTTTTGTGCCTCATATAGTAGTGCAAATACAATATTCATTATAGAAATAATAATTACATGAATAACTGACTATTTTTGTATGCGACCTAACTCTATACAATCATTAAACTCATCCGAAGTTAAAAATTGTGCTTCTTTATTTTTCTATTATTCTGTCATCTTTATAAGACTTCCAGAAAAAGAAGCAAAATAAAAGTAACAACTCGTGAAAACTATTCACAAAATTGTTATAGTTAATCATGATTTAGAGGGACCTATCAATTAATATAGCTTTGAAGATCGCAAATAATATAAGTTTTACTGACCCAAACCATAAGAAAATAAGAATTCATCGTAAGAAAATAATTAACTAATGGATGGGATAAGCATAATATGTAGACATCCAATCTATGATGGATAGACAAGCCATACTTAATAAAGTTCCATGAAATAAATAAAGGTAAAAAAAGACTAAATATTATGAGAGACTTAAGATATTAAAGGGATTATTTTAAAATAGCAGATTAATCTTAATTGGTGTGCATTTAAAAAAATTTTATGAAAACAGTAGATAACTATAACTACAAGAAGCGTTTGATTATCATCGTCTTTCGTCGAACGGACAAATCGCGGAGGATTTTTTTTAAGCGAGAGAGAGAGAGAGAGAGAGAGAGAGAGGGTATGCGCTTTTTTTTTTTTTTTTTTTTGCTTCGGTAGGAGAGAGAGAGAGAGAGAGGGAGGGGTTTTATTAATTTTTTAATTAATATAATTATTTAAAATATTTAAAATATATAATTTAAAATATTTTTATAAAATATTTAATAACCAAATATTTATATATTTAGTTATTAATTAATTTATTTATATATATATAATTAAATATATAATTTAAATATTTTAATTATATATATAAATTTAGAAATTTATTTAATAATTTTGTTAATTAATAGAATTATTTAAAATATATAATTTTATTAATTTTGTTAATATATATAAAATAATTAAAATATATAATAAATAATTTTAATAAAAAATAAAATATTTTAAAATTATATAACAAAGTAACTATATATATATATATATATATATATACATATATTATAATATATATATATATATTATATTATATATATATATATACATATATATATATGTTATATAATATATATATTATATTATATTATAATACATATTTATTACATATAAAATATTTTATTTTAAAATATAATTAGTTAAACAAAATTAATAAAAATTTAAATTATATAAATACTTAGATATTTTATATATTTATAAAATATTTAGTTATTTATATATTTATTTATTTATTATAAAAGTCAACAAATTATATAATATTATAAATTTTAAAAAAAGTAATTATATATATATTTAAATTTATTTAGTTATTTATATATTTAAATTATATAAATATTTTTAAGTTATATAAATAATTTAAAATATTTAAAATATTTAAAATATATAATTTAAAATAATTTTTATAAAAATATTTTAATTATATATATATATATATATATATATATTTATTTATTTGTTTATTTATTTATTTATTTATTTATTTATTTATTTATTATTTATTTATTTATTTACTTATAAGTCTATAATAATAATAATAACAAAATTATAAAAATATAAAAATATAAAATAAATAAATAATTTTAATAAATAAATAAAGAAAAGGAATAAATATATATATATATATATATATAACCAAATATATTTTATAAATATATATTAAATAACCAAATATTTATATAATTTAAATATATAAATAACCAAAATAAATTTATAAATATAATTACTTTATTTAAATAATTTATAAAATATTTATATAATTTAAATAACTAAATATTTATATAATTTAAATAACTAAATATGTATATAATTTAAATAACTAAATATTTATAAAAATATTTATAAAATATTTATTATTTATATATTATTTAATATATATTTATTTTAAATATATAAATAACTAAATAAATAATTTTTAATAAATAAATAAAGAAAAAAAATGAATTATATAAATATTTTATAAATTATATAAATAAAGTAATTATATTTATAAATTTATTTAGTTATTTATATATTTAAATTATATAAATATTTAGTTATTTAATATATTTATAAAATATTTAGTTATTTATATATATATATATATTATATATATTTATATTCCTTTCTTTATTTATTTATTAAAAAATTATTTATTTATTTATTTATTTTATATTTTGTTATTATTATTATTATAGACTTATATAAATATATATATATATATATATATATAAAAATTAAAATATTTTGTAAAATTATTTTTAAATTATATATTTTAAATATTTTAAATTATTTATATAACTTAAAAATATTTATATAATTTAAATATATAAATTTAAATAAATTTATAAAATATATATACTTTTATTTATTTATAAAAAATATTTATATAATTTATTGGCTTTATATAATAAATAAATAAATATATAAATAACTAAATATTTTATAAATATATAAATATCTAAGTATTTATATAATTTAAATTTTTTTATTTATTTATTTAACTAATTATATATTTTAAATAAATAAATAACTAATTAAATACATAAATATATATATAAATAACTAATTATTTATTTATATATTTTAAATATTTTTAAATTATTTATATAACTTAAAAATATTTTATATAGTTTAAATACATAAATAACTAAATAAATTTATATATATATATATATAATTAATTTATTTATATAATTTATAAAATATTTATATAATTTATTTATTTATTAAAAATTATTTATTTATATATTTTAATTATTTTTAAATTATATATTAACAAAAATTAATAAAAATTATATATTTTAAATAATTATATTAATTAATAAAAATTATTACATAAATAAATTTATATATATAATTATTTTTAAATTATATATTTAATTATATATATAAATAAATTAATTAATAACTAAATATATAAATATTTAATTATTAAATATTTTATAAAAAATATTTTAAAATTATATATTTTAAATATTTTAAATAATTATATTAATTAAAAAAATTAATAAAAACCCCCCTCTCTCTCTCTCCTACCGAAAGTAAAAAAAAAAAATCGCACCACCCCTCTCTCTCTCTCTCTCTCTCTCTCTCTCTCGCCTACCGAAAGGAAAACAAAAAACAAAAAATCATCCATGTCATTTGTTGACGACGATGCCGACGCGGTTTCCTCATTATGTCTTAAAAACTGGCCTATTTTCATAAAAAAAAATTTTCATGCCTAAACACCTAATTAAGATTAACACTAAGCCTATTTTAAAAATAATCCCGATATTAAACTTATACCATATATCATTAATCAAATTATAAGGGAGGAAAAACATAGCATAATCCTATTGAATGAGGTTATTGTAATGCTAAGAATGATGAAATGAGGCAACAAATATGCTTATGGTGATACAAAGAAATCAATAAATTAACTATAGCTTTTAGGTGCTGTCTGCAGAGCTAAGTATTGGGATTATACCCACATTCATAGATTTTAACTATGCAATATATGTAAGTAATGCTGTTCTAAATATGGCTTAAGCTTCATTTGATTTTATAAGAACTAGTCTTTTGGCTTTATATAATCATTTGCAAACTTCCAACACAAATTGATGCACTTGTCAATCATATGGTCTAGATACTTTGCATTGCATGATTCTTATTAGCACTTTGATGCTTATTCTGCATGACTTCAATGGATGTATCCCTTATATATCTTTTTCTTGTTTCTGATATACATTTTTTGCCTTGATGATTATTGTACTCTTCGTTGCTCTAACTGCGTTGTATTCCTCAATGATGGTGTTTATTGTACAAAGATAAATATATGTATTGAACAAAACGACGGGCGCTTAATCAAGGATTGAATGGGCACTCCCAACACCTTCAACGACTTCTCTCTTTCAAATTGCAGCTGTTAGGCTAACCTGTGACAACTTCTCCAAGGCTCTACTGCAAACCTATGACGGGCTGCTGATTCAGTTAAGCTCCAGTGCGGCAAGCTCAAGAGGATGTGGGAAGGGGCCGAATTGAAGATGCTCGGGCTGCCGACGAAATAAATTGGCGAGAGAAGGCGAGGCTTTGTGGCGCATGGAATGAAATTGGCGAAGCGTTACGAAGTATGCCATGTGAGATATGGCAAGGCCGTAGCGCCGTACGGTCTAATATTGCCGGGAGAAGGCGAGGATTTGCGGACGAAATATGTGAGGGAAGATGAGCACCTTATCGCGAAACACGTGGAGAGCGATCGCAATGAGTTAATCCTTTCGCTCAATTTTGGAGGAGTTTCAAATACTTTTCAGTATATAATATTTACATTTCTATTTTTGTACTCAGTAATTCATAAAAATAAATTGATAATCACGTCTCTGAATAAAAAGGAGAGCAAGAAAAGTTGGATTAAATCTAATGATTGATCCATTCGATTAAATTTAATTTTAATTTTATTTGATTTCTATATATTTTATTAAATGAGAGATCTGAATTTATTTAAATTTTGAGTTTGGACCAATCCTTCGGACCGTTCAGTTTTATTCTGTACCATCGATGGTTCGATTTCTAACTTTGATGGTTAGTTAAGTTTAGTTCAGTCAGAAATCATAGTTTATTTGCAAACAAATAAAATTGCACCTAATCATAACTGTGTGACGAGTGCGTTTTATTTTATTTCCGTGTGATGAAATTTCATTGCAAACAATACTACACGTAATTTATTTTTTATTTTTTTTTTAAATTTATATGCGTGGAATTGGATGAACTTATGCGTTAATCTAATCCCATCACTTCTTATATATATATATATATATATATATATATATATATATATATATATATATATATATATATATATATATATATATATATATATAAGTTGATACAAATATTTGACATATATAAGTTAATTATTAATTATATATTAAAATTTACAAAGATTTACATATATACCACATAATTCTAATGCATGTACATATCTAACACCTAACCTATGCTTGAAAATGAGTACTTCACTTTTAAAAAGTAAATAATGATGGTATTTATGATGTAATATTAAAGATTAAAATATTATATATATATAAATTGAAATTTAAGTGTTTACATAAGAATTATGAGGTATGTATGAAAACTCTTCTAAAATTTAAAAATATATATTGATATATTTAAATTTCAAATTAATAATATTTATGGTGTGATAGTGAAAGAGGAATGGAATTTTTTTCTTAGGAAGAGCATAGACTGATATTATTATTATTATTATTTAAGAAAATGAATAAATATTTTCATACATAAGTTGAATATTAAAAATATAAATATTAGATTTTAGGTGTAGATACATAAATATAGATTATTTTAAAATAACTTATGTTAATATTGATTTAAAAAAAATTTAGAAAAATAAAGTCGTCCTTGATTGACTCAATGTTTATATGAAAATTATTTTTTTTTTTTAGATGGTTTTAACATTCCATAGGAGAGAGTTTTTTTTTTTTTTTTCTTTGGGTAAGAGAGAGATTAATTTTTTAATTATAATTATTTAAAATATTTAAAATATATAATTTAAAAAAGAATTTTATAAAATATTTACTAACTATATATTTATATATTTAGTTATTAATTTATTTATTTATATATATAATTAAATATGTAATTTAAAATATTTTTAATTATATATATAAATTTAGAAATTTATTTAATAATTTTTTATTAATTAATATAATTATTTAAAATATATAATTTTATTAATTTTTTTGTTAATATATAATTAGAAAATATTTAAAATATATAAATAAATAATTTTTAATAAATAAATAAAGAAAGAAATAAATTATATAAATAAAGTAATTATATATATATATATATATATATATATATATATATATAGTTATTTATATATTAAAATTATATAAATATTTTAAGTTATATAAATAATTTAAAATATTTAAAATATATAAATAAATAATTAGTTATTTATATATTTATGTATTTATTTGATTAGTTATTTATTTATTTAAAAATATTTATTTATTTAATTAGTTATTTATTTATTTAAAAATATTTATTTATTTAATTAGTTATTTATTTATTTAAAAATATTTATTTATTTAAAATATATAATTAGTTAAATAAATAAAATTTAAATTATATAAATACTTAGTTATTTATATATTTATAAAATATTTAGTTATTTATATATTTATTTATTTATTATATAAATAAATTATATAAATATTTTTAAATTTTATAAATATAATTATATATATATATATATATATATATTTATAAATTTATTTAGTTATTTATATATTTAAATTATATAAATATTTTTTAAGTTATATAAATAATTTAAAATATTTAATATATAATTTAAAATAATTTTTTATAAAATATTTTAATTATATATATAATAACTTTATATAAAATAAATAAATAAATAAATAATTTTTAATAAATAAATGAAAGGAATAAATAAATTAATAATAACAAAATATAAAAAATAATTAATAATAATAACAAAAATATAAAATATATAAAATAAATAAATATAAATAAAATAAATAAATAAAGAAAGGAATAAATATATATATAATAAATAAATAAATTTATAAATAACTAAATATTTTATAAATATATTAAATAACTAAATATTTATATAATTTAAATTTTTTATTTATTTATTTAACTAATTCTTTATTTATATAATTTATAAAATATTTATATAATTTATTTATTTCTTTATTTATTTATTAAAATTATTTATTTATATATTTTAAATATTTTTTAATAAATTAATAAAAATTATATTTTAAATAATTATATTAATTAAAAAAAGATTATTAAATAAATTTCTAAATTTATATATATAATTAAAAATATTTTAAATTATATATTTATATATATATAAATAAATAAATTAATAACTAAATATATAAATATATAGTTATTAAATATTTTGTAAAAAATATTTTTAAATTATATATTTTAAATATTTTAAATAATTATATTAATTAAAAAATTAATCTCTCTCTCTCTCCGAAAGCGAAAAAAAAAAAAACTCGGCTCTTTCTCTCTCTCTCCTCACTCTCTCTTTCTCTCTCTCCTCTCTCTCTCTCTCTCTCTCTCCGCGTGAACAAACCACGAAAAAAAAAAATTATGCTGACGCCAACCTAAAAATACGTCAACCCAAGTCGTCCTTCAAACGGACGACGAGACTTATTTTTAAAAAAAAATTTTTATCTAAATTATTAATTACAATTAATATTAAACCTATTTTAAAAATAATCTTCATAAATATATAAGAATTAAGCGGTAGATACGTAAATTTAATTTTACCTAAATCATGGAAGAAATTGACCAAACATAGTTTTTTATTTATTTTTAGTTGGGTTGACCTGACAACATGCAGTCGCACAATGCTTCTACTGAAAAGAAATTTAAATCGCAGGCCGAATTGTTTGCTGTAGACCACCCAAATCATAAGGTGTTCACCCTATATGTGTGCATTTGATCAATTTGAATGATTTGAAAAACAAATTTATAAAATCAATTGATTTTGAATGTCTGAGAATCTATACCAAATCAAACAGAATGTAGAATCAAAGTCAAATATCAAATTAATTCAATTATTTTGATTTAAATTTGAATAGATCAAAGTTAACTTTATTTTATAAATAGTATATTAATTTTCAATACATAATTAATTAGGAATAACTTATAATAAAGTATATAATTAGACATTACTAGTCAACATGCTACCTTAAATAGCAAAAGTAATTTTGCATATTTTTAGAAATAATATAATTTATTTATAAAAACAAAATAAAATTGATCCCAAACAGGCCCTAAGATTTTATGAAAAGATTATTGTGCTTTCAAAGCATGAAGCATTTTAAATAGTTCAAAATTAAATATAATAGCTGTTATTGGATATCAAAGTATATTCGAGGTGAATCATATAGATTAAATTAAATTTTAATGGTCCCTCCATCTATCTACCATCCAATCATACGTATTTTTGTTCATATATTTTATGAATGATTATATCATTATAAAAACTAAAAAGCTTTTATATTTCACATCATAATCAACTAGGTGATGACCCACCGTCTCTTAGCTCAGTTGGTGCGTACGGCCAGCCGTTAATTCTCATGAGGTCTTTATACCCAAGATAAAGTAAGTCCACGCGTGTGGGTGATAATCTGGCCTCAAGTGGGATTAATTCAGCACCCACATGAATAGTGAGGTGTTGAGTGGATACACATTGCAAAAAATAATAATAATAATAAAAAAATAAAAAAAAATCAACTAGGTGATGTTGAATTTGAAGACAATATAAACAACACCACTATAATACATCCTGAATCTAGTAGAAACACACGGCAGAAAATAGTAGTGGTTGCTTCCAACCAAAGAAGATGAAATATAAGGGTTCAGAGATTTCTCGTGATGCAGAAATGTTACCTTCACAAGTCATAAACAATCTCCATGGCCTTTTTCTGTCATTTTAGATACAATAAAGAACGCACAGAGCACCATTTTCATTTCAGACTCCTCATCTGATTCCACAGGGAGCTGATCATTCCATGCCTTTGACTGTCATGCAATACACATTCACCTATAAATTTTTCTGGACCTTCTTCGGCTATTCATCAGCTGCCCAAAGGTAGCCAGTGCATCCTGAAACTTTCTTATCTTCAGAAAACCCCTCACCATCTTCATCTCACTGCTATCAAACACAGCCTTTTCCATGACCAGATCATATACCATCTCGAGAGAATCCTCCATGGCTAAAGATGCAAGGCCTTCTGCGAGCATGGAGAAAGAAGAAACCTCTGGCAAGAAACCTTTACTCGCCATCTCCAACAGAAAATCGATGGCTTCTCTAATTGGCCCGCCGCCAAGACACAGACCACGGAAAACGATCTTGTATGTGACAGCATCAGGAGCTCCTGCCGTCTGCTCCATCTCCCGAAAGAGCCTAATGGCTTCCCTGGTCTTCCTTTGTTTGAAAAGCGCTTGGATCACTGGGTTATAAGCTTTCGAACTCAGTATCATTCCTTTCATCTGTAAGCTTCTGAGAAGCTTGCAAACAATTTGAATCCTGCCAGCCCTGCACAGCCCACTGATGAGAGTCCCATATGTTATCATATCAGGCTCACAGTCATTAGATGTCATCGTCTGAACTATATCTGCTGCCTTCTTTATGTTTCCTTCCTTGCAGTAATATGTAAGCAAGGAATTGTATGTGAGCTTATCAGGCTTCAACCCTTCTATGATCATCTGATCCATAAGCTCTGTAGCTTCATCTACCCTCTTGTTCTTGCACAAACCATCTATAATTGAGTTATATGTGACCAAGTTCCTGTTGATCCCTAGCAGTTCCATCTGATCAAATATCTCCTCAGCTTCTTCGAGCCTTGAATTCTTGCATAGCCCGTCAATTAGAGTATTATAAGTCACCACGCTTCGAGCACAGCCGTTTGATTCCATTTCCTTCAATAAACCCAAAGCCTTGCTCAGCTCCCCTCTGAAACATAAATTATCAATTAGTATGTTGTAGGTGAATTCATCAGGGGGGCATCCATTCTTCTTCATCTCCTCAAAAAGCTCGAGAGCAATCTCATGATCTCCGGTTCTGCAAAAGCCACCTATAAGAGAATTGAAGGTGTACACATCTGGTAGAAGGCCTTTCAGAGTCAAAACACGAGCAAGTTCCATTGCTTCCTCAAACCGGCTCTCAGAACACAAAGAACTGATAAGAGTGTTGTAGGTGACCATATTTGGCAGGCAGTCTCTTTTTACCATCAGATCAAGAACTTCCATGGCTTCCTCAATGTCACCAAATTTACACAACCCAGCTATCATTGTGTTGTAAGTCACAATATCAGGATCATAACCCTCCTGAAGCATCACATCTAAGATCTCAAGAGCATGGTTAACATGCCCAGCTCGACACAAACCATTAATCAGAGTATTGAAAGTAATTTTATCAGGGCTGAATCCATTATCAGCTTCTTCTTGTATAAAACTGAGAGCTTCTTCAACCCTTCCCTGTTTGCAAAACCCATTAATCAACACATTAATTGTCACGTTAGTAGGTACGCATCTCACCTCCAGCATTCTGTCTCTAACTACCAATGCATTCTCTAAATTTCCCTCCTCAATAAAACCTTGCATTATTGTTGTAAATGTTATCTCGTCAGGAGACAAGCCATAGCTGCACATCTCCTCTATCATCGAGATCGCTGGTCTGAGCTGATGGGTTTTGCATAAAGCCTTAATCAAGATATTAAAAGTAGAGACATCAGGTTGAACTCTTCTAAGGGTCATTGAGGAGTACACAGACTCAACCAATTTGATTTTGTTCTCCTTCACAAGAACATTCAGAAGAAAGTTGTAACTCCAGGTATCAGGTTCAACCCCATACTCTTCCATCATTCTTAGAACGACATCCACAGCCTCATTAAAAAGTTGAAATTTTGCAAAACTTTCAATGAAGATGCGGAACATACCATGTTCAATTTGGCAACCGGAGAGCTGCATCTCCTTCAAGACAGCTTTCATCTCATCGAAAGATCCATCCTTCCCGAGCTGCTGAAGAATCCCTTCAAAGACAGAAGCATCAGGTTTGAAGTCAGGCCGCTTTGATGCCAAATTAAAGAGCTGGAGAGCAGATTCCGCATTTTTCTGGCGGCGACGTATTAAAGCAGGATCATTTGGCAGGATTTGGTGAACAAGGTTAGCATCGGAAATGCGGGTAGCGGGCTCATGTTGATCCTGAAGAGATGCAGACGGGAAACTTGCAACTTGCTTGTGGGAGAAAGATTGAGGATTGGTGACTGAATGTGGGATTGGAAGTCGGTGATGATAGTTTATTGACGAAAGCATGGCCATTGTGGCATAAGCTCAAGCACTTGGAATGCAAAAAAGTTAAGTTCATCCACCGTCGATCTAACTTCTAAGGATTGGGTGAGAATTGAAAGAAGCAGTAAGGTAGTGAAATGTAAGTATCATATGCATTTACAGCTTCGGTATTCAGAATCGAAGTACGAGGATGAAGCAGGGTGGGTTGAGTTGAGGAAGGGTAAGCGCTCGAATTGAAAGAGAAGAGAATTATAGAATTGCTCGGGTATAGAGAGACAAGGAAGGAGGGAGAGGACACAAGAAAATTTGAGTTAGAAAGGGATGTGAAAGAACGAAAATGGCGTTTCTGGGCGAAGCTAAGAAGACGAGAAAGACAACCAAACACACAGTGTTGCATCTGAATGGATAGGCCTCCTGCGGCGTGAGAAATTGTAAGGAAAATTTGATTTTGGTCCAATAAACCTATCTTTTGTCAACTGAGCCATTTCATTGGGAAATTAAAGGCGTGAGTGAGTCGAGATAATTTATAAGCTGATTTGAACTTGACTTAGGCTTCGTTTGGTTAAGTTTTTTGGATTCCTGAAACGCTGGTTTAAAAGTATTTCCTGAAAAACTATTTGTCTTTTGTTTTTTGAAAGGGGGCTAAAATGGAGCTTTCAGTGAGAAAAATTCAAATTATTCAAACAGTATCAAAATTCAGCTTTTTAACAAAACGCTAAAAAGCCCTCCCAAAATAATAAATAACTTATGAGCCTAACTTAATAAGTTAAAAAATCATTCTCAAGTAAGTCTCAACTAGACTCATTAGCTCATAGATTTATTCAATTAATAAATATTAATATAAAATATATTTAAAATATACTTATAATTTTTAAATAAGTATAAATTTATTAAAATATTTAAAAATTATATTGTATTCTCTTATATCAAATACTTTATCATTGTTTTCATGCTAATTTTTAATTTATTATTATATTTGATATATTCCTCTAAAATTTATAAATGAAGCACGGATCTCAAGTTAAAGTATGTATACAATCAAATTAAATGACTAGTGAGACGAGTTCAACAATCTAGAAGCAAATCGAAAGCTCAAATTTCAAAGTTACGTATGAAAACTTTGAAATCTTGACGGATGATCAATGAACTTCCAAATTTGGCGTCTTTATAGTTTGAATCGGCATCGACAACAATAAGATCATTCAAATCGAAGGTCATTTGAATGGTCAAATCACCAAAAAAAAACTATCTATGATCAAATAAATCGATATAAATCGTCCAATGGAGTGTTTTGAGATTTTGACTACAATAACCAAATTACCCCCTCTCAGAATTCTATAAATAGGACTTCATTCTTGTCATGAGGGGAGGGAGGAGCTAGAAGTGAACTTAGGAGAAAGCTCACAGAGAGCTAGAAGTTCAAGTTAAATTACCACCAGTAGGCGATCATGCAACATCCATTCCATTCTACTAGCATAGTTGTTATAACCTGATTCTGGAATTCTCATTATCAGGATTTTATACATACAATCTTGTAATCCTGTTGTCGAGAAGATTTAAACTCTATATTACAAAGAGAATATATAGTGGAGCATTTTTATTGGGTTAGGCCTCATGATTTTTTTCTCTCTTTCTAGGGTTTTCTCACATAAAAATTATGGAATTTCTTATTCTCTTTTCATTCATCTTTGTGTGTACTGAATTTTCATACAAGCTAAGGCGTTAAGTTTTATTCTACCGCAATTGATTTTCTGGCACGCGACAGTTTGGCGTCGTCTGTGGAAAATATTTCATTTACATCTTCACAATGGTTGACAATCTCATTTCAAGTTAAGAGCAACATCATCTTTATGATGGAGAAATTTCTACTTCGAAATAATACATATGAAGAATGAATAAATATCAAATGTTGATCCTTTAGTTCTTATCAAAAGCTGAGGGGCAACCCTTAATCTCAAAAGATCATTCATATTAATATTATGGATATTTACTTAATTATTAGTTCGAGAAATAAGTCAAGATTAAGGGACAATTTCAACATTGAAAAAGAATGATAGTTTTATAAATTATGATAATTCTATCATACTCATGGAAAATAAGATAAAGGTCAAGGAGCGACTTTGGCTACAGCCTCAAATGAATATTTTAATTTAACATCTTCTACACAGGTTAACGTCATAGAGTAATACTTTGACAAATAATATCAAAAAAATTAAAACATTTTACCTCTTCCACACAGGTTAACGTCATCAAGTAATACTTTGACAAAATAACATCGAATAAGAGTTAAAACTATTGACTTCTTTCACACAGATTAAATATCACCGAGTAACACTCTCGCAAATAACCTCAGATAGGTCAAAAATCCTTTATGGATTCCTCCCCTAGAAGGCACGCCCCTAAGGTAGCCTCAATATGAAGCTAGTAGTGAACAATATCCTCACTAGAAAGACTCCAAGAGAACAAGTGATTGATAGGGTCTCTACTCATCAAAAATCTTATAAGGCAAAAGCCTTAGAAGGTACAGGTACATCAAAAATCTTATAAGTCAAAAGCCTCAGAAGATATAAGTACATCAAAAACCCGAGAAGGTAAAAGCCTCAGAATATACAGGTGCATCAAAAATCTCAGAAGACAAAAGTCTCATAAGACACATGTATATTAAAAACCTTAGAACGAAAAAGTCTCATAATGTACAGGTACATCAAAAATCTCAAAAGGCAAAAGTCTCAAAAGGTATAAGAACATTTAAAATTTGAGAAGCTAAAAGACTGAAAAGGTATATATATAATAAAAACTATACAACACAAAAATATATACTTCTTATGTTGGGAAGTAAAGGCCTTAACAGTCATAGGAGATAATCTGGAGCCTGAATCTGAAATGTGTTCTGCCTAATCAGGTTAGTTTCAAGCCTCGAGATCGAAAAAAATTAGAGACTGCGATGGAGGTCGCTCACAGTTATACAGGTCAGTGGAAAACTCCAGGATTTGGAGAAAGTTAGAGAAACCCGAAAGCACATTGGAGCCTGAATTCGGGATACGTGCTGCCTAACCAGGTTAGTTTCAAACCCCAAGACCGGAAAGAATTGAAGCGTGCGAGGAGGGTCACGCATCATCATACAGGTCAGTGGAGGCTAACATGAGAGAAAAAAAGAGATGTGAAGAATATTTATACTTAAAATTTGACTGTTTATCTTCTTTTAAAAAATAAAAATAAGAAAAGAGAGGAAAAAATTATTCATATTTTAAATAAAAAACTCTTCGCATTTCTCAATAAAAAAAAAACTTTTCATCTTCTTAAAAAAAAAGAGAAGGGAAAATTATTCATATTTAAAAAAAAAAAAACTCTATATTTCTCATTAAAAAAAACTCTTCATCTTCTTAGAAAATAAATTTTAAAAAAAAAAATCATAATCTTTCTCTCTCTCTATCTCTATCTCTCTCACGGCAAAGTAAAAAAAACGAAAAAAAAATTGGGACCCGCGGCCCTCTCTTTTTCAAATCAATTGCCACCAATATATATAATAAGAAAATAATCATAAAATAACTAAACCTAAAAAAAAGGCGGAAGAGTGGAAAGGAAAGAAAGGAAGAGAGAGAATCAATAAATATTAATAATTAATTAATTAATTAATTAATTAATACATATAATATATATAATTATAAATCTTAATAATTTTTAGCTAAAGTTATTGTGTGCTAGAAAATCAGTTGTGGTAAAGTGAAAGTTTATATCTTAGTCTTGTTATGAAATTCAGCACACACACACACGTATTTGAAGAAAGAACAAGAAACTCTAGTTTTTTATGTCGAAAAATCCTGAAAATAGGGAAAAAATCACGGGGTCTTATCGAGTAAAATATTTCACTATATATCTCTTTTAGAGTACAAAATTTAAATTTTCTCGGTAACAGGATTACATAGTTGTATGTGAGAAATCTTGATAACGAAAATCCCAGAATCATATAACAATACGTCTGCTGATTATACAAGTGGCAATCAACGATAATGAATGACGGTTGTCGGTGATGATCTCAGCGGCCGAGAGGTGGTAGCTGGCACAGTGACGGTTGCCTAGGCGACGGCATGGTGGTCGCAGCCGCGACGGGTGCGACGGTGTGGCGGCGAAGATAACCAACGGATGATCGACGCAAGGACCGATAGTGGTGGCAGGGTGGTCGTCACGGCGGACCAATGGCGAATGGTGCGGGACCGAGGTGGCCGCCGACACGGCGATGGCGATTAGCGATGACGATGAGCGATGGCGCCGACGGCGATGGTCGATCTGACTTGTTGCACAATTGGAGGATTCCAAGTCTTAAAGATCTCTCTTCTCTTTAGCTTCGACCCTCCCATGTGAAGAATGAGATGTTATTTATAGATTAGAGTAGTAGTATTTCTATAAATATATGCAAAATCTAAACCATTCCATCGAACAGCTCAAAATGATTCCCTTAATCATCTAATGTATTTTAAGTATTTGAATGCTCAAATGAAATCAAAATTAGGAGATCTTAGGCTTGTTAGATTCGGCTCTTCAAGACGCTCGATTTTACTATAAACACTCTATTTAGAGTCATATTGAAAAGTTTTTAATTGATCCGAAGTTAGTCTGACTCAAAATCGAATGCTGACATCAAGATTCAGCCACTAGTGGAATTTTCAATGTTATATCAAAAGTAATTTTATTTTTAGAAAAATTTAATATTTTTGGATGAAAAAAGTTTTATCATCCAAAAATAATGTGGCAAATGATATATCCCTCAAAAATTTATAAATGAAGCATGAATCTCTAGTTAAAGCATGTATACAATCAAATTAAACAACTCAATGAGACGAGTTCAACAATACTAGAAGCGGGTAAAATCGAGCTCAAATGAGCTCAAATCAAACCCAAAAGTTATATATGAAAACTTTGAAACATTGACTAGATGATCAAATGACTTACAATCTTATAGTCAAATCGAGCGGCTCGACGAGATGAATCCAATAAACCTAAGATTACTCAAAGCAAATGTCATTTGAATGGTCAAATCACCAAAAAAAGTCTATCTATGATTGATATGACCCTAAAATTCCTCTAGTCGAAGCACGAATCTTGATGCCGAAAGCAAGCTGATCAGAAATTGAAACTGGTCGAGATCAAGCACTTAAAATATCATTGGAAATTGGAGACATCAGTTAAATTTTTAAAAAGCTCTCAAATATGGAGTGTTTATAGTCAAATCGAGCGTCTCGACGAGCCGGTTCCAACAAGCCAAAGATCTTACAATTCTGACTTTGTTTGAGCATTCAAATACACAAAATACATCATATGATCAAGGGAATCATCATGAGCGTCCGATAGAGGAGTGGTTGGATTTTGCATGTATTTACTGAGACGACTCCAATCTATAAATAGCTCCTCATTTCTCATATGAGGGGAGGCGCAAGAGAGGAGAGAGTTCTAAAGATCCTCCAAGACAATCGCCACCACTGATTGTCAACCACCGCCGCCATCACCGCCACCGCTAATCCGCCGTCAATTACCATTGCCGGCCATCACCGACCACTATCATCGACATCATCGTCAACATCATCGTCAACATTGTCGCCAACATCGTTCCAACATTGTCGCCAACATTGTTTATTATGAATCGCTTGTCCCTTTCAAATACAATTGTAATCCGATCGGGAAGATCAGACTCTTGGATACATAGTGGAAGCTTTTCTTGGGCTAGCCCCTGGTTTTTTCCCTCTTTTGAGGTTTTCAGTAAAATTCTAGAGTTTTATTGTTCACTTTTAAATACCGTGTGTGTTTGATTTCCCAACGGCTGCGAAAAACTTTTACTCTACCGCAATTGGTTTTCTAGCACGCAATAGTTTGGCGCCGTCTATGGGAAGTTGATTCTCATTATTTCATCTTGTATGGCGATCAAGTTTTCCAACAAGATCAAAACCACCATCGAGGTGGAGCATTTCAAGCTTTTAAGGAAAGAATGAAGATTCATCAAACTTAGTTCCTTGATTTTGTCGAAATTGGGCAAATCTTAATCTCAAAAGATTATCCAAATTGATATTCGATATCTAATCGATTATCGACTCGAGAAGCAAGTCAATACTAATGAAAAGGCGTTAAGGAGCAACTTTGGCTACAACCACAAACGGATGTTTTAATCGACCTCTTCCATACGTTAATCATCGAGCAAAGACTCGACAAACAACCTGGATAGTCAAAAGTCCTTGGTGGACTTCCTACGACCTCTTCCACACAGGTTAACGTCATCGAGCAAAGACTCTAACAAACAACCTAGGATAGGTCAAAAGGTCTTTGGAGGACTTCCTACGTCCCTTCCACACAGGTTAACGTCATCGGGTAACACTCTGACAAACAACCTCGGATGGGTCAAAATCCTCAGTAGATTCAATTCAACCTCTTCTACACAGGTTAACATCATTGGGTAACACTCTAACAAACATCCTCGGATAGGTCAAAAATCCTCATCGTCCGTTATCCCGCCGACTGACTGGCGCTCATTGACTCACTGCTACTGGAGCGACCACCGTCGCCGCTAACCATCGTGCTGTCACCGCCAACTACATCATTACCGCTGAAACATCGCCGCAATCGCTGGTCACCACCATCGCCGGCCATCCTCGCTGATTACGACGTTGCTGCCATTACTATCATTGCTGGCGGTACCACCTTGTCGGCCACTACCCGCCGGTCACCACCTCGATTACTGGTTGTCATTACCACTCTCGTGACTATTGCTGGTTGATTACCGCTTTATTCCGCCACCATTGCTGAACATCGCTGTTCGACCGCCGCTAATTCATGAGCCATTACCATCGCTCATCGCTGGCATCGCCGTACCATCGTTTATTTTCGCGCCGGTACCACCATTCGTCGCCGGTTATCTCGCTGATACCACGCTGCCGCGATGATTTACCGGCCCTGCTGACCACCTTGCCATTAACCATCAGAGGTTACCGCTGCCATTTGCCGCTGGCATCGCAATCATCGCCGTTTCGCATTACCATCTTCGTATCCCGGCTGACTACCAGCACGCTGATTATATTACCATTGGCTTGCCGACACCTCGCCGCTAACCATCAGAGTGGCCGTCACCGCCGGCCATCGGCCATTATTGCCGGCAATCTTCTACTATTACCATTCCCGCCACTATCTCTCGCTGACATCGACGCTGGCCACCGGTTGACTACTGCCGCTGGCGCCATTACCACTCGCTACAACCATCGGTCATTATCGCAATTATCACAATCACCATCGCCGCTGGTTATCATCGCTGACTACCATCGTAGTCATTGCCATCGCCTGTCGTCGTTGCCACTATCGAGCATCTCAACCCCGCTCGGGTGATCGCCTAGAACCCGGCCGGTCCTTAACGCTTTCGAGGGAAAACCGAGCTCGCCATATGAAATACGGGTCTTGATCGCTTCAAACCCGGTAAGGCTGGGGCCAACGCTCTTCGAGGGAAAATCGGAGCCTGCATGAACTAGGGTCTGATCACCTCCAAACCCCGGTCCGACAAGGGCAGCCAACGCCTCTTCGAGGGAAACCGAGCCTCGTCAGATGAACTGGGTCTGATCCGAATAACCTTTCTCAAGAAGGAGAAGCTTCTCCACAGGGGTTTTACCCTATAAGGCAAAAGGTCAAAATTCAAGAAATCAAAAACCGCCAAACCGTTCAAAAAGCCAAACGGACGTTCATGGGTACACATGTTATGCCGCCAAGATAGTGGTCCATTGGACGGCCATTCTGCCATGCAGACCCGCCGCCCCTTTCCCGACGACCAAATTTTCCATGACTGCTTTCAGTCGCCGCCTAGTCGACCGGCGCCGCGCTGTCAGATTCGCCGTGATCCGTTCCGCCGATCGGCCGCTGACGCTTCAGCACGCAGCCAGCCTTCCGCCCCACTGCGTCACTACACGCGCCAGACGCTGAAGCCTCGCTGACCGGATGGGTCCGTAACCTAGAAATTTCATGCTCGCACATACCTATACATATTTGTGGCTGTGCATCTGCTTCCGTAGTCATAATCTTATGCTTACATGAAGATATGATCTCTCAAAATGTGTGGTTAATGGATCTGCAGATTTCGTTGAAGAATTTGTTATTTGAACATATATTTTTTGTGATTGAGATAATATAATCCAAAAATAGGCCGATATGACCAAAATTCTCTAACGAATCTTGATGTCGAAAGCAAAGACGTAATCAAACTAGATCAAGCTTAAAATATCATTGAAAACTTTGAGACATCGTTAAATTCTTAAAAGCTCTCAAATATGGTGTTTATAGTCAGCCGCGTCCAACAAGCCAAATATCTTACAATTTCGACCGTTTGAGCATTCAAATACACAAAATACATCATATGATCGAATCATCATGAGCCGTCCATGGAGAGTGAGTGGTTCTGATTTTGCATAACAGACGCCACTCCCCCATAAATAGCTATCATTCTCATGATGGGAGGCCAAGCAGAGAGAGGAGAGAGCTCTAAAGATCCTCCACAATCACACCACTGACGCTGTCACCACCACCGCCGCCGCGCCACATCTTCACGTCACCGCTTGTTGTCATTACCATCACCGCATCATTATCACATCATCACAACATCATCGATATATTGTCATCAACATCGCCATCAATATCGCCAACATTGTTTGTTACTAGAATCGTTGTCCCTTTCTCATATACAATTGTAATCCGGGAAGATCTTACTCAAAGCAGATACATAGTGGAAGCTTTTCGCGCCCCATGGTTTTCCTCTTTTCGAGATTTTTCACGTAAAAATTCTGGAGTTTTATTATTCACTCTTTAAATACCTATGTGTGTGCTGGATTTCTCAACGAAGTTAAGGTGAAAACTTTTACTCTACCGCAACTGATTTTCTAGCACGCAACAATGATCAAATGAATCGATATAAACTGTCTGATAAAGTGTTTTAAGATTTTGACTATAATAATTAAAAAATATTTCTCTTTGAATTCTATAAAAATTGAGCTTAAATTTAATTAATTAATCGAACTCAAGCTCAAATCGAGGATAACTCGAACTATAGTCAACTCATTTAAGCCCCCATTTTCGGGACCAATTTTGAAACCGTTGGCGTGTTTTGCTAGAGGTCTAATTTTTAAGTAAAGAGTTAATTACTCATATCTAATGTGATGCTTGTCTACAAGTAGTATTTAAAATTCAAATAGATTTAAGCAAATTTTATAAATGTTAATTTTATAAATTCAGAAACCATTTGATTAAATTTTAGTAACTTATTTAGTGAAAAAAAAATTGCTTTATAATTTCTTACCATAATAAGTTTCAAAATTACTGAATTTATTTTAAGGCGAGTATAATTTTATGAACAACACTGTTTCTTCTTTCTTGAAATAAAATAATTATTTAACGACCCATTCTGTCCAAATTATATTAAAAATGTGCGGATACAATTTTTTCACATTATTTAATAGATATTTCTAAAAATGAGAATTGGAATTAAAGAGAAAAATAGACGTAATTAATAAGTAAAAATGACATAAATCCTTTAAACCATACTTTCTAGATGATTTACAAAATTAGAGAAGTAAATATGTGTATATTTAATATAAAATAAATAAATTTCAAGATCAATATAAGATATAATTAAATATATTATAAAATTAAATGTTTATATTATATAATTAAAATCTAAACAATATAATATTAATATAAAATTTATAATATAAATATTTAGTTTAAAAACTTTATAAATATAATTAATATAAAAATATAACATATAAAATATTTTTTAAATATTATATATATATATATATATATATATATATATATATATATATCATTGAAAACTCTCTTAGAAAGAATCTGACCAGCGATATGATTCGATTCGATCAAGACCGATCTAACAAGTCTATGATCCCTTAATTATGACTTCATTTGAGCATTCAAATACTTAAAAATATATAATATAATCGAATGAATCATTTTGAGTCGTTCGATGGAGTGGTTTGAATTTTGTTTGCATTTACAGAAATGAAACTCTCATAATCTATAAACAGCCCCTCATTCTCCACATGAAGGGACCTAAGCTAAAGAAAGGAGTAAGCATGGAGACTTGAAGAATCTCAAAGCATAATCGAGTCATCGGCCGACTGTCGCCAGATCACCGTCGACCGCTAGCCGCCGCCATCAGCTACCACCGTTTGACCACCGACGGCCACCGCCACCGCCAGCACAGCTCGGCCGCCACGGCCACTGGGATCATCGCTTGCCGCCGCCATCGCCGCCATCGTTTAATGTCAATCGCCACACCGCCATATTGGTCACCGCTACGTGTCATCGTCGATACCGTTTGATCACCGTCGCCACTGGTCACCGTTGATCGCTAGCCGAAGCCGTCGGTCACCATTGTTAGCACACCGCCACCCACCATCTCGACAATCGTTTGATCATCGAATACTCTCAAGCAAAACCTTCGTCGCTAATCCAGTAAAACTTGTCACAAAACTTACTCTTGTAAGAATCCTTTTCCAACTTTGGATAAAAGATAATAATTGTAACAAAAACTAATATAATGAAATTATTTCTAAGTGGGCTAGACCCCGTAATTTTTCCCTTCTTAGATTTTTCACGTAAAAATCCCGATACCTCTCAAACTTTTCTGTTGTGTGCAAAACTTTTATAAAACACTAAGACATCGAATTCTCCTACTCTACCTGCACAAATCTTCTTACATGTAACAATAACTATAAATATAAATAATAATATAAAATTATAATATTATAATATAAGAACTAATTTAAAATTTAAATAAAATATTATATGTAAAATATTTACAAAATATTCTTATAACTTTTATATTTTCAATAATTTTTTTATATTATAAAGTATAATTTAAAATAAAAAATAAAGCTGAATTTAAAATATTATATATACTTAAATTTTTAAAATTATATATTACTAAAATCTACATCATATAATTTAAAATTTTGAATCTTAAAACCCAACTCAATAATAATCATCATATTCAATATTTTTAATCCCACATCATAAAAGAGATATTATTATAAGAAATTATTTATATTTAAAATTGATCTCCAAAACATGAGATTGTAATATATTTGAGTAATGATTTCATAGATATATTATGATTATTTGAATTCAAACTCATAATAACAATAAAAATGATTTTAAAATTTCTAATAAAAATCTTCATATAACATATTTTATTATATTTAATATTTAAATATAATTATTCAATATATCTATATCATTAAATATAATTATTACTTGAACTAATTGATTTTCTTTAACGAACAATCCAATCATTTTTTTTTGATTTAATGCGAAGGATAATTTTTAGACTAATCAGACCAACCGTATGTGCAATTCACGATCGACTCAATTAAACTTATCGATCCAATCCAAACATTGCAATCAACCAGCATCATAAGCAACTTCCAATAGTTTCCATCAATATCATCACATAAAAAACCTAAATCAAACTTCACATACAAATATAAAATCAAACTTAATCGCACAACGCAGAAACCTGATAATCAATTGCCGATAAGACTCCCTCACGATGGAGCAGAGGGGGTTTGTGAGGGCAAACGAGGCTGGTGCCTCCCAGCGGTAACACCAGCTCCTGCATTTTTCTCCTAATCTCATAAGCTGGAAAGAAGACAGCCTTTAAAGTAAGTCTGGTTTCGTAGAATCACAAGTAGCCAGCCATATCAGTTGCGCCATAGGCTTCCAATTGAGAATACTTTAGAGCTGTTTTACTTTTCAAAAAAATTGAGTTGTGGGAAAAGCCAGAAAGAAAAGGCCACTATATGCGCATCTCATCTATAGTTTCAACGGAGCATATAATTCACGCCTTAGTATAAATTTATAACAGCAACAAAACATTATGTGCTGCCGTCGAAGTTGTTTGGTTGCAAGAAGTTGGAATTCATTTATTTTTTGGTTGCAGGTATTCTGAATTCAAGTATTTTTAAAATACAAAAGTAAAATAGATGCAGTATTTTATGAGCACATAGAATTATTTGATTTTTCGTAAAATAAGTACAAGAGAATTGATATATCCTTCTAAAATTTATAAATTAAACATAAATTTCTAATTAAAATATATATTCAATCAAATTAAACGACTCGGTAAAATAAATCAAATAACGCTAGAATCATATCAAATCGAGCCCAAATGAGCTCAAATGAAGCTCAAATATTATATATGAAATTTCGAAACATTGACTGAATGATCAAATGACTTCCAAATTTGACGTGCTTATAGTCGAATCGAGCGGCTCAACGAGACGAATCCAACGAGCCTAAGATCACTCAAATCGAAGATCATTTGAATAACTAAATCACCAAAAAAATTATCTATAATCAAATGGATCGATACAAACCGTCAGATGGAATGTTTTGAGATTTTAACTACAATGATCAAAATGCCCCTCTCAAAATCTTATAAATAGACCCCATTTTTGTCATGAAGGGAGGAGAAACTAGAAGCAAACTTGGGAGAAGCTAAAAGAGCTAAGTTCAAGTTCGAGTCATCATCTGTCGCCTTCCTATTGCCGCCAACCGCCACAACAATCATACAACCCAACTACCAGCCGTTGTAACTGATTCTGGATTCTCATTATTAGGATTTCACATACAATCTTGTAATTGTCGTAAGACTTAAACTCTACACAAAGATATATAGCATTTTTTGTGGGATAGCCTTTGTAGTTGTCTCTATTTCGAATTTTTCACGTAAAATTGGGGCTTTATTCTCTTTTCAACTATCTAGCATCTTGGATTTCCATATAAGCTAAGATGTGAAGTTTTATTCTACCGCTACAAATTTTCTAGCACGTAGTTAGACACCATCTGTGGGAAACATTCCCTTTACATCATCACAATGTTTGACAATCTAACTTTATGTTCATAGCAGCAGCATCTATATGGTGGAGAAAATCTTACTCTAGAGAAACATATAAGAAGAATGAAAATTCATCATACTCCGATAAGAAGAATGAAGATTCATCATACTCCGATCCTTCAACTTCTGTCGGAAACTGGAAGGCAACTCTTAATCTCAAAATATCGCTCAAATCAATATTTTGGATATCTAATTGATTATCAGCCCAAGAAATAAATCAAAGTTGGAGGATATTTCAACGTTGAGAAGAATATAGCTTGCAAATTGTTATCTTTATATTATAAGACAAAGATCAAAGAGCAACTTTAGCTACAAACCTCAAGTGGGTGTTTTGATTTGACCACTTCCACACAAGTTAACGTCATCGAGTAATATTTTGACAAATAATCTCAAAAAATCAAAATGTTTAACATGTTCCACACAGGTTAACATCATCGAGTAATACTCTAACAAATAATATCGGAAGAATCAAAATGTTTAACCTGTTCCATACAGGTTAACATCATCGAGTAATACTCTAACAAATAATCTCGAAAGAATCAAAATGTTTAACCTCTTCCACACAGGTTAACGTCATCAAATAATACTTTGATAAAACAACCTCGGATGAGAGTTAAAATTATTGACTTCTTCCATACAAGTTAAATGTCGTCAAGTAACAGTCTAACAAACAACCTTGAATACATCAAAAATCCTTTATGGATTCCACCCCTAAAAGACACGCCCCTGAGGAAGCCTTGATGGAAAGCTAGTAGTGGACAAAGTTCTCACTAGAAAAACTCCAAGAGAATAAGTGATTGATAGGGACTCCACTCATCAAAACCTCTAAAAAAGCCTCTAAGTGCACATCAAAACCTCGATAAAAGTCTCAAAAGATATAGGTATATCAAAACCTCAGAAGGTAAAAGCCTTTGAAAGTACAAGTGCATCAAAAATCTCGATAAAAACCTCGAAAGTACAGTACATCAAAACCTCAGATAAAAAAAAAACCTCAAGATGAAAGCCTAAGGTATAGTACATCAAAACTCGATAAAATCTGATGATAGGTACATCAAAAACCTCATAAGGCAAAAGTCTTAGAAAGTATATGTACATCAAAAATCTCATTAGGTAAAAACCTCAGAAGGTACAGATACATCAAAAATCTCAGTAGGCAAAAACCTCAGAATGGACAGGTACATCAAAAATTTCAAAAGACAAAAACCTTAGAAAATATAAGTACATCAAAAATCTTAGAAGGCAAAAACCTCAGAAAGTATATGTACATCAAAAATCTCAGAAGTCAAAAACCTCAAAAGGTACATGTACCCCGA
This sequence comes from Cymbidium sinense, assembly GCA_021442155.1. NCBI lineage: Eukaryota > Viridiplantae > Streptophyta > Magnoliopsida > Asparagales > Orchidaceae > Cymbidium > Cymbidium sinense. The sequence continues at coordinate 119,143,574 of CM038216.1, forward strand.
CGAAGAGAATAAGCTCATTGCAATCTTTTAGAAGGAATAGCCACCAAATTATTTGAAAAATGAAACTTTTTCTAGAAGATTATCAAAGTATCACTGTTGATAGTTGACGTTATATCGTAGGATCTCGTCATCCCCTGATACTTTCGCAACCCATCATCTTGTGCAAGATTAACTCAAGAATCTTTAAATATTGGGATATCTATGAAAGGATGCTCACCCATGAAGATACTCTCTATTTTTTAAATTTGAAATCACACTGGAGACCGAATTCGGGATGCACACCACCTAACCAGGTCAGTTGAAAACCCCGAGATCGGGGAGAACTGGAGCTTGCGAGGGGAGTCCACATCATTATACAAGCTAGTGGAGATTACCAAAAAGAAGAAAGTGAAAGCACACTAGAACATAAATTCAAGATCCGCACCGCTTAACCAAGACAGTTGAAAACCCGAGATCGGGAGAACCAGCTAAAATTCAATTATACGTCAATCTGGAACTACCATAAAAGAAAATAAATAAAGTAATGTGCAAATTTTTCATTACCTATTAGGAGATATTTATACTTGAAAAAGAAACTTTCAAATTTTTTAAAAAATTTTTAAAATAAAATTAAATTAAAAACCATTCATCTTCTTTTTAAAAAAATAATAAAAAAAAGAAAACTTTTCATATTCTTTAAAATATATAAAAAAAATTTCAACTTTCTCAAACAAAAAAGAGAAAACAAAAAATTATTGATATTTAAAAAAAAAACTCTTCACATTCCTCATTAAAAAAAATACTTTTCACATTCCTCATTTAAAAAAAACTATTTATATTCTTCATTTAAAAAAAAAGAGAGAGTCTTTTCGTCTCCTCTCTCCTCTCTCTATCCTCTCTCATAAAAAAAAATTAGTGAGGCCCACGATCCCCTCTCATATATATATATATATATTATATATATATATATATATATATATATATATATATATATATATATATATATATATATATATATATATATATATATATATATTATATATAGTTACAAATCCTAATAATTTTTAACTAAATTAATTTTATTTTTTAATATATTTTTGTATGAAATAAATTTTTTCATCCAAAAATAAGGGAGCGAATGATATATACCTCTAAAATTTATAAATCAAGCATGGATTTCAAGTTAAAACATATATTCAATCAAATTAAATGACTCAGTGATATGAGTTCAATAACGCTGAGTCAAATATTCAAATGAAACAAATATTACATATAAAACTTCAAGACTTGGATGATTAAATGACTTCCAAATTTGACGTGTTTATAGTCGAATCGAGCGGCTCGACGAGATGAATCTAACGAACCTAAGATCACTCAAATCAAAGATCATTTGAATGGCCAAATCACCAAAAAATTATCTGTGATCAAATGGATCGATACAAACTATCCGATAAGTGTTTTGATATTTTAGCTACAATGATCAAAATACCCTTCTCAAAACTTATAAATAGGACCTCATTTTATCATGAAGGGGGGAGAAGCTAGAAGCAAACTTGAGAGAAAACTGAGAGAAAGATAGAAGTTCGAAGTTCGTCATCACCACCGTTGTCACCGATCGCAGTCTATTGACGTCGCCGACCGCCACCAATAACCGTTATAACCCAACTACCATTATATAGCTGCTATAACCTGATTCTGGAATTTCTATTATTAGAATTTCTCATATACAATCTTGCAATTCTACTGTCGGGAAGACTTAAATTATGTACTCCAAAACAGATATATGATTAAGCACTTTTACTGGGCTAGGCTCCAGTATAATTTTCTCTTTATTTCTGAAGTTTTTTCACGTAAAAATTATGAGACTTCGTATTCTCTTTTCGACTATCTACGTGCATGTTGGATTTTCATACAAGCTAAGACGTAAAATTTTATTCTATCACTACAAATTTTCTGGCACGCAACAAGAACTAATTATTATTTAATTTAGCTTAAAATTTAAAGTATGGTACAAATGCAGTCGGGTAAAAATTAACCCTATATATTTTTACATGAAACAAATAGCTACGGAGGTCATCAAACATTTATGAGGTTTTGAATCTTGTTAGAATGCCTCTAGCAGTAGTATTTGATCACGTCATGAAAAAAAATGAACAAGTCTCACACAAATAATTAAATTTATCTCCAAAGAAAGATAAATAGTATCAAAATCCACACCAATCAACATTATATTTTGCATCCAAGTCAATAGAAAAAAAATATATAAATAAAAGCCAACTCCTTCAGAAATATGTTATAGTGCAGGGTATCCGTAAATAATGATAACATAAGGAATCACATTCAGCTGATGAACATAATGCGGATTAAAAGAAATAGTTTTTCTACTTTGCTTCTGTTTCTCTGTTCTTGTTCATGGGAGATTAATAGAACTATGAGTAGAGATAGTTTTCAAGGAACTTATCTCACAAGAGCAAACATCCAATAACTTTTATTAAACCGTTATTAGAGACAGTTGGTTTCTGCAGGAGTTTTTGAACAGAGCCAAAAAATCTTCAATTTGAGAACTACATTTGATCTATACATACAATTTTATAAAACTAACAGAAGGGATTAGATTAAAAAAATAAAAATTTGAGTAAAAAAAGCTTCTTAACTGGTTGCGAGATTGACAAAGTAGAAGGGTGTGATATACACTAGGACAACATAGTATAGATATAAAGAATATAATAGATTAAAGTTGTGTTTGAGAGATCGGTGTAGAAGCAGTGCGGTATAAAAATGCATAATTGCATCATTTGGAAATTACATTCTAGCTGCGTTTTAAAGAATCTGTGGTGGAAAAGCTGTATTTTTCAAATTGACTTGGCTAACTGCGGGGGCGGCCAGAAAGCTACGATTTGACTTTTGTAATATAAAAAAAATTTATATATCCATTACAACTTCTTCAACAGCTCCATCACTGCTTTTTTCATATAATTATAGCTAACTCAAACAAGCCTTAAGTAATACATAAAATATGTAAAATAAAATAAAAGATAATTTGATAAAAAAGGGATACTAATATTGAATCTAAAGCATAGATCATTAACAAATAAAATTAAGTTTATGTGGATATTGATGAAGGGAAACATTAGGTTTTGAGGATGGAGAATTGTGGGAAATTTTTGGAAGTTAAAGCAAGTGGTTAGGTTAAAAATGGGGAAGAGAGAGAGGGGAAGCAACGGTTGGAATTTGGGGAAAAGGGGTGGCCGACTATCGGGCGGAAAGGAGGGAGGCTAGCGGTGGGGAAGGGAGAAGGGAATACAAAGGCTAGGGTTAAGGAGCAGGGAATTCGAAGGGTAGGAAAATAAGACTAAGATTCAAAATTAAAAACTCAAGATTTACTTTATAATTCAGTTGCGAAAAAAATTACAAACACCACCATCGCAATCTAATGGGATACAAATGCACCACCTAAAGAATTGTAGATATAGTTGCCTTAATCTAAGATATAGTTGCTCTCATAAAATAAAATCTATCAAAAGAGATAAAACAAAAGCACAAATACCTCACTCAAATAACTAAAATATAATAAGTAAATATAGATGGGCGGCACACACTTGAGCCATCCCTAACCCGACGGCAAAGCTTGGACCGGCCCTGAAGAAAAAGTTCCTAAACCGATTAAGTCTCGGTGAAGTTTGGGACATGGGACACAAAGCACTCCCGTGTCATTCTTCTCGGGCAGAAGAGGCTCTTTCTTCATCTTCTAATGATCTTCATCCCCACCTAAGTCCATCTCAATATAAATCAACCGATCATTATACTCCAGAAGATATGTCTTGTAGAGTAAGGGGAAAACACTTTTTCATCTATTCCTTTTGCCCTGCCCCTTAAAACTAGGGGAGATTTACATACATACCACACAATTCTTATGTATTTATATATCTAATACCTAAACTTTAATTTTGTAAATATAACACCTCAATCTTCAATATCACATCAAAAATATCATCATCAGTCACTTTTTAAAAGTGAAATGCGCCTTTTTAAGCAAAGAAAAATGTTAGATAAGTACATATCTAACTTTAGGTCTTAGATATATAAATACATAAGAATTGTGTGATATGTATGTAAATCTTCCTTAAACTATATCATATCAAATGGTGACCCTCTTTATCATGTTTAGGTGATCCCAACAATGATAACCTCATTGGTATCTCCTTGTTTTACAGCATAGTAGTATGATAAGTTATGGTTCGTTTCTCAAAATCTCTTCAACATGGTAGTACAATATTATTCTTCTCCTTGGTGAAAGTGAAGGTGTTCCAATACCCAACATGAAGAGTTTTCTATCATTGCTTGTCAACACTAACCATGTTTCTCTTCTTCAACCACATTAGTGAGTATGGCTGGGGATGCATTTAAATAGGGAGTTCTAATTTTTCCACTACTTATGCAGCCACTACATTCTCACAACGATGATGCTTCACACATTTCCTTTTACAGTGCATTAAGCGTGGTAGATGTTGTACTTGAGCCATGATTCCTCTTCTTCATGCTCGGGCTGAAAGATACATTGCACCATCAATAATTCTCCTTCGTCAGCAACCAAGTGATACTCTTCTTCTACTACTTTCACCATAAGCTCTTCACTAAGCTCCTCTTCCACTGCTTGTTGCTCAACAAAAGATATACCTTTCCTATTTAGACATTTAGATGCAATGTGCCTAAAGCCATGGCACATGAAGCACTTCATGGCTATTGCAATTGGGGTATTAGGTCCACAAATTCTATCACCCTTTTTGTCCTTTGGAGTGACACCATCATCCTATGAGATTGTTTTACACCACTTAAAGGTGCATTCCTGCTTCCTAATCCTGGGTCAAACTCTACCTGAGAGAATGGGTAGATCTGATATGCCTATATTGCTTTTCCATCTTTAATGTCAGAGTTTACACATTTAGTAAGGACTAATAAGACTTCAACTAGACCACATTACTAATGGATGTCTTCATTCATCCAAGAAACCTCACAATATGAAACCTCACAACAGCTCCGCTACTCATATTTTAGCATCAACTACTCAAATTCAATAGTGTATCCTTCCACTGATAAATCTCCCTGTTGCAAATGGTGTAGTTTTAAGAACACATCATATCTGAAGTGAGCTAGCACGTATTTGCAACTAGGAGTGTGAGTCAAGCAGACTCATGAGCTGGCTCGAGCTCGGCTCGATAAATAGCTCGTTGGTTATGCTTGATGAGCTAACAAGCCAAGGTCAAACCAACTCAAACTCGACTCGTTAGCTTATGAGCTAACTCTATTAATAAATATTAATATAAAATATAAAGATACATTAGAATCTAATAATTTAAATATAAAATTATTAAAAAAATTTAAATGTTATTTTCTTATATGAAATAATTTCTTATTCTTTTTTCTTCTAATTTCTTTAATTTTTTATTATTTTTATCATAATAATTGTTTAAATCAGAATTATTTTATCTATTCTAAACTAGATGAGCCAACTCGAACTAGTAAAAAAAAGTTCAAGCCAAGGGTAACTCAAACTCGGCTCAACTTATTTACACCCCTATTTGCGATAAATTTCCTTTTTTATTTTATACCACATAGTGATCTTGTTTCTCCCCTCGCACTAATGTAAGCACTTTAAATTCTCCCACAACAAAAAACATTATTTTTTAGCTTAATGGTTGTCAAGTTCACTCTTCGATCATCAGGAATGTCTCTGTACTCAAAGACTCTCCACAATTAGTAACCACCTAATGAACTCATATGGGCCAATCCATCCTTCAAACTCTGGTAAGTCAATCTTCACACAGAGATCTGCATCCTTTCTCTTGTACACAATGACAAATCTGTGCAACATGATTTCTTTTTCATTAGAATCTTCTTGATGAAAATAATTCAAATTTTCTCTTTCTTCCTCTTCTTGCATATCACCATCCTAGGCATGGGTGTTCCTTCCTTGTTACCCACTCTCATAATCAACAAGCCTTTATTGTGAGTGATAAATCTCTCGCTGAATATCTTCAAAAGTTATCACTTGGAATTCCTCTTATAAATTTCTCCTTGGCAGCATGTTAGTTATCCTTTGGAGCAACTCATAGGTAGGGTTTGGATGGTTTGAAGAGGCTCAACCGAGAAGAAACTAGGGTCAAGTTTGGGTTTGGAAAACAAGTTTTTGGGTGGGTTATGGGAAGGTAAGGATAAGTTTCAAATGAAGAATCAAGTTAGGTTTAGGATTAGGTTTGATGTGAATTGAAATGAAAAAGGTTTTGCTGTCCACAAATTTTAAAGAAGGTTTTGGAGTGAAGTTGATGGTGTGATTTTGGATGAGAGAAACATGTCCAAAAAAGATCAAAGATAGATCTAGCTCCCATACCAAATGATACCGGATCTAAGGGATAGACCGATAACAAATGGAATCAAGGTTTATGGGGGTGTGAAGGGAAAAACTAGGTTTTGAGGAGGGAGGATTGTGGGGAAGTTTTGGAAGTTAAGGCTAGTGGTTCGGTTAAGGGTGGGGAAGAGAGAGAGGTGGATAGTTCGAATGCGGAGAGAAGGGTGGCCAACGGTTGGAAGGAAAAGAGAGAGAGAGAGAGAGGCCGGTGGCTGGAGGAATGGAGAAGGAAGCCGGCAGCTAAAGAAAGGGAAAAAGGGGAGTCAGTTGTTACGTTTAGAGAATGTGGTCATGGAAATAAGACTAAGATTCAAAACTAACTTACTTTACAATTCAATTGCAAAGAAAACTACAAAAATCACAACCACAATATAACAGGATACAAATGCACCACCCAAAGGATTGCAGATACAGTACCGTAATCCAAGAGTCAAGAGAGAAACTCTCATAAAATAAAATCCATCAACAAAAAGTCCCTCAACAAACCACAAAACAAATACTTATACTCGCACATAAACCTAAACATAATAATACACAGACACAAATACCCTCATTCAAGTAACTAAAACATAATAGTAAAGATGGACAGCCAACTCTTGAGCTAACACAAGGTTGGCAGCTAAGCTTAGACTTGCACTAAAAGAAAAGTTTTTGGACCGGTCAGGTCTAGATGAAGTTTGGGTCATGGGACCCAAGATACTTTATGAAAAAAAAGAAACAAAAAAATTGAGATCTGAACTAATGAAAATTTAAGAAAAAAAAAACAATCTTATTCAATCAATTAAATCATGATGATGATACAACAAAAAAATTACACAAAGAACCCTCCCAAAACTCTGGCTTAAGTACCTACATCTAAATTATAAAACTGTATTCATTCAAAAAAACAAAAAAAAACCAGAAAGCAGAGAAAAAACCTACACCAATGGATAAGAGAAGAATGTGAAGATAACAACCGCATTTTATCAAGTGAGGAGAAGAGACAAAGATAGGGAATGCACTTAATAATAGCAAAACAGAACATGCATGCAGAATAAGAAAATAGAGAGACTGCATATAAATTTTTTCTAGGGCTGCAACAAGACAACTATTTTAACAACTACTAGCATGCTATGCAGCAATTAAGTTCACTAAAATCCAAGTAAAATCAAACAATAGTTAGACCTTCAATTCACACCAGAATTTGACAGCATAGCAGTAAGACTTCCAGTCTACTTCTCTACTGAAATGCAATAAACATCAAGGGAAAAATATCAATTGGTTCATGATATCAAATGGATAGTGAAAATGTAGTAATTTTTTGCAAAGAATGATGTTAAGCTAAAAGACTCGATTACGATCAGAATGATTAAGTTCAATCAGCTGTAAAATGAAAGCTAAACTCTAATATTTGCAAAGCAAGAAAAACAACCCAACAAAACTTACATCATCAAACAGTATAATGCAGCAGGTGCATGCATTTCTAACAAGAGCTATCAAAATGTTCCTTCCCTTTCTTCTAAACAGGTTTTTATAATCATGCATATCACATGACTGACAATTGTACAACTAGTAGAACGCAAAAACACAGAAAAAGGGGAAAAAACAAAGAAAAGAACTCTTTACATGCTCTGACCCAAAGCACTTGTGCATATAACACAAAATCTACTAAAATGGAAAATAGGCCTTTCCATAAATCATTTGTTTTGAATAAGCAAATCATGCAACCGTTATGACATCCCATGAATATGATTCTGCTGGCTTGCAAAACACAAGTCCAGTTGTTCATGTCAGCATCCAGATGATTGCATGTTCCCACAAATCCCCCTAAATAAACCAACACCCTCACCTCTCTATTGAGATAGAAAGAAAAGGCCTAGGTAATGGAGAAAACGGAAGTTAAATAGTAGAAATCCAGTAACATAATAGACAACTTAAAAATTCAGCCAGTTGATCTTGAAAACTCCATAAATTCAGTTAGAATTCAAATTCATTTAAAATTTACATTTACTCTGTTTTTATTTATTTATTTATTTGGGTTCAACCCAATAACAAGTTATTCATCATGTTATTATTAAATTGCCATCCTAAACTTCTGAATAAATACATTCTCCCAAAAACACTGAAACAAGATTTGTTTACAAAAAGCAAAAAAAAGGAACAGCTTATTGCTTATTCAACAACAACATATGGCACAATCACTCATCACGCTTACTCAACGGACCTTAGAAAATCAGATGAGATGTTCATCCCCTAAAGAAGATGCAAATATCTTGTAAAGTTAAATCAAATAAAAGATCAAAACCCACAGTTACCAAACTAAGAAGAAATATATAAATAATCTCAGTATTGAAGATAATATAGTAAAAGAACTAAAATTTAAATTTGAAATACTGATGTGCACCATATATCTCATCCGTTTCAAATTATTATAAGACGATAATGGTCAAGCATCAGTTCAATGAGGATCAAGAGCTTTGCATAAGCAGCTAGGCACCCAAACTATTACATATCATTTTTGTAGTAAACAGGCTAGAAGAAAACACTCAGCATTGGTTCCTACAAGATAATAAAATAATATAGAAGCAAAAAAACAAATGGTATCCTCAACAGCAAGGAGAATTATATTGCAACAACCACAACAACAAACCCACATAATGTTTATAAAATTTAGCAACGCGTGAACCTATAAACATTGCATTAAAGCAACCACATACAGAAAAGAGAAATCACCATCTGCAAAGCCTGAACAGCACGCTCAATTGGCACGGCCCTTAATGACGTCAAGTCCCATCTCAGTAGGATCAGTAGCTTGCAATTCAACCTGGATACCATCCAACTCTCTCTTAAATCTATCCTTTGAACTTGCATAAATCATCTTGCTCCTCACTCTAGATGTGTCAGGCGACCTTAGAAACAGAAACAGAAAGGTTGTGAAACAGAGCTGAATTTTTAAGAGCTAGTTGAAAAAACTGCAGGAAAAAATATTACCATGCAATAAAGAAGATTTTGCTTTTCTGGCAATTCTCTTCAGTAACAAAATCAAAGTCAAAGATTGCGTATCTGCATTCATCAGCAGGAAGGCTAGCAATAAAATCCTCATAGGTCAAAGCAGGCTCACCCACCTTCTCAACAATAACTTGCTTCAGCTTCTCCTCGATCTTATAAATTATGAATCGGTGAGTTCTCTTTGCCTTCAATTCCAGGAATTTCAGCTTACACTCATCATGCACAGCTATTCCTGATGCCGCATTGGCCTAACAACATGAATTAAAAAACAAAAACAAAAACAATAAAATCATGAAGATAAACAAATGAACCTCCAAGGCCTCAGCAAAAGAATGCAAGAATAAGCATTAACCAGAAAATGGAAGGCATGAGAAGTAGATCAATTTTGGGACCAAAACAGTCTACAGATTAAATCATCCTATCTAGCCAACTCGTGCCAGAAACTGCGAAAGATAACCATATAAAATCAAATCACCAACATACTTCAAGAAACAATCCTTACAATCCAGACAGTATGAAGAAACTATCCTACAAAACCAACATTAAAGTAGCTTGTTCCTCCACAATCTAGAGCGTCTATATCACAAAACCGATATGTCCTTACCCTTATCTCCACTGAAAATCCGCAGCATCAAGTATTCAGATCAACACAAAAACCATCCAGAACATATCAACTCGGACTTTTCACATTTCTTGGCTACTAGCGCATCAGATCTATGACACCGCAAAACTAAATAAGCACGCGCAATTCCATAGGCCGACTTGGATCCATAAATTTCAAACAAATTTCAGAAAGATGAAATGTTTTCAAAGCCCAGATCATAGATCCAATTCAGAAAACCATATATCTACTAGAAGAAAACCATAAAATCAGTAAGGAGAGGGAAATGGGAAAAAGGAAAGACTAAAATAGAAAAATATCAACCATTTTTTCGGATCAAGAACGGAATGGGAGCGGAGATAGATTGTGAAGGAGAATTTAGGGCTGCGCAGCAACAGGACGGACTCTCTCGCCTTTTGCTACTGATAAAAGATTTTATGGAAGCGCAGCAACGATCAGAAGATATTCGGAGAGACGTGCCTTCCCCTTTCCACCGCGCTGTGATTCTTTCGGAATTATTATAGAAGTTTTGTACGGCTTCCGCGCGCGCTTCGCCGCTCCATTCAAAAGCGTGCGACCAATCGAGCCTCATTGGGACACGTGCGACAAATAGTTATCGTTGAGGAATTTTATTAAAATAAATATTATTATAAACTTAATTAAATAATTAAGTACATTAAAAAAAATTTTAAAAATATATATAATCGCCCTAATTAGGCTATTACGCAACCGAACGTAATTTGTCGTGCGTGAAGCCAGGCGACTACTTCATTTATAGCGCACCACTTCCTTCCATTCGTTTTGCTCCTTATGGCACTAGTTGAGGTTAAGAAATATGGCGATCGGCGATCTGCTTATTCTCTCTAATTCGATCCTCGTGTCGCCTCTGCCTCCATGAGCCACCCACCGTTTTGCCCATTCAGCATGCTCATCTTCATCTCGCTTCCCTGTCAGTATTGCTCAACCCGGCATTGTTCCATCTTCCTCTAGCCAAAACCTCATTTTCTTCCCGATAGATCGTCCGCGTTTGGCGACTTCCTCTCCATCTAACCCAACATTAGCTTTCCGACGATTCGGATTCCGTTGGGAAGGTTCTCGATGGATTCTATAATTTTTTGCACACATTCTCGTCGTTCTTCGTAAACACACGGTAAATTTCTATTTTTTTCATTTATAAATTAGTAGATTATGTGTTCTAGGGCTTAGAGCTGTATTGTTAGAATTTTGTGGTTAAATTTGATTTGTAAGTTTGTGTTAGCGATGTGGTTCATGTAATTTATTTGTAATTTTAGGTGATAATATGTCGAGTATACTATTATAAGTGACTACATTTTTTTAAATGGTATGAGTTGGGTTTGAGTTGTTGTAGTTGGCCTATAAGCTTAGAGCCCCGTTACTTGTAGAGATAGTCACCTTAGATGGCGGTGTTTGTATAACATGTTGATTGATTTAAATTTCTTATGATTTATGTAGTTTATTCTACAAATAAATTTGGACGCACAATATTTTTTTAGATTTAGAAAATATTGATATGATTGGTTATTCTCTAATTATTTAAGGAATGAGTAGATAGTTTGTCCTTTTTTATGGAGGAACTAAGTATCGAGCGTTCACTCAAGTTATATGGAAGGTCGAATCGTCCAATTAAGGTTACGCGGCACCACCTTGGAAAACGGGAATTATGATGTCATTGAACATTGATTGGTCGCCACTGTAAGTATTACATGTTATCCGTGGATAATGGATTTATAAGCGTCATTATATCCGGCGATGAAGTTTGTGATGTTACACCTAACTTCCGATATTGTTGTATGTGGAAGTGAAGGATGCTAATGTTGCATCCATATCTGATCGATCGGTAAAAAATATACCATACAATACGCGTGCCGGTTCGCATGCACACATGCACTGGCGACATGCTTTGATGATTTTTAATACCTTGTCAACCTTTTCCTATTTATATAATATTTAATATCAAAGTTTATCGTCCTACTTATGAGTTTTGTGGCAGCGATGATGTTATTTATCGTTCAGAGAAATCGTATGTGCCTGAGAGTGTTGCAGGTGATGATGAGTATTTGACTATGAGCAGTGGTTCAAGTAGTGAGTCTGAGCAGGATATCAGTGATGATGATTATTCACTTGGGTTAGAAGCTACTGTGATTGAGAATGTAGCCAGTTGTGCTCTTTTAAAAAAATCATTCACTCCGAAATATTGATAGTGAAAGTCAGATGTTGTCTACAAACGAGTATGTACAGATGTGTCAAATTACGAAAGAGTGGACAATGATATTTACTTTGATGGTCCATCTAATAAAAATGTCTTAATATATGATATTGAAATCCCATGTGACCTTGTCGAAGGAATGTGTTTTACAAGTAAGCGGAGTCTTCAGTTTGCTATTATTGGGTGATGTATAGTGAATAATGCTCAATTCCAAATAATTACCTCTAACCAAAAGAACTATACGGTTACATGTGTACATCATGATAGCCCTACAAGACCATGTAATTGATATTTGCATTGTAACAACAGCAAACGCTTAGGGGTGCTTGGAGAATATCCAGAATTGGGTAACACCACAGATGTATCAATACAATTTACATCAGGGTAATTCCAAATTCATAGCTTATTTCATTATACCATGATCGGACATCAAATTGATCTCAAGGAGATTATAGGTAGAATGAGTCAAAGTTTAATGTCAAAGTTTCTACATGAAGGCCTGGATGTTAGTAGGCAATAAAATAATCTTTGGCGGTTGGGAAGAGTCTTATAGGACTCTCAACCTTTACATGGAAGTAGTTTGTACTACATTATCTACAATTACATCTGAAATCCCGGTACACGCTTCTAAAGACTTTTTTGAGCATTTGGTCCTTTCATCATGGGTTAGGGTAGCTGCCGCCCAGTGCTCAGCTTAGATGGCACATTTTTGTTAACTGTTGTTAGAATAGATGGAAATAATGGTTTGTTTCTTCTTGCCTTTGCTATTGTAAAGTCTGAGTCGATTGCTTCTTAGTTGTGGTTCTTAATGTGCTTACATGATATGATACTTGTAGTGTCTTCTAAACATGATTTGTGCACCATATCTGATAAACATGATTGTTTGTTATGTGGGTGTAGAGAAGTTTTTCCATGGGCTGCTCACAGACACTGCTTGCGCCATCTTCCTGAAAAAAAGGTGATACGTAGATTTGGGATTTATGATGTTGAATTTATATACTAGAAGTTGTATATGGCAGAAAACACCAACGATATTTGTGAGTTTAATCGTTTCATGTTAGATATTAAAAATGTGAAAGAAGAAGCTCACAAATGGCTTGTGAAATGCGACCCTGTTAAATGATCACTTGTACATGATGGTGGGATGTGTTACGGTACAATGACGACTAATGCATTTGAATGTTTCAACGGTATTCTGAAATGTGCTCGTGGTTTGCCGATTCAAGCTCTAATTATTGTTATTTATTACAATTTAGTCGCATTGTTCAAGAAAAGAGTTGTCTCTACAACTCAGCAACTGGAGGCCAACTTATTTATTTTCACCCGAAAGGTATCCACAATGTTAAAGCGTCTTGTGGGACGGATACATCAAGTTATGAGTTCCACCTGCAGTGTCTTCTACTTCTAGAGGACCTAGATTCTTTCAGTACGTTGTCTGTAAAAGGAGCAGTTTTGACCCACCTCTATAGAGAGCTCTATGAGTCTACTAGGCCCAGCAGGGCCAACATGGCTGGTTGTCTACACCTCCTACAGATATGGTCTTGGGAGCATCTTCATGTGGAGAGGCTGACCGTGCATGCGCCATATCCAACTGATCTTGATGGTCTCATCATTGGTTTGAGGTATATTTTACTTTCTGCACTTTCAAATTTTTAGCGTATATGTTTATTTAAAATGTGTTGTGTGCATAGGTGGAACGAGAGATATGTTCGCCAGATGCCAATGATGAATGTTGCATTGCATAGAAATGAGCTGGATGGCTTGCTGCATACGCAGGTTGGACTTGTAAAGTACATTTAGATTCAAATTTCTATAATGCATATTCTAATTTAACATAATTTTTAATATGTGCATGTGATTTGGGAGTCGTACACTAAGCAGATCATGCTACGTCTGTCACGTACATACTTAGTAGACTCTGATATATGGTTAACACGAGTCCCGCTGATCAACTGGAAGAGGTGGAGTGACCTTTACCTGATCGAGTCACGCTTTGGACTCATATCCGTAGTAGATGTGGCACCGTTGACCCTGTTTCAAAAGGGTCAATGGAGGCAAAGCGGATGTCAACCTGGTTGATTACCCAAGGCACATTGCCGCTTATGAGAGGCCTCGATTACCTAATGAGGGCTTGATGAATATGAGGGGACGGCCTATCAAAGCATATGTGTTGTTGCATCTGGGCTTCTCTACTTATTGGCCGTCGACAGATCCTCTGACCACTTACTATCATAGAGCACCTGTAGAGCGTATATATGTAAGCGTTTACATAAGTATTCAGTTGAATTCAATATGTTACTTGAGGTTAATTTCACACACTATTTTTTTCAAACAGTAGGAGCACATCTTGGCGACTCAGGACATCTTCTAGTCGTACTTCGGCCGTGTAGATGAGCACGAGCTATAGGGAGTCGTAGATAGGTACGAGGTGTTATGCAGAGACTTGCGGTTGCGTGTAGATATCAGGGACACACATTACGGATCCGAACCTACAGAGGATGTCCTATAGCATGACTGGGGCGCCGGACCATCTACATATGTTGATCCAGGTCCTTCTACATACCACCTACGATGAGTCACTGACTATCTTCCCGCCAGACTATCCTATGCATCTCAAGATCTTGCAGGCCACCATCAACGTGGTGATCGCCCATCACGCGTCGACCGACACACCCTGGGAGTGTGCGATTCCATGTATCAAATGCTAGCTATTTAGGATAGTCTATTTGTGCATTTGTACTATATTTGTTCTTATATATTTTATTTTTGTTTATGGATTATCCATTTATGTAAATACTTTTACTCACTTTTTGGAATAAGTTGTAGAACTTATATTCATTTTTGTAATGAAGCATCCATATACTTGGTTTTAGATATACTTAAATGAAAACGTGCAGACTCTAAGGCTGACCTTCATAATTGACGATAAGGGTTTAAAGCTTACAAATGGAACATCCAAACCTAAAGCAAAAATATAAGAACTTAAAGTCAATCCTTGATGTAATAGCCCATCACATGTTAAAAGAATTTCTCAGACGCAGTCGCCACTTAGGGCGACTTTGCCAGATCCTGCTTAATTAAAGCATTACTGAGATGCACTGGCCACCAACAAATTAGGACAGCAATCTATTACACCGGATTAGCTTCTTTGCCAAGTCGGAGTTGACGTGGCTACCTAGTCGTCCACTTAGTGGGAGACTATACATATTTGTAATTTTTTTTAATGATATTTAATTCCCTAATTAAGTTTATAATGATACTTATTTTAAAAAATTCCCTTTATTGTTGTGTCGAAGCTATGAAGGTGGGATGATGTAGCGAGGTGAGCTTGGTAATTGCAACGCGTGTAAACCAAACGAGCTTGCCACTATTATCCTTAACTATATTAAAAGAGAGATTTACATATATATCACACCATTTTTATATATTTATATTTTTAATATCTAAATTTTAAATTATATATATATAACATCCCAATCTTCAATATCACATAAAAAATATCATTATCATTTATTTTAAAAGTGAAATATAACTTTTAAAGTATGGGAAAATATTATATAATTAAATATCTAACTTTAGGTGTTAGATGTGTAAATATATAAGATTTGTGTGGTATGTATATAAATCTTCCTATTAAAAATTAATGATTAATATATTTTAAAGTAAAATTTTTATTATACAGAAGCCTCTATATTCTTCATTAGTCAAACATGCTCAAATGTTATTTAATGATCAGTTTTTTATTTTTTATTTTAAATAAAAAATTATTTATAATTGACTGATTTATTTATCCAATTAAATAAGAGTTATTTCTGATAGCTATATCTAATGAAGTCTTATATAAATTAAAGAGTGTGTATCTATGTGTATCTATATTATTATTAAAAAATATTTGTATTTCCTCCCATAAGGATTTCTAATTTTTCAATTTTGCTGTAATATAATAGTTTTTACAATCAAAGAGTGCAAGTTAAATGAAATATTAATTTGAATTATTTATATACATAGCATATAATTATATATATTTACATATATATCACTTCCTTTCATATTTACTTAAATATCACTTAAATCTCTATTATTATATCAAAAATAACACCATCATTACTTTTGAAAATCAAATGCACATTTTTAAACATAAAAATGTTGTTTTTATAAATATCAAACTTTATGAGTTAGATATATAAATGCACTAGAATTGTGAAGGCAAGTTCAAACTTTTTAAATTATCAAACATTTTTCTTCTCTTGTTTTTTTTTTTCGAACTTACAATTCTTTCATTTCTTGTGCATCTATTTGGTTGTGTGATCCGAGATAGAAATAAATCTCTCTCATGTTCGTTATTTTTAAACATATATAATCCATATCTATATATTTTTTAATTTTATCAAATTTCATAATTTCATACCTCTTCTTAATATTCATCTGGTTGCTACAAGAAAATTACTTTCACTCATTTTTTATGTGAAAAATAAATTATTATATTAAGGATATTTTATTTGATTTTGAGCGACTTTAGGAGATTAAAATTATGCTTATTTATTTGACTTTATAATATAATTTTTAAAATATTCATTATTCAGAATACATTATTAAATCTCATTTTTATTGTATCAAATTAATTTTTTATATATTTTACTTTAAATTATGTTTTTTATCATTATGAAAATTTTTAAATTAAAACCAACAGAGCTAATTATTATTTATTCAATGTTTAGATTTAACTTCTCTTTTTGAGAATTTATATTTGTTGCGTGCTAGAAAATCGATTCTAGAGTAAAAGTTTACTTCTTTGTTGTGAAATCCAAGACACATGTATTTAAAGAGTGACAAGAAAACTCTAGAAATTTTAATGTGGAAAACCTCGAAAGAGGGAAAAAAAACCACGGCTTAGCCCGGAAAAGCTTCCACTATATTTATTTTTGGAGTACAAGTTTTCCCAATAACAGTTACAAAATTGTAGGGCATAATAAGAATCGTGATCGATAACAACAACCATATAGTCGCTCGGTTATAACAAAGTGGTAGCAGATGATGGTGAACAACGCGAACAACGACGACGATGAAGGTCATCATGATGGACCAAGATGATTAAGCAGCGAGATCGTGGTGGCGGCAATACTGGCGATGTGACGGATGGTGGTGACGGCGTGGCCGTGGCGATGGTTGATGGCCCGTCAGATTTCGGAGAATTTTGCTTTAGAGCTCTCTCTTCCCTCTTCCTTCGCCCCCCTCATATGAAGAATGAGAGGCTATTTATAGATTGGAGTAGTGACATCTCTATAAATACATGCAAAATCCGAACCACTCCTCTCCATCGGACGGCTAAAAAAAAAGCGTGCGTGTTAGAAAATCAGTTCGGTAGAGTAAAAGTTTACGCCAGCTTCTTTGAGTCCAAAGACACAGGTATTTAAAGAGCGAACAAGAAAACTCCAGAATTTTTATGTGGAAAATCTCGAAAAGAGGGAAAAACCACGAGGCCTAATCCAGCGAAAATCTTCCACTTCGTATTTCTTTTATAGTACAGGATCTTTCCGATGATGAGATTACAGAATAGTATGTGAGAAGGGAATAACAATTCTTAGTAATAGACGATATTGACGACGATGTTGACGACGATGTTGACAATGATGTTGACGACGAGGTTGACGACGATGTTGACGATGATAACCGGCGGTAGTGGTCGATGATGGCACGCGCGGTGGTCGGCGGCGGATAAGCGGCGGTGACGGCGGTGGTGGTTGGACCGTCGTGGGTGGTCGTCGTCTTGGAGGATCTTCAAGCTTTGGGCTCTCTCTCTCTCGCTGCTCCCTCATATGAAGAATGAGGACTATTTATAGATTAGAGGACGTCTCAGTAAATACATGCAAAATTCGAACCACTCCACTTCATCGACGACCGATTCATTTGATCATTTGATGTATTTTAAGTATTTAAATGCTCAAATGAAGTCGGAATTGTAAGATCTTAAGCTTGTTGGATTCGGCTCGTCAAGACGCTCAATTTGACTATAAACACTTCATATTTGAGAGCTATTTATAGATTTAACTGATATCCCAAAGTTTCTAAGGATATTTTAAGAGCTTGAACTCGACCAGTTTCAACTTCGGATCAGCCTACTTTTAACATCAAGATTCGTGCTTCGATTAGTAGTATTTTAAGTTTCATATCAGTTACCCCCCTATTTTTGGATGATCAGTTAGAATGTTGGATCAATCTTGAGAGAGTGCATGATCACATTGGGGTCGACCCCCGGCATATCCGTCGGACTCCAAGCGAAGATGTTTTGATTTCTGCGCAAGAAGTCTATATATTTTTCCCTTTGTTCTTCTGAGAGCATGGATACCACTTGTATTGTTCGTAGTTGTTGGTCATCTGATAATACAACAGAGAGCAAGTCTTCTACAAGCTTTGGGTACTTTTCATCTCGTAAATTAAAATCTTGATCAAGGTCACGTAAGGGCATGGTTGGGCTTGTCTGAGGTAACATGATTGCACTATCTGTTGATTTTCACAGACCACCCCAACTCCAATGGGGGTTGAAAACTTCATCTTAAGATGAGATACTAAAGTGATTGCACCAAAAATTGATTGGAGGGGCCTTCCAAAGATAGTGTTATATGTCGAATCTGACTTGACCATCATGAATTGGATTAAATGAGTCACTTGTTGAGGAAATTCACCAAGGACAACGAGGAAGTGATTATTCCCTACTCAAGACAGGCGATTATCAAACCCGTACAATGGTCTTAGGCCGGGTTGGAGCTTTTCCCTAACCAGACCCATGCTAAGAAATGTGGAGTAAAATAAGACATCGACAGAACTCCCATTGTCAATCAAAATTCTCTTAACATTATAGCATGAGTCACCGATCCCTATGATGATGACAAGTGGATCTTGATGAGGAGCATTGACTCCTTCTAAGTGCAGTCATTAAAAGTGATGGAATGATCAATACAAGACTTCTTTAACTCGACTCTTGAGGAGATGGTAATGAAACGATTAGATAGTATTGGTCCTCTGATTATTTCAATTTCTCCAAGCGATTGATGATTATTTTGTTGTTTACGTGATGATTATCCGGTTGCCCCAGGTTGGAGGTATGTTTGTTTGAGTCGATTGATTCTTCACAAATCAACTTAGATATCCTTCGAATGCCTCTTAATTTCTTCTTTGAGTTGTTTGCATGCCTCGGTGGTATGTCCCACGATGGAAAGATTGCTCGATTTCACGAATTTGGTTTTAGTGAATGCGGCCACTTGATATTTTCTTCATCTCGAATAACCATTAGAAGGTTAACACGAGATGTGTTTAGTGGCGTGTATTCCTTTTCTGGTCATGGTTCACGTCGTTGATATGGGGGCTGTGGAGGGAGATCACGACTGCCTTGTTGCTTCTTTTGATAGGACTGTCGATTCCCAGGGTGCTTTTATGTTTTCACGTAGATTGCTCAAATTATTTGCGATGGGGCATTAATAGCCTCATTAGCGAGATTTGTGCTTCCGATGAACCAAGTCGGCATATGAAGCGGTTGTGACATTAGTGACGAGTAAAAGGCCTGACGAGTCCTCCAAGAAAACTCCTCTTAATAGTTCAGGGTCTACTCGAGATATTTGGCGAGCTTCTAAGGAGAACCTCTCGAAGTATTCCTTAAGTGATTCACCCTCATTCTGACAAATGTCGGAGAGATGGGAGGAATCTTTAATGATCCTCCGTTGCAATGAAGCTCCACAAAATCTTGTCGAAGTTCATCAAAGATGCGGATGGATCCCTTGAAAGGAGCATAACCAAGTCGCTTGCCCCGAGGGTAACGGGAAAGACCGACAAAATAGTGTGTCGAGCTCGTTGGATATGCATGATAGTCTATAATGGTCGATGTGTTCATGTGGGTCGGGTTCATCATAGGAATCAATGCTCGAGCTTGAAACCCACGAAAATAGGATGTTGAAGAATAGCTTCAGCTAAAGGTGAGGATTCCTCATAGTCACGGTGAGGAGGAAGATGATTTCCGTCTTGAATGTGAAATTCGTCTTGCATTAAGCGTCGTAATTCTTCATGTATAATATAACGAGTGGGGTCAACAAGATGAGAATGTGTCAAGCTACCAGCAATAATTGGTGGATTAAGAGTCGGTTGAGCTGCACGTGATGGATGAGTAGAACTAGCAGTGTCAAGGAGATCAGCATCACGGTCAGGAAGCAGAGGAACTTCATTGTTAAGGAGATCGGCATTTTGACCTCCTGCGGGTAACGATCGATCTTGGGGGAGGTGTGTTTGCCGTGATAATGGCCGTTGTGTTTCTCTTAAAAGTCAGATCATCTCATTTTGAGACTCTTCCATTCGGCGGACACGATCTTCTAAAGAGATCCCTATCGCGCCTTCACCGACAGGGTCACATCTATTAGGGGGGAATGAGGCAGAAGCTTGACATCCTTAGTTCAAGGATTGATTTTGAGAGTGACAGGAGTTGAAGCAGGAGGCTCCGTTGTGATGGGTATTGTGCCTATTGGCCATAATGCGGGTGTTCACTAATGCGAGACACGGTCCGCTCATATGTCGACTTGGTTCATCGTGTGGAAGCATAAATCTCTGCTGATGAGGCTATTACTGCCCATCGCAAACAATTTGAGCAATCTACAGGAAAATGTAAAAGCACCCCAGGGAATGAGGGCCACTCCTATCAAAAGCAAAAGAGCGGTCTGATCTCCCTCCACCACCCATATCAACGGCGTGAACCACGCGGCAAAAGGAATACACGCCGAACACATCTTGTGTTAACCTCCTAATGGCTATTCGATATGAAAAAAATATCAAGTGGCCGCATCCACTGAAACCAAATTCAAGAAATCAGGAGCAATATTATCACTTCCATCGAAGTCGTGGACATACTCGAGGCATGCAAACAACTCAAAGAAGAAATTGAGAGGCTAATTCAAGTGGATATCTACGCCAATTTGTGAAGAATCAATCGACTCAAACAAACATACCTCCAACTGGGGGGCAACCAGGACAATCATCACAAAAATAACAAAATAATCATCAAATAGTTGGAGGAATTGAAATAATCGTAAGATGACCAATACTATCTAATCAAGTTATCATTACCATCTCTGAAGAGCCGGAGTTAAAGAAGTCTTGTATTGATCATTCCATAACTTTTAATTTAATCGGACTTAGAAGGAGTTCTCTCATCAAGATTCACTTGTCATCAACGCAGGGATCGGTGACCCATGCTATAATGTTAAGAGAATTTTGATTGATAATGAGAGTTTTGTTGATGTCTTATTTAACTACACATTTTTTAGCATGGGCCTGGTTAGGGATAAGCTCCAACTGCAGACCATTATGCGGGTTTGATAATGCCTGCAGTAGAGGGAACAATCACCCTTCCTGTTATCCTTGGTGAATTTTCTCGACGAGTGACTCATTTAATCCAATTCATGGTGGTCAAGTCAGATTCGACATATAACTCTATCTTTGGAAGGCCCCTCCAATCAATTTTCGGTGCAATCACTTCAGTATCTCATCTTAAGATGAAGTTTCCAACCCCTCGAAGTTGGGGTGGTTTCGCGGAAATAAACAATCATGTTACCTCGAGACAAGCCAACGCCCTTCGTGACCTTCAAGATCAAAGATTTTAATTTTGAGATGAAGAAGTACCCAGCTTAAGCAGAAGACTTGCTCTCTGTTGTATTATCGGATGACCAACCACTACGAGCGACAAGTGGGATCCATGCTCTTAGAATAACAAAAAAATGCATAGACTTCACGTAAATCAAGACATCTTCGCTTGAGTCGACGGATATCGGGGTCGACCCAATGTGATCATGCACTCCCTCAAGATTGATCCAACATTCAAACCGATCATCCAAAAGAAGCGAAGTTTTGCACCTGATTGCCTCCAAGCTATTGAACAAGAAGTTAACAGACTCTTAGAAGCGGGATTAGTACGAGAGGTGCATTACCCTACATGACTAGCAAATATTATCATGATTAAGAAAATAAATGGAACATGAAGAATGTGTATTGATTACACTGACCTTAATAAGGCTTGCCTGAAAGATAGTTTTCCTCTTCCTCGAATTGATCAATTGGTTGATGCTACGTCCGGACATTAAATGCTCAGTTTTTTGGATGCTTACTCTGGTTACAACCAAATAAAAATGGACCCAACGGATGAAGAAGCTACAACATTTCAAACATATAAAAGTTTATATTGTTACCAAGTTATGCCGTTTGGGTTACAAAATGCCAGTGCTACCTATCAACGACTTATGAATAAGGTTTTTAAAGACCTATTAGGTCACACAATGGAGGCATATATGGATGACATGTTATTAAAAAGCTTGGAAGAATCACAACATATTTCTGACTTAGAAATATGCTTTAACCTTCTTCAACGTTATAACATGCGACTTAACCCAACCAAGTGTGCTTTTGGGGTTACGTCGGGAAAATTTCTTGGATTTATGGTAACCCACCGTGGAATAGAGGCCAACCCCAAGAAAATCAAAGCTCTCAAAGATATGACTCCTCTAAAGAATATCAAGGAAGTTCAACGTTTGAATAGACGAATTGCTACGTTATCCCGCTTCTTAGCCCGTTCTGGGGATAAATACTTGTCATTCTTTAAAATATTAAAGGGAGCTAAAAATAATAATTTCGATTGATGAATGTCGGTATGCTTTTGAGCAACTAAGAGTATTTAGCATCTCCACCCTACTATCCATGCCTATTCAAGGAGAGATGTTATACTTATATCTCAGTCTCTTCCCATGCGATAAGCTCGGTTTAGTCGAGAAGAAAATAGGATACAACAACCAATTTACTATGTGACAATTCTCTAATATAGAAAGTTGTTATCCACTTAGATAAGGTGGCTAGCTTTAGTTTTCTCAAGAAAATTGGCCCCATACTTCCAAGCTCATACTATCTGCTTTACACTCATTTACCATTAAGGGTCATCCTACAAAACTAAGAACTGGGAGGTTAATCAAGTGGTCTCAGAGAATTGGGAGAGTTTGATATAAATTTTACTCACCTCGCTATAAAGTCTCAAGTACAGAGACTTTATAGTGGAATGCGCCCCAACTAGGAGCTATCTGCTACATGCCTTTCATCTCCTCAATGGACCCTCTATGTTGATGGAGCTTCAGGAAGTACTGGTGTTGGTGCGGGAATCTTACTTATTTCCCCACAACAGAATACCTTAGAGTATGGACTTCAAAATTTGCAACTAATAATATGGTCAATATGAGGCTCTCATAGTGGTTAAGACTTGCATTGATGAAGCTCAAGACTTAGTGATCCACACCGACTCAACTTGCCTCCCAAGTTGAGGAAAACTTTAGTACTCATAATCCTCAGCTAGCACAATACCTCCACTTGGTGAAGTCTCTTCTTGCCCATTTCAAGACACATCAAATCATTCACATACTACGAGAGAAGAATACTCGCGCTCTCGCCAAGCTTGCTACATCTACTACTAGAGATCTATTTAAGAGAAGGCATGTTGAAGAAATATATTTTCCTAGTATCCAAGGGTCATGGGTAATTCAAGCAATTAATGAGATAAAGGAACATTCGTGGATGGACCCCATCCTGTCTTTTCTACAAGAAGGAACCCTTCCTGAAGACCCAACTTCTGCAACTCGTCTCCGAAGATAAGCTTCAAACTTTACTATTATCGAGGTGAACTATACAAACGAGCTTTCTCTGGACCGTACCTCAAATGCCTCACCTTTGGAGGTCGACACGCATTAAGAGAGGTTCACTGTGGGATATGTGGAGAACACTAGAGGAAGGGCGCTAGCCCTTAAAATTATAAGGCAAGGGTTCTATTGGCCTACGATAAAACAAGACGCCTTGAGTTCACAAAAAAAATGTGCAAGTTGTTGCACTCTAACCTCCTCACATGCGCATACGAGCTTTCTCATCCATTCAAAGCCTGGACTTTTGCTCTGGGGATTGATATCATGGGACCTTGACAAAAGATCGTGGCAACAAAATTTTCATCATTTTAGCCGCCGACTACTTCACTAAATGGGTGGAAGCCAACCACTCGCTAAAATCACGAGGCAAATGCTAAATAATTTGTTTGAAAAATATAGTATGTCGATTCGGTCTTCCTGCAATGATCATCACTGACAACGAAACCCAATTTACTGTAAAAGTCTTTACATTCTTTTGCAAAGATCTTCACATTCACCGCCGCATACCGTAGCACATCCTCAAATTAACTGACGGCTACCAATGTGACTATACTCAAAGGACTAAAACACGCCTCTTGAGAAGGCTGGGGCAATGGGTTGATGAGCTTTCTAATGTTCTTTGGCTTACCGCACTACATTGCTCGACCGGTGAGACACCATATAACTTGTGTTTCTGACGTAAGCTATTATACCAGTAGATATCGGGGTTCCAAGTCCAAGAGTTCAATTATTCATCATGATGGTAATGAAGAAAAACTCACACCACCTGGACCTACTCCCCAAAACTCGTGACATGGCCCTACTACTGCTTCCTATCACCAAAGGGTAGCTTCAACTAAGAGTAAAATCTCATCCCATATCTGTGACTTGGTCCCAAAGTCTCAAGTGAGGCAAATGCCCTCAACACAATAAACTCTCACCTCTTTGGGATGACTCATATGTGGTTATAGCTGTGGTAAAGCCAAAAACATTCAAGCTCAAGGATCCAAAGAGAAAAATTTTACTTTGAACTTGGAACATTGAGAATATCCAAAAATATTATCGCATATATAATCATAATATTGCAACTTTTATTTTGTCTTTGTTGTCATTTCCTCTTCATGTATGAAACTCATATCCTGTTAAAATCATCTTATAATTGTATCGAACTTATCAGAGTAATGAATTTATAACTTTTTTCTTACAAGCTTGTTTCTTCTTCATTTAATCCTCCCACTTAAGAAATATACAACTATGTTGTATCTCAATCAGAGCATAATCAATCCCAAGTGGACTTGATCGAACCTCTTCCATACAGATAATAAGTCAAGTAACACTTTGGTTGATACCTAGGATAGGTCAAAAGATCCTTGGTGGACATCCTGTGACCTCTTCCATACAGGATAACATCATCAAGTAACACTTTGACAAACAACCTCGGATTGGTCAAAAATCCTCAGTGGACCTCATCCGTATAGGTTAGCGTCATCGAATAATATTTCGACCAATTACCCCGGATAGGTAAAAACAAAATAAGAGCATATCATCTAAAAAAAAAATTTTTATCATTAACATGATATAAGAAAGAATCAAGATTGATACACTAATAATAATATATATAAAAAATGCATCAAGTGATGCTACATCATATCAGTTGGTGATATCGTCCTCCTCCTCTAGAGATGCTCCCTTGGACTCACTCTCAACTCCTTCATCTCCGAATCGGCGAAGAGTCTTGAGACACTTGGTGGGAGATAGATCCTCAACACTAGCTCGTCTTGCGATGTAGCGATTCCTTTTAGAACCCTGATGAAGCCCTCCTCTAAATATTGGTGCTCCAAGTCCTTCACTTCAACATCAAGAATATGATTACGAGCTTCCTGAACATGGTCTTGATTATCGCGCGTGAGAGTTCTTAAAGTCTTCCACTTCCTTCAAGGAGATTTCATTTGCTTCGCTTCTGACATTATATGCTCCTTCTCAGAAAGATGATCTTGTAATGCTTTCTTCTCCAGTTTGAGAGCTCCCTTCTCATTGCAAGTGCCTGTCTTTTCTTTTCCGAGTCTCACCTCAATCAACTCATCGAGTGCTCCCTCCTAACACCTGAGAGAAAGAGAAGTCGACATGTTCGCTAGCTCAGTTCTTCACCCGGTTAGCTAATCCTCCAAAGTCGTCACTTTTTTATCCTTAGCACTCATCTTTCGCTCATACTCGCCTTGCAGATATTTTACCTTCACAAATTCAATATTCCACTCATCTAAAGAGACACCCAAATGAGCCATCAGCCCTAATATTTGAGTTACCTATAAAAAAATCATCACAAATATTACACAAAAGAAAAGAAGGAGGAAAAGAAAGAAAAGAAGAAGAAGGGAAGACTACCAATTCATCTGTTGATGCCCAATGCATATGTGATTTAACACCTCTTGAGAATGTGCGCGAGAACTCCCCATCATGAGTTGAAAAGCTAAACTCGATGCCTGGGGGCCGAACATCTTCTTCGCAGATATCTAATGTAGTCACTTCAGCACATATATTCTTTTTCTTTAGGGAAGAAACATTGCCATCACCCTGATTTCATGGCGGGCTTCTTGAAAGAACCCTATGAATATGAGGAGACCTTTCATCACCTTTACTTGACCTCTTTAGTGGAAAAGAATGAGATCTCTCTGCCTGGATGGAAAGGCCAACCTTGAACATTCTATCTTCAACTATATATTTGTTAATGTGATGCAACTCATGCTGTAAGCTTTCTACATCATGAACATTAAGAGTTGCCAAGATCTCATTTTCTTCAATCAGTAATGGATCTGGAATGTCATTCAATCTTTCCCATCTCTCAAGAAGGCCCCACTCATTTTTCACAAAGAATCCATTAGACCAATTTTTTAGGATCCGTGCTAAAATATCCAATTCTTTATAGTGATAAGAAATACGTCTGAGCATCACATGTGAATCTACACATTCGACATAAGTATTTGATGTTCAAAGTAACACCCTCTCAAGAAGACAATCAAACCGATGACCACTAAAGCCTGAAATAAAGCTACACCACATGTTTTGAAGATCTGTCGGAGCCAAAGGGAATCGCACCAACGAAGAATCATCTCGAAGTAGTATCGAGGTGAGCAGCTCAATCGGACTTTTAGCAACAATGGCCACCAACTCATTAGGAAGTAAAATTTTTTTAAACACCATTAAACTATCGATGATGGTGGATGATATGTCTATAGCGTCATTATGGGTTTTTTGCCATCACCCGTGAAAATACATGATAAATAAAAGGAAGAAATGACAAAAATCTAGAAATTTTGTGAAGCAACTTACTTACCCAATACTTGGTATCCTTTTGACTCTCTGGATAGCTTGGATAAAATTTTTGCGATATGACGAAAAGATGATACATATGAGAGAAAAAGAGAGAGAGAGAGAGAGAGAGAGAAGATACTCTCTAATGGTTCCTAAACGCTTCTCGCCACCTTGGCGGTTATCAACTTGAACCATCCATTGAAGACTCAAGTCCAATTTCCACAAGAAGAAGTAGAACTCTCAGCCTTGATTGCCTCACAACAACTGACACCTCTTTCGAGGCGGAGCCTGTATGAACTACAGTCTTGATCGCCTCCAAACCCTGATGGTCCACGAGATCGGTTGACACCTCTTTCGAGGAAAATTAGAGCCTTTGTATTATACGGTCTTGATCGCCTCAAACCCGGTCCGGCAGGTCGGTTGACACCTCTTCGGTGGAAAACCTTGCAGTATGAATCGGGTCTTGATCGCTTCCAAACCCGGTCGGTCGGCGATGTCGATTGACACCTCTTTCGAGGGAGCCTATGAACTACGGGCCCTCGATGACCCTCACTCAAGAAGAGAAACACTAGAGCGTTGAAGAAGTGTGCCTTCTCCCTTGGCCCTAGAGGGGTTTTTATAGACCCCTTTCTAGGGACAAAAGGATAAAAAATAGTCAAAAACTGCCCAAAATCGCCAAAAATCGCCTGAAATCATCAAAAACCACCGTTTGGGCAGCGCGTGGCCAAGCGACCACGCCGCATCACCGCCCTGGCTCAGATCACTGACCCTTGACCCGCCAGCGCCGCGCCGCCAGCTATCACGCCAGCAACCATCCTATGAGCACTCTCCCGTTCGTGCAGGATGAGTCCAGTAACTCAAAATCTTGCACTCGCATACATGCGCCTACCGCCCGCATCTTTTCGTAGTCATAATCTTGTGCTCCCATGAAGATCACTTCTCTTAAAATGTGTAGTTAATGGACCTCAAATTTCATTGAAGAATTTGCTATTTTTCAAATTATCGACATATATTTTGGATGATTGAGATAATGTCATACAAAATAGGGGCAATAATATGACACTTAAAATACTACTAGTCAAAGCATGAATCTTGATGTTAAAAGTCAGTTGGCGGTGAGATCAATTAAAATATTCTTAAAGTTTGGGATATCGCTAAATCCCTAAATAGCTCTCAAATATGAAGTGTTTATAGTCAAATCGAGCATCTCGACGAGACAAATCCAACAAGCCCAAGATCTTATAATTTCAATTTCATTTAAACATTCAAATACTTAAAATACATCAAATGATCAAAGGAATCTTTCTGAGTCATCCGATGAAGTGGAGTGGTTCAGATTTTGCATGTATTTATAGAACCACTCACCTATAAATAGCCCCTCATTCTTAATATGAGCCAAGAGAGAGAGAGCCCTGAGCTTGAAGATCTTTCCAATCATACCACCACTGACGGTGTCGACCGCCGCCGCCGTAAGCCGCCGCCACTTATCCTCGCCGTCGTGAGTTCGGTCGCCATCACGCCGCCGGTCATCATAGTCAACATTGTCGTCAACATCATCGTCAACATTATCGTTAACATCATTGTCAACATCCTCACACATTATCAACATCATCGCTAACATCGTCAACATCGTCATTGCATCATCATCAACATCGCATTACTAGAATTGTTCCTTCTCACATACTATTTTGTAATCCCGCCGGAAGATCCTTGTACTAAAAGAAATACAAAGTGGAAATTTTTATTTGACGCTTTGGTTTTCTCTCTTTAGAGGTTTTCCACGTAAAAATTCGGGTTTTCTTCTTCATTCTTAAATCTATTGTGTCTTGACTAAAGAAGCTAAGCGTAAACTTTTACTCTAACTAGTTTTCTAGCACGCAATTCATTATGGTGTTCACTCATTCGACCACCCGTTTTGCGTCAATCAATCGCCTATAATCTATCACCGCCATCTCCGTATTTATAGTCAGGTCACGCCTCCGTCGGTAGCCACCACACAACAACCTCGATAGGTCAAAATCCTCCAAGAATTCAATTCAACCTCTTTCACACATTAATCATTTGTAACGACAAACAACCTCGATAGTCAAAATTCGATTATTTGAGCTCATCCATATTCTAACACCCGACAAACAACCACCGGATAGTCAAAATCCTCCGTGGATTTTCGACCTCTTCCATACAGTTGCGTTATCGTAACACTAACAAATAACCTGATAGTCAAAATCCTTATATTGATTCGACATCTTCCATACAGTTAATGTCATCGTAACACCAACAAACAAGGATAGACAAAATCCCTGGATTATTCAACCTCTTCTCGTTAACGCATCGTAACACTCGACAACCATGGGTCAAAATCGCCTATTCAACCTCTTCCACACAGTTAATTTGGCGTATGAGTCACACTCGACAAATAACTGATGGATCAAAATCATTATTACTCTTCCATACATTGCTATTGAAGTCACACTCGACAAAGAACCTGATGGGTAAAAATCATCACATCACCGCCGCTACCACTACCATCATCATATACTCATACTCGCTGCCAATACCATCCGCCGTCCACTATCACCACCATCATCTGTTATCTCCTTACTGAGGACTGACTATGCATTTATTGAGACCACCCTGCCCTACTATTACTGCTGACTATTATCGCTGGAGCTGATTATCTTCACCGTTGACTTCCAGGTACCTGACCATCTCTCATCTGCGATTATTGTATGCATTATCTCGCCGTTACACATTGATATTTGCGTGTTGCTTGATACTTTGCCAACCATCCGGCCATCTCATACCACCGACCACCTCCATACCATAAATCATCTTATCATGTCGATATAAGATTGTATTAATCCAACTCGCATTCAAACCTCTTCGCGATAAACGACACTCCATTGAAACTCCATTTTAGACATCTGGCCCGTCTGACCGGGATCCATTGTATCTGCGATTCGGATTTGTAGGCGTAATACCCTTTCTCGTCCATCCTTTCCACGCGGCCCGT
Source organism: Cymbidium sinense (assembly GCA_021442155.1). Classification (NCBI taxonomy): domain Eukaryota; kingdom Viridiplantae; phylum Streptophyta; class Magnoliopsida; order Asparagales; family Orchidaceae; genus Cymbidium; species Cymbidium sinense. The sequence goes on from CM038216.1 coordinate 119,173,787, forward strand.
TCTATTCGATAAGACTTGCGTAAAGTGCTCGGATGTTATAAAATCTCGTAGAATATCCCGCATCTGCATTTCTTAGTGATCATAATCATGCTCCCATGGAGATATGTTTCTCAAAATGAATGGTTAATGGACCCACAAATTTCATTGAAGAATCTGTTATTTTAGTATTGGATATATATTTTGGATGATTGAGATGATATCATCCAAAATAACAATCGATATGATCCCAAAATTATACTAGTAAGCAAATCTTGATGTTAAAAGCAAGTCGATCCAATTTGAAACCGTCGAGATCAAGCACTTAAAATATCATTGGAAATTTTGGGATATCGCTTAAATCTCTAAATACTCAAACATGGAGTGTTTATAGTAAATCGAGCATCTCGACAAGCAATCTAAAAAGATCTCACAATTCTGACTTCATTTGTGCTTTCAAATACACAAAATACATCATATGATCAAAGGAATCATTTTGAGCGTCCAGATGGAGAGGAGTGGTTCAATTTTACATGTATTTATAGAGGCAATACTCCATCTATAAATACTTCATTCTTCATATAGGAGATAAGGAAGAAGAGAGCTCTAAAGCTTGGAAATTCTCCAAGCACAATCGTCACTCGGCGGTCATCATTATGCCATCGTCTGGCCGTGATCCTTGTAAATCAATCTGCCTTAATCTATTCTGTTCGTCGTTGTTCATTTGCCACCATCATGCTACCACTAGCTGTTACAACTGAGCGTGTTATATGGTTGTTGTTGTCTAATCCTAGATTCTCATTGTTATTCTCACAATTTTGTAATCCATTATCAAAAAACTTGTACTCCAAAACAAATATATAGTGAAGCTTTTCTTGGGCTGCCGTGATTTTTCCTCTTTTGTTTTCACATTAAAATTTCTAGAGTTTTCTTGTTCATCTTTAAATACATGTGTGTGCTGGATTTCACACAATAGAACTTTATTTTAGGTTTTCCAATAACAATATTACTTATTATTTGAATTCAAACATAAACATATAATATGTAAGAATCATCATAATTTTGTAATTGCGTAGTAAATAATAATTAATAAAGTATATATAATATATGTAAAAATAAAGAAAATACAAAATAGTATTGTAAAACACTTATATAAATACATTATTTTAAAAAGAAATCAAATATATTAATTAATTAATAATTAATGAATACATGATAACTATCAAATATTCTTTAATCTCAATATATATATATATATATAACTACTCTTACATATGAAATTAAATATTAATCATTAATCTCATATGTAACATTAATTTAAGATAATTAGATATGTAATTTAATTTAATATAAGTTAATAATTAGATATGTTCTTAGTACTTGTAGCTTTTATTAAATTAATTTAATTTGTATTCAATAGAATGACATTTTTAATGAAAAATGATAATCCCTCTAATATCATGAGTATCTGTATAACATATTTTACATGATGTCAACTTTTAATTAATATAAAATTATTCACAAAGTATAACCATTAAAAATAATTCATATATTGTCTTTTTGTTCCATCTTTAATGCATTTCTCCCTATTTTCTTACATATAAGTATTATTCTTGTCACACTATTGATTTTACATCAATCAAATATGTGCTTTATAAATTTTTTATTTTTTATTTTTAATATACACTATAGATTTATGATTCTTCAATTTTACTTATGTATGATTAAATTAAATCACATATATATTTTTTGATATTCTTATTTACAATTCGAAATAGCATTTTTTTCTATAGATATGCATGTTGAAATTCTTGCATATTTGTTGATAAATTTTTATATTTAATTTTTCTATATTTGAGAAAAATTTTAAGTATGATTAGAGTTAAGTTGTACTGTTAAAATACTTCAACCTATCACCTTAACATTATAAACTAGATGTAATATTCTTCGATCACAAGTTATAAATTTGAAAGATATATAAAATCCAAACTTCGTAATAACTCATTAGCATTAGACAACAAAATATAATCACATAATTTTGATTTATTAATCTCTATTTAATTTGACAATGTGACATGAACAAATTACATTTTGGTCTTATACATTAGATAGTGTAGATTGCTCTTTTTAAACAATTATATGTACATCTTATTTAACTTAGATAATGATCTTATATTTAACATATTCTCTTATTAATCCCACATAAACTATGTTACATAATTAACTAAAAAAATAAACTTGGCTAATATTTCAATCTACTTCTCACTCAGTCACTCTCGCTCACCAATCTTGATGTATTTTGAGAAAATATTCATCATTTTCTTCTTATTTTTCCCATAATTATGATAACATTTAGACTACAATCAAGTAGTGGTTGACTTTAAACTCTTAATCTTAGCTATTGGCTCCTTTCCACTTTCACATTTAATATAAAATATTATTTATAATATTTTAGGAGGGTTATTTAAATAAATTTAGCTAAAATCTTAAGGACACCATTGGATAGTCCACATGAATTATTTTGATCATAGATTATTATTTCAGTATTTAAGAGCCTTAATGATTTAAAACTAAGTGAATTTGAGTTTGTTGGATTTTTTTTTAGCTACTTGATTCGACTATAAACATGCTAAATTTAAAAATCATTTAACCCATTCAATTAATATTTTAAAGCTTTTAATCATACTTCAAGAACTTGATTTAGGTTCATTTAGACTTGAATCAAATTACTTTTGGTGAAAAAAAATTCAACCAACTAAGAAGTTCAATTCAACTATAAATTTGTTAAAATCAAAATTTAGATATTCTTATATTTAATTTTGAAATATTACATCACCTATATTGCATCAAGATTTGAGCCCATTATTGACCTCACTTTTGGAGTGAGTATTCTTGCTTTCTATCTTAGACTTAGGAATCTTCTATACAATTAGATTTTCCTTAGTCATAAGACACTTTTAGTAATTAAGGGAATACTAAGCCAAACTGAGAGACTTAGGGCATACCCACAGCTTTGGTCACTGTAAACAGTTCCACCTATCTTAAAACCATGACCCATGCTTATCCACTTATCCAAAACTAACTCTAAACCAACCAATCTCAATTGAATTTTGTTTTACATCTAGGATCCAAGCCAAATTAATTTAACCCTTAACTTAAATCAATCCTACAATCATCGTGACTTGAGCCTATTCAATTGAACCAAGTCAAATCAATTTTCACAAAAGCACTCCATTCATTCAAATTTCTATTTTAAAACCTTTCAAGACCCACAATCAAGCCAATTTAACCAAACTAATCCGATCAACCCAACCTAGCCCTTTTGGCCTAAAGGGTTCAAATGAGTTAAAATCTATTTGAATCTAAATCAATTGCAATCAATGCCATCAATCAACCTTAAATTAATCATCTAACCCGATCCAATCTAATTCCACCCCATTCAACTCAATTGACACATTTCGTCCACTTGACCCAAAGTGGCCTAAAGGACCAATTTGACCCAAACCTCAATCCAACCCAAATTAGATTGAACCAACCTAGTCAATACCTTCTACAATGATTGTTGATCTTCCTTAATTATTCAGTTTCAATCAATTGGGTCAAACCAAACTAATTTGATCACTTGATCCAACTTGACCCAATTAACCCATGGACCAAAATGAATCAAATCTCACTTCAATTCAAATCATTTGATACTAATGATTCCTACCAACCATAAATTGATCCTTGAGCACAACAATTATCAATTTGATCAAACCAAGCTAATTTGGCCTCTTGACCTAAGTTGACACAATTTGACCTAAAGGACCAAATTGGGTCAAATTTAATTGATTGAAACCAATGACTCAAATCAATCACATATTGATTATTGAACACGATCCAACACCCAATTGACCCATTTAGCCCAATTTGACCAAAATGATCAAATTGAACTAAATCATTCTAAAATCAATTCAAATCAACACCTACAATCATTCTCAAATCATCATTTGAACCTAAACCAACCTTCCACCCAATCCAATTTAATCAATTTGATCAAATTGATCAACTTAGCTCATTTGACCCATATGAACTCATACGAGTCAAAACTAAATCCACTTCAAATTAAACCAATCAAATTGAACCAAAACATCCCAAACTATCATATGAATTTGTCCAAACCATCAATTTGACCCATTTGACTGATTGGTCAACTTAACCAAAATGAACCCATTTTGACCTACATGAGTCAAATTGAGTCAAACTCATCCAAGCCAAGCCCAAACCCAACCAAACTTGACATGACTTATCCTTGGGTCACCATAGGTCAACCAAAATGAACCTAACCCATGGTTGACCCGATTTAGGCCAAAACCCATCGGGTAAACCCATCCAAATGAGACAAATCCCCATTTGGATTGTCTTACCTACTCATCAACCCTTGGCAGCTCCCTTAGCTCATTTGGACACATGGACCAATGGCTCACCTAACCCAAAGCTGATTAGTTTAGTCATGAGTCAAGAGAAGGTGAGCTAACCCATGGCTTCTCATTGGCACACTTAGGGGAGGAGCTAACCCATGGCTTCTCAATGGCTAACTTTTTAATCGCATTCAGAATGTTGAAATTGGTCAAAATATAAATATTGCAAAATCTAATGATCAATCGACATATCAAATGCACGACATGCACATATCGTTGGTGCTATGTGGACCAAATGACCTTTGTTCAAGAAATTGATTGTGGCTTTCAAAACATCAAATCGCCAAATGGGACTCTTCATGCTCAATGACGAGTCTCCGTTAAATATCGAGTGATAATGTACAAATTAAGTTTAAAACGCACTCGCCATTAAAATTAACTCAAATGACTCGACGACGAACGATCGCCATCACGCTCGTAACGCAAATTGGTCGATATAAATATAATACGACTTAATGATAAATTGATCAAGCTAAGTAACATGCCAGCGATATCAAAATCGCGCATCGACGCAGTCAAACAACCTCTCACGAAATTGATCACGAATCGGCTTGAAACGCCAAAATCTATTGGTATTCGCTCAGTTCGAAAAGTTTAAAATCGAGCTTGAAAGCGGACATATTTTGAGTTAAAATTGATTCATTCCGACAAATAAATGACCTCCATCGTGAATTGACCGCACTATCATTTCGCAATGTAATTTAAATCAATATATATTATGAGTATTTATCGGCGCAAAATTCATATTTAAACTGTTTAATAAATTCAAAATTTATTAAAAAATTTTCAAATTGACTCTCACTGAGCAACCCTTCTACTCTATTTTTAATTTTCTGAAAAAAAAATAAAAAAAATTGAAAAAAAATCACTCCTCCCATTTTTTATACTCTTTCTCCTCATTCTCTCCCACTCTCCTCTCTCTCTCCCCACATAACTCTTTCCCGCCTCTCTCTCTCTTTCTCTCTCTCTCTCACGTCGGAAGAAGAAAAGAAAAAAAAAAGGCACGGTCCCGACTTGTTTTTTCGGCCGTTCCGCCGGCGTAATCCGACTAAACCCGCACCCACGGGACCTGCAACCTGCCGCCGTGCTGAAGCCCGCGCGACCCGCGATCTCAAACCACGCGACCCGTCGCCCGCCGGCGCGTTTCCTCTCACCGCTCCGGCCCATCATCCGTCAACCCGACCCGCGGCCCGCTGCCGCAAAATCGCGCCGTGCGCCCGACCCACGCGACCTGCTGGCTCGATCCCGTCGTCCCGCGCCTCGCGTACTGCGACCCGCCGACTCGCCGGCCCGCAGCCTCTTCTGCGCACGCGACCTGCGCGTGATCCCGCCGCCGACCCGTGTGACCCGCTCCGGCCCGCCAGCCTGAAACCGACCCGCGCCCGCGCGACCCGCTTCGCCCCCAACGCGCGGAACGCCGCCGTTGCCGATCCCGCGTCCGCAGGCCCGCCGCCGGTCCCGTGCCGGAATCCCGCCGAAACCGCCGTTCAGCCTGTTCTTTGTGAAACAGCGACCCGCTTTCACAATTCAAAGCCCGCCAGCCCACCATCCGGCCCAGCCTGCTCTTACAGCCCATTAGCTCGCATTCAAATAGCCCACCCCACTGTTCTGACCCGCCAGCCTCCTTCTTCCAGCTCACAAAACTGCATAGCCCACGGCCCAGCAGCCAACGAACCTCCTTCCTGTGGTCCATTTTATGCAATCTTTCCCACAAGCTCACAACATATCCAAATTTCATCGTTTTCACTTTGCCATGAATCGGGGGAAGAATATCGTTAGTAGGTGAATTCTTCCTTCGATTTTCGGCCGCTCTCTCAATTTTTAGCCTGTTCCACAATCTGAAAATAACATATTCTAGACCAATTCTTCCTTCGATTTCTCTCTCTTCACTTAGTCACCGGCTTCATACTTAAATCGAGAAAGAGGGGGAAAGTAGAATGATTACCTAATGCAATGTAATGTGGATTTGTTATTTAATATGAGTTTGCATAATAAATAAATAAAATATATTAATATCTCTTTTATTTCTTGTCAAATAGATAACCATCAATTGTATGAATAATATATATATATATATATATATATATATATATATATATATATATATATATATATATATATATATATATATATATATATATATATATATAAATACATAAAAAAATATGTTATGAGATCACAAAGACTCATAATAGAAGGTAAATAATCTATGTCATCTTTATGCTAATTGCATTTTCTTGTATAGATGTAACAAAAGGTGAAAATCTAATATCTTTAGTATACTTTTCACCATAATTGAAATAAGTTTCATTGTATTTTTTATATTTAATTTTTGTAGTTGGAATATGATTTTTGAAAAATAAATACATTAAAGTGTTGTTGGATGTTTAATTATATTGCTTTTGTTCACCAAAGTCTATTGCTCCCAATTCTTTAGTATTTTGTTCTTTTTTAATATTGGCTTATAATAGTCATTAATATGATAAATGAATAGTTTAGTCTTCTCTAATCTTTCATCTCAATGATAATGTGTTTAAAATATTTTATAAAAGTTAATATAATTTTATTTCAGAATGAGATTATCCATATAAACTTAATCCTGATTTATTTATTTATTATTTGATATCGAACAGTTCTGCATTTAATATATTTAAAATTAAAGTTAAATTCTAATAAAAAAATTAAAATAAAATCAAACATGTTGCATAGTCCACCAATATTTCACCCTTAACTCGCCCCTTAAAAGCAGCTACACTTTTGATTGGTTCATTTGATCGAGCCACGGATCGCCAAGCAGAAAATCTCAGCCGTATATCGCTAATTAATCTAACGGCTCATGAAAGTTCCTTCTGCAACCACCACCTATAAATTCAAAAACGGGCCTCGCTACCCCGCGCTTCACCTCTTCTGAGTAATCGCCTATTTTATTCTCGAATAGAAAGAGGACTTGAGAGTTTGATAAATCCTATCAATGGATTTAACCGCCAAGACGCATAAGGGAGCCGGTGGCCGCAAGGGTGGAGGGTCGAAGAAGGTCTCACGCACCGTGAAGGCCGGTCTTCAGTTTCCCGTAGGCCGCATTGCCCGCTTCCTCAAGAAGGGCCGTTATTCAAAGCGTGTGGGCACCGGCGCTCCTGTTTATCTCGCCGCAGTCCTTGAATACCTTGCCGCTGAGGTAGATCATCTTGCATTTGAATTTCTTCTTATCTTTTCATTATTATGTTGATTTCTTCAAATCGTGGTCGATTAGGTTTTGGAGCTGGCTGGAAATGCTGCGAGGGACAACAAGAGGAATCGAATAATTCCCAGACATTTGTTGCTTGCGGTGAGGAATGATGAGGAGTTTGGAAGGCTTCTTGCTGGTGTGACCATTGCGCATGGAGGAGTTCTGCCAAATATAAACCCCGTTTTGTTGCCGAAAAAGACTGCGGCTAAAGAGCCCAAATCTCCTACCAAGGGAACAAAATCTCCTAAGAAAGCGTAGTTGGTTTCTTCTGCAAAGTATCATGGGGTATTAGGATGGATAGAAATGCTGATCTTGTTAGTAATGTCTGGTAGTGCAAAAAAATGTTTTTAAGCGTTTTATCAGTTAAATGGTTCCTTCTCTAATATTAGAAGCGTTATAAAAAATTTGCATTTTGTCTATTTGGTTATTTCTTTAATGTTGCTCGATATTTGTAAAGACATTGAAGCTTCCGTTCATTGGAATGTTATCAGTGTTTATTTTAGCTTGAATTAAACTGTATTTCCATTTCTTTGCTCAGGTTGCCTATCAAATTGGTATTACATGTGAAGCGCAGCTATGGCAGTCTTAAATTTGAAATTTTTTCCCGAAACATTTTAGTGATTGCGAGGATTTGAAGTATAATGTAATCCAGGGTGGTCTAATTCTGCCCAACATGATTCATTTGCAAATTTGCTTATTTTGAACGTTGTTTGGTGTCCAGATAGTTATCCTGGTGGCAATCGAAAATTGGGTTATTTCTTCATGAATCTCATACAAAATCGGATTAAATTGTATTTGTGCTTCAATTTGTTACGGCAGCCCATCCATTTCCATTGCTGTTTTCTATAACTGTTGCCTTTAATTAGGTATAGAATCGTGTTACCTAGTTGATCGCTGTTGTTTGGTTATTGGATAACCCTTGAGGACAAGCAGTACGCAATTTAAGTAGGTTCCTAAATCATGTTAATTCAGATGTAGAAAATTTTGATCCAGTTAAATTCTTAATTATTTGACATGATAAAAATTAAATTCAATAAAATTTAAAATAATTAATTTGTTATTTATTTCAGGATTTAGTTTTGATATGTTAAATATGATTTTGAAAATAATTTATGAATAATTAAGTCTTATTTAGATTGATTAATATTAACTCTGTAACTTATTTTATTATTTAAAATGATAATTTTATGTAAGCAAAATAATTTAAGTGAATGATTATGAATAAGTAACCCGAATTATTAGGATTTATATACTTTTTAATTAATATATTTATATTTAATTTATTTGAGAAAATATTATTATTTATATTTATATATTTTAATTAATCATTTATTTAAATAGTAGTTTTTATTTAGTTTACTTAAAAATAGAATTAATTTTATTTGGTTTAAGTTAGTTTTAATTAAATTAATTAAAATTTAATTATCATAAAATATTACATCAACTAATTAAACATTAATTAATCTATAATAATATATTAATTAAATATTATTTAAATGGTTTTATATTAGATAAAAATAATTTTAATTTATTATTATTTTCATTAGTTGTATCTAAAAATTAACAAATTATAAAAATAATTAAAATATGAATTTTAATTAAATAAATCAAAATAAGAATAGTAATAATTTCCTCTTGTTCCTGTGGGGAGTTGCATTTACGGGATTTAAGCGATCGAGCCCCTCGTCTTTCTAGTTTCTACCCTTCCGATCCCCTGCTGCTTGCCGAAGAAGACGTCGATAAGGTAACCCTCGTCTTTCCTCCCACCCCTCTTTGCAGGTTTCTGCTCGTCTAAATCCTGTAAATCGCGGGTTAAATATGATTTTAGGAGTTGTTTGATTACTTGTATTTAGAATACTTTGTAAAATAAAGTCAGTGTAAAAAGATTATTTCATAATTGTTTGGTTCAGAGCTTTACAAATACATGACTTTGCATTTTTTTATTTGGTTGACAAAATGTAATGTAAAATAAATTATAAGTTTGGATGTCGGCGAGGGAATCTGGGTGATTTGCTGTTGGTGGCGGTAGGATGATGGCCGTGACGAGATGGCGGCGGCGGGCGTGGCGGCGGCGGCGGGCGCGGCCGGGCGGGTTCGCCACATCACTTTATTAGTCGATTAAGCCAGATTCGAATTCCAAATACACTCAAACCGCCTTATCTCTGGTGTATTTCAACGCCTCAAAAAAATACAATGTATTTGCTTTACTTGTAGCCAAACAAAAAAATTAATAGAATGCATGTAAAATGAATGCAATACATACTCATTTTACTTGCAACCAAACAGCCTCTTAGTAAATCTGGATTTAACAATGCGAAAGTTGCTTCAGTGTATTACACAGTCCCGGATTTAACTTGTCCGAAGACACCGTTTGGCTGGATTTAAGTTAAATCCTGCTCAAATCGTGCGACCAAGCAGCCCGCTAGACTATCATATTTTTGCAAAGGGTTTTGGTATTGAATTTGATTTGTAAGGTGAACTTTCTTACATCTAGGATGAAATGAAACTTTAAAATAGAGCCCATAAAAGAAAGTTGGTTAAGCAGATTATGTATTTTAAATTGAGTACTGAATTATGACTAAGCGTTTATTTATGCCAAGAAATTTTGAAAATTTGTCATCAATTTCTCGATGAAGAGAATGATTTAAAATGTCGATAAAATTTTTAAAAGACGAATGTAGTAATAGTAGATAAAACACTACCTAAAAATTTCGTTGTTGTTTTGTGAGGACTTTAGATCTGGTTCCAGATTTTCTATAAGTGCAAATATAATAGTTAATTATCCCTTCTAATGCTGAGAGAGAACTTTCGATTGCTACCATTGATCATTTAACGCTAGATATAGAATGAGTTTTGAATTTAGATTTGTGAGATTCATCATCATTTAACTTAAAGTGAATAGTTGGAGGAATGATGAGTCATCTCATCTGTCAAGCATACCTATTTAGTTAGATAAATAAATAATCAATTTACAAGGATTTTGTCATAAAATCATGTCAAATCCAAGAATCTTCAGCTTGGTTCAAGGAGATAAGTTTAATTTTAATAACAGGATTTTTTTATCAAGATATCCCATATTCACAACTCAAAGGGTAGAGTCATCGAGTATATGCCAGATTATAACGGGTCATTTGTCAATACCATCGAATGAAACTCATGAACCATGTAAGCATCGATAAACCACGCAAATGAGGACAGTCACGCCCTACCTGCTATTAATTGGAGAAAACAATTATGTACTGATTGATATCACTCTTTGAACGCCCTACTGAGATTGTTAAAACATAATTACTGATTTGAGACATTACTAAAATTTTCTTAATTTGACCTCTAACAAACAAATAAATGAATTAATTAAATTTTGCATTAAATTTTTTAACTTAATGATTTTTATTTAATCATTTTGAGATTAATAATTCATTAGATTTCTAATTTGAATTGATATTTAACTTATGATTTTGATTTGAAATAACAATTACGTTTTGATAAAAGTATCCTCGCCAATTAAAATCTTCATTTAACACAGCTATCATCGAGATCATAAGTTTGCTTGATCTTTTAGTTTATTATTTTAGATTCAATTTAATTTAATAATAGAGGATTAGATCTAATGCATATGTAATCATCTCTTTATATAGTTGGAAAATATTATGATATTATTTTTGAATTTTTTAACAACCCTCCCCAAGACTAAACCGAAAGTAACTATACATCATCCTGGGATATTAAGTTTAAACATTCAACATAAGACCAATCACGGTGTATTTTAGACTTGCATAATTTTAAAGTATTGGATTTGAGTTTTAATCATGCCATAATGCAATGCAAGAGTTTAATTGAATCCTTAATTAACATTTCGCCATGTCATGTAATCCGGTGACGTTAAATTGTATGTTTCATTCATATCCAACTTATTTTAAATCTTTGAATATTTTATAACAAATGTATTTCTTATTCAATTAAGTATTTTACTTGCATTGGATAGACATCTAATTTATTATAGATTATTATTAGTTAGATGATTATATGCCCAATTTGTCTCAACAGCTTAGTATATTATACTTGGTTCAATTATTGATCTTAATGCTAGTTTTATTCTTAACTATTTCAATTTCACTAATTATTAATCTTTATTTTGATGAAATTTTGGTAATCTCTCGCCCCTCGTGATAAGGCCGCCGGAGTACTGTAGCCTTCCTACCATGTTTAAGAAAGCATGCATAATCAGTGTTTTGCAATACTACGACTTAGAGAATCTTCCAAACACACCACGTTTAAAAAAGCGTGCATAGGCCTTCAATATCTGTGTTTGAAATGAAATGGCGCCATCCTCGATATAGTGATTAAGAGATTTTAGACCTTCCCACCACGCTTATAAAGCATGCATGGTAGGTGCGACATGACCGAGTGATTTTGATTTACCGCTTTAAAAATATCGATAGCCTTCAAACTGTGTAGCATCGATTTTCTCGACAACAAGAAATTATATATAGCAAATATTTGCAATTATATTGAAATGATAAGTAGATAAATTTAATATGCTAGGAAAGCATATGCATGCGTTGAAAGAATGGCAGCCTCACATCATCCCTGTATGGCCGATCGGAGTATCGATCTTCCCACCACGCTTATGGAAAGCATGTCGGTAAGTGTCTTGCACATCGCTGGGATGATTTTCAGACCTACCGCTTAAAAGATCATAGCCTTCAAACTGCAGGGTGTGACGGAGTCCGAGCCTTCCCACCACGCATGAAAAGCGTGCATGATAGGTCTTTATACAAAGTGATTTTCAGACCTATCGCGCTACGCCGAGCCGCCTTCAAACCATATGAAAAGAGCATGATTTCTCGACGCAAAAAGCATACGCACGAGTACTTATATCTAACAAATATGTGTAATTGTATTAAAACAATATGTACAATAATTTAATATACAACAGACATATGTACAAATATTTGAAATGAAATTCGACAGCCTCTCAGCATCATCCCCGTGTGGGAGGTTATATCGGGAGTGCTGAGGCCTTCTCACCACACTTAAGAAAGTGAGCATAGTTGATCTACCATGTGATTTTCAGACTACCGCTTATGAAAAGATCGATAAGCCTTCAAACCAGATAAAAAAGCATCCGATTTCCACGTGGCAAGCGTACCAATACTTATGTCAGCAGATTACTTATAATTTCATCTCCATGTATACACAAAGGCAAGATGCAACCTTAAATGAAGCTAACAAAAAAATAACTTTAAACTTGCACAAAACCTCATTTTAGATTATACTTCAAAAGCTAACTAACTTAGTAATAACAAAAGAGAGGAAAAATAAGGCCAATGTTAGCAAAGCCAATCAACTCTCTCTTCATCCCCTCCCTTTATGATTGTTAAGTAATCAAACAAAGAAAAGGCAAAGGGGTGAAATTTTGAGTAGATGGAGAGCTTGCCTCCAATAGGTTTTGACTATAGCAAGTTGTACATGACAACCTTGGATCCCATAAAGCTGAAATCCCATTCATCATTTTACTTTAGAAGCCATTGATTTGGAGGGAGGATTTGAGCTGGATTCAACTCAAACTATATTAAGCAACAAGATCAGCCACATTAATTTATAAGAAAGTCTAAATCCTATTTCCCCATCTTCCTACCACATAGCCCAAACGAAAACTCTGCATCATACATGACTTTAATCCAATTTCTTCTTTTTATCATTCCTACAGCATGATGACTTTATTTTGCCTTGGCTGAAATGTCTATGGGAGGGTGAATAGTTGTCTGAATTCTATTAAGAAATTAGCAAGTATGAGAAGAAATGGGAATGAGGGTTAGGAATGGCTGTCGTTGTATGCAAAACAGGAAGTGACGAAGTGATTTGGGCTGTCCGATTCAGCAAAAGGAAGAGTGAAGAAAATGAGGCAGGAAGGCTATGTGAATGCTGGAGCTTTGCATGAAGAGGAGAGGGAGGTTTTCAGGTTTTATTTGCAGGTGGAGCTGCTGTAGTGTATGGACCAATAGAGGCTAGCACAGTTCCGCTGTTTGGAACAGCCGTGAAAGTGATAGGGATGGATGCATTCACGGGATTCATACAAGCTGAAGCATTCTGAATTCTGTGAACGAGAGAAGAGGAGAGGTTCGACTTCTACAAGAACATGCGAGAGAGAGGGAAGCAGAAGAAGAGAAGAAATACTTGTAGCTAAAATGAGCCATGCGTTGTGTTGGAACAGCCAGACTCACGGTTCAGCCTGCTGTCGTTCGGCCCTAAGTGGAGCGACAGGTGCAGGAGGCCGAAGGGTAAGGTCTCGTGTGACTCGTGCAGTCGACCCATTGACTCGCTGTGGAGGAGACGGACGGGTAACGAACTTCCTTCGTTTCGTACGGCTGGGAGGAAGGAACGGAGAGGCTGCTCGTTCGAACGGGAGAAAGAATGGAGTCGCGAGAGAGGCTTGCGGCTATGGGAGGGTTGTCGAATGGACAGGCTCGCGAATGAGAAGGGAAGGAGGCTTGCGGCTGCCAAGAGAATGAATAAGAATCGAGGGTTAGGGTTAGATATTAAGATGTATATATAGAGTTGTTTAAAATAAAAATTAATCTCTAATTTTGATTTTTGTGCCGACGCTATCATAAGTTATATATATATTCGGATGTATGATTGTCGCGATGCCGTTTGGCTCAAGTCGACGCGGTAATTTCAATTCAAAATTGCATTCATACCCTGGCCATTCGCTGACGCTCAAAACGCAGCCTCATTTGATAGGTTTCGACGTTTACGCGCTAACGCTCGATCAATTTCAACGGCGCTCCGCAATGCGGCCGGATATGCGAAAGCATCGCAAATTTCCTCTTGGCCATCGAATTGTGCAATATGTATATTCCGATCAGACGGCGACTGAATGAGTCCGTTCCGATCGAAGATCATTTCAATTGATTTTGGTGATGTGATACATTTCACTCGATTGCATCAGATACAAAGTCAATTTGGCTGGTGATTCCATGTGACATACATGGAGGTCAATAGGGTAATATGTTTAGATTTACTAATGAACTAAGTCTTGCATTATTAAAAGAGAAAGATTTACATATAGCATATACACACACACACACAACAGAGACACCAACATAGAAGTGAAACTTGCATGGTTTTCTAAATGTTCTTGTAAGTTCTTGTAAAATTTTAAATGTTGTTTTCATTTGGATCATTTTATAGGAATAATCGGTGATCAAGAATAATCAGGGGTGGATCACTTCTTATTGAAGGATTGATCCACCTAATTGTGGTGGCATCTCTGGGGAAGAGGTTGAGGATGAGGCAATCTAAATAGTTTAATTGCTCAATTTATAGTTGCAAATGTTTGAATTTTCTTTAAAAACAATCTTCCCTCAAAAAAGTTGTTAAAAATTAGTCAATTTTTGTAAAGGCTTAAAAATATTATAGAAATTAGTCTCAATGATTATTCTATTAATATTCCTTGGGCTTTATTTGAACATTATTTGGAAAAAATATTTTTTCAAATGAACTCAATCTTAATAGAAAAACATACGAAAATATTTTTATACAACTCTAGTTTGTTGAAATCTCTCATATTTGTGATTCTACTATCCAATTGATTGTGTATAACAAATATGTTATATATAAAATTTGGTATCAAAGTGAATGAGATTTTACACCATATCATGAGAAAAAAATATTATTATCAGTCAATTTGCAGGACAAAATTATGATAAACTATTGGTCTCAAGTTATGATGAAGATTTATTTTCTTATCAACGAGAAAAAAATTCATTCATGGATGTTTATTCTTAACAAAAATATTATAGCAAAAGAACTTTTAACGATTCTACAAGAGGTGGAACTATTTTGAGTTGAATTAGATATTCACCTAGCTCTAATTAAAGGAATATTCAACAATTGGATGGAGATTGCTCCCAAGATGGGAGCCATTAATCTCAGGAAAGTCATTTAAGGTCAGAATATAATATATTTCTTCATTGATTTCCAAATTCTATAGATTTGGTCATGAAACATTACCTTGGGAAAGAACTCATTGTGATGTTTATATTTGGAGTCATAGGGATATTATGCAAATCTTAGGAGGTGTTTATTGAAATGATTGACATCAAGAAATGAAATATTATTTCGAAAGATAGAAGAATCACTTTACGATGGATTCGATCGCTTAATAAGGATTCTTAAAGCGGATGGATCTACGCATACCAAAGATTTTTCTTTTACTTTACATGGACGAGGTAAAACATAGTTGATTTTAAGCTCAATTTTTAAGTTCTTTATAGGAGCAAGTTCTCATAGTTAATTATATATTAAAAAATAGAGATTTTTTAAGAATACTCTTGATTAAAATAGTTAATAGTGTCTCTAAATATGTCAAATATTGTTAATTAAAGAATTGGATGAGCTTTGACAATCAAGTGGGGGAGTTTAAATGGAATAATTCTTTTTAGAATCTAAAGGGAGTTAGTAGAGAGTCTCGAATACTAGGAAGTCTAATATGACACTTTAATATATTTTATTATTGAGCTTTATATTTTAGAGAGAGAGCAAGAATTATGATTGTTTAAGTTAGTGTCTTATTAGAATGTTAAGACATATCCTAATAATACAAGATTATGAGAATACCTAGAATGTGAGGATTTATACTCGTAGTGGAGAAATGTGCCACCTCAAAATCTACGTTTAAAATACTCTAGCACAAGCTAAGAGTTTGACATAATTCTACTCGGAGAAAATGAGACATATTAGTGTGTTTCTACTAGAGAGAGTGAATCAATCTCAACTTTTCTAGATTTACAATCGCCTGGAGTGGCTGACAGCTAACACTTCTTAAGATTTAAAATCATATAAGTTAATTTTATGTAAATGCAAGATCAGGGGCAGATCCAGAAAATTTTTTCAGAGGGGGCACGATAAGTAAAAATAATAATATACTCTTATATAAAATAAAAAGTAAAGCATAATGTATAACAAAATAAAAAGTAAAGCATTATGTATAACAAAATAAAAAATTAAGCATCTTAATAAGATAAATTTTATTCATATTACATATCAACTATAAAATATCGCTCCATATCTAATTAAAAGAACAGATTAAAATGCTGATGTAAAGTCTTAAATATTAATATGCATAAAAAATGAGAAGATATGCTTTTGAATATATTTCAAAAAACAAAATAAAAGCACACTTTCGGTCTTTTCTAAAAAATAATTTCTCAAAATAAAGGCACTTGTCCATTTTAAAAAATAAATCAAGTATTTTTAATAAAGACACACTGTTTTATTAAGAAATAATAAATCAATAAATTTTCAAAAAAAGACACTTTCGGCCTTTATTAAATAAAAATATTCACATACCTTAATTAATTGTGAAGGCGTTCCAGAAATATTTCGAATATTACGTTCTTAAAATCATAAAATATAAAACATATAAGTAATGATTAAAATAGGAATTGCATTCAAAGGAAAGAATAAAACAATTTTCACGAACAAGGGTTCAACTCGCTCAAGCTCATTTACACCTATTCATTGAAGATCCTCAACCTATACTAACAACAATAAGGTGTTATATGAATTTTGGACAAAAGGGCATATAAAGAGACCCTAAAACTAGTAAAACAATTAAGTGAATTAAAAGGACAAGAATAATAAAGTAATACATGATGAAACTTATACTATAGACCATCACATGACAATAGATCATTAAAGAAGCTTTTCTTACCACCCATTGACTGAGCCAAAAATATGCGAACAAAGATTGAAGATTTGAAGTTACATCTCATACTCGAGTTCAGCACTTAAAAAGTTGATATTCATGTTCAAGATTAGCTGCCTTAACCATTGTTCTAAAACTGCGCCTGACCATTTCAATCGGTTCAAATTTGATCGTGAAACCAATTCCATTCAAATCTAAAACCCGCTTTAAGAAACCAACTAAAATCCAAATTGAACTGAGATAAGTATGAAGATGATGCTTAAGGATTGTGTCTATGCATGTAAATTTCCAATAAAGAAAATAAATTAAAAGGCTCCAAACTCCTTCAGAGGAAGTTGCCCAGAAGTGGGACTGGTAAAACCACATCGATACCGAGGAAACATACAATTCCTTAAGCAATTAGAGGAAAATGCTGATAATAGACTCACAAAACCCAGAAATAGGGCGTTTACGGTTTACCTAAAATCGTGGGGAGGAAGAAAAATAGAAAATGAAAACTATATATATCAAAATTTGAAATGAAAACAGAAGAAAAAAAAAAGAAAAAAAAGGAGCACAAGGAACCGTTATAACTCACCGAATGTAACCCTTAGATAGCTGAAACTTTCACCGGCGACAATGATTCGCTTAACAAATGCGAACCGGCAATGGCGTAGCAATCTTCAGTTTACCTCTCAAACTCCTTCACGAATCACGGCCTCACGGAATTCAGAGAAGAATAATAGAAAAAAAAAAAGAAAAGTAGCTCTCCAAATTTCAAACCATCACGCATCCGAAGTAGGCTCTGCCCCAATCCAAATTCGCCCACAAATCATCAAAGATGTAGGAGAAAAACAGTTGGGATTTTATAACTAGAGAGAGATGAGAGACGAGATACACAGCAGAGAGGATTGAGTGAACTTAGGTACAGACAAGAACTCATTCGATGAGATAAATCCATTGCAGTCTGATCAGGCGGCGGTGATCAAGACACAATCTCTTGTTGCGTGACTGCAAGTTCAAGTTCAAATATATATATATATATATATATATATATATATATATATATATATATATATATATATATATATATATATATATATATATTTTTTTTTCTTCTCTAAGAATAAGAAATTGACATAATGAGGCTGGAGCAATGGAGAAATAGAGAGTAGATCGTGATCGAATGGAGCATGTGGAGAATCGACGAGCTCATGCGCGTCGGAGGGAGGAAAAGGCAGCGGTCACCACGTCAGCGACCCGAGGGTTTGGAAATAGGGTTTTCGTGTGTGTGGTGGGCGGTGGGGACGTGCCCCCCTCTGGTCACCAGCAAGATAGCTAAACTATTATTTATTAAAAATGAGTCTAGAATCTTGAACTCTCATTCCCTAAAAGATTATATCATGATGTATGAAAATCTTATCATAGATTAATGCAATGAAGTTTATAAATAGAGTTGGGGGTTTAATCATAGAGAATGAGTGTTCTCTACTATAAAATAATTGCTCTTACAGGTCGAGCCTAGCCCTTCTTATTGTGCGAGAATGGAAAATTTCTATTTGTAAGGAATGAAATAGTATGCATTAGGGGTGAGCATTCAGTCGGTTTGGTTTATTTAGTTGGTGTTGTGGTCAAATCAAATAAACTAAACCTTAATTTTTAAAAAATTGAACCGACCAAATTAGTACAAAAAACCGTATAAACCAAACCGAATAAACTGAAATCTAATTCGGTTTATTCGGTTCAGATAAACGAATAACATGACAAATTAAAAAAAAGATTTTAAAGTTACAAAAAAAAGGAAAATTTTTATTAACTCAACTAACCATATACATATTGTAAAGAGTTTTTCCAGGTTGATATAATGTAATATACACCATATAAAAATAATAAATAACTAACAAAAAAAAGAAAAAAATAGTACAAGCGTATTTAGCTTATATATCACAAAAGTAGCCTCCTTTTGGTTGATTCTCGAACTCCTCCGTGGCTCCATCACTATGGCAACATCCTCTTGGTTGATCTTCCCCATCTCCTTTAGCTTATATATCATAAACTGTATAAACAACCATTTGAATCAGTTAGAATCGACCAACCAAGCAAACTCAAGTATTGTTTAACTTAGCTCATTAAACAAAGGAACAAAAGTTTTACGCTAATAATATGAATGTATAATGTATTTAAGTTAAAATATTTTTTGATTCATGAGTTTACCTCACAACACCATCATCATTCAAATCAGTCAACAATAGAACTCGACCAAATGCTATCGAGAATCCAGAAAACAGCAAAAACTCATCCAAATGTGTAGCCAACAACGAACTCCAAAAAACAACAATGCTGGCTGGTTGGTGAACAATAGAACTCGAGCGGTACAACAAAATTAATGGTTGCCACGAACTCGAAGCAAACAACTTCAAATTTAGGAAACCAACAGAGCGAAAACCCAACAAGCACTCAACCAAAAACACTCCACCGAAAAACCTCACCAAAAACAAAGTAAAATATCTTTAAAGTTAAAGAATTTTATTATGAGAACTCAATAGCAACAACAACCGAATCAAGAAACTTTTAGGTCTAGGAGAACTTAGCAAGCAATGCCATCAATTTACCCTAACAACCACTCCAATAGCGACAACAACCCGATTCAAATGTAATATCAACTTTTGTCATCAATAGTCTACAAGAATAATATATACATATGTATATTTATAGTTTGGGGCTCAAGCTCGCTATAAAACATCTTTTAGTAAAGATTCAAGCGTAATCTCGAAAAATATGATCACCATATATATACATATGGGGCATCAATAATTTTGAGAAATCACTCTAAACCTTTAAGTCTTTAGAGGCAATAACACCAAAAAAATGTCACCATATGTATACATTGATCATTTCATCATTGCTATCATTGCCTCCCAAAAAAGACTACATTTGAAAAGTGGTTGACTATATGATAAAGCTAAACAAAACCAAATTACAATCTAATAATATATAAGAGATGAAAGCAACAACATAAGATAATAGCAATATTTTAAAACCATAACACATATATCGACTTTCAACAATCATCATTGATTCATCATAACCAAGCCAAGTTTGTGTTTCACTTGTTAACTTTGCCAAATCAGAAAACAAATGAAATAAATAATTAATTTCATTAAGATTAAAAGAATAAATAATTTTGAATTTAAGCATAAAAAATACCTTCATCAAATTTGTCAATATCATTAATATTTTCTTCCACATTTACTTGATTAATGGTCCATTTTGCTCGCATCCAATCTTGTGCACATATTAGAGCTTGTGCAATCTTTGGGGATAATGAACTTCTGAATGCATCAAGAATACGACCAATCTTGGCGATTGTGAGGCAACAATAAATTGGAACAGCTAAAACATCATGAGCCATGTGAGAGAATAGAAATCTTGGTGCATTAACCTTCCACCAATTTAAAATATCAAAATGATCTTTCATGACTTGGACTCCTCACCAAATACTTATCTAGATCTGATTTATTATCTACATCATCCTTTGCAAAATTAGATCTTTTGAATTCTCTATCATTGAATATCTTGTCCCAGATTGCGTTGTAAAATAGACTCTTGAAAAATTTTGTTTCTCAGACCACTTCTTGGCTTTCACCAAGAACTTTTATTTATAATCATGAAACATATCATAGCATGATGATCTATAAGTTGTATGAAAGCAACACCATCGTCCACGATACATATCCATAACGAAACTCTACATAACACTTGAATCGGGATCTAAAACAACAGCAAGATATATATTCAAATTCAATTTCTCTATGTCACCTAATATTTAGCAAATTTTGTCATCATTTTTGAAGCCATATTTCTCACATTTGGATCACCATCCATTTTCCAATTTTGAAGAAGACATTGAACTTTTGCAATTTCATGAAAAAGGTATTTGATGTCACATACAAAGAACCGAAAATTCTTAAAGTGAGCTCATAAAATTTTTCTAAGAAAGGGAGCAATCTTCTAACATTATTCCAATCATCATCACTTAATACACCATTTACATTATGACCTTCCTCATCATCTTTCTAGTTGGTTTAAATTGAGTATCAATCTCCTCATACCTTTCAAAAGCTCTCTAACTTAAGCTTCTTACCATTAAAAATGAATTCCATCTAGTAGGAACATCTAAGCATAACATGCTTTTAGTTTTTATTTTTCAATTTCAATGCATTCTTTAAATTTTTTAGCCTTGCGTGATGTATCTCCTTTCTTTCAAACATGAAACAGATTCACAAATCTCTTTTATCTTTTAAGTTAATAATGTGAGCAATGCATCTCATATGTAAGAAGCACCATCTAGAATACTACTTCCTCTCTTGCCAAATTTTTTTTTTGCAAGTGTGTGATGATATTATTACTTGCATTATCAAGTCGGTGAAAATTGCATCAATCCCCCAATTTACAAGATACTTCTCAACTTATTGCCCAAGTAATTCTCCACTATGACTATAGATGAGACAAAAATTTATAACTCTTTTATTGAGTTTCCAGTCATCATCAATAAAATGTGTAGTGATACACATATAGTTAATTCGTTGAATGGATGTTCAAGTATCAGTAGTAAGACAAACTCTGTGGCAGGACTTCTTGAATAGATATTTTAAAATTGCTCTCTCTTCCTGATAAAATTTAAAGCAATCACGTGTCAATGTTCATCGTGAAGCTATTTAAAATATTGGACAACACTGAGACATAAAATATTTAAACTCCCAACCTTCTGCATGCTTTAAAGGCAATTCATCGATAATAATCATCATTGCTAAAGCTTTCCTTACATTTTCTTGGTCAAATCTCCATGCCTTAAGGCTTGCACATAGCTCTTCACCTTTAACACCAAATTGAAATGCTAATTTAGTTTGATTTGGTTCATTGTTAAGAGGATTCTTTTGACACAAAGAAAGATGTGCCCTTAAATTTTTAGTGATATTAATCTTTGGATCACTATGATATGACTTTCCATAATAATTACATTTGTTCATTTTTTCTCCTTCCTCGTTAGTATACCTTACAAAGTGATCTCAAACCTCAGATCTAGGTCTAGGAGATTTTCTTTTTTTCTTTGAAATTGGTGGTTTCTCATCACTGACACTCACATCTCCTATAACTTGAACTTGTTGAGTAGTAGTTATGGCTTTGGAGGAACTAATAATGTTTGAACTATCTCCAACTTGTGACATGTTTCTACTAGTACTTGTAGACTCTAAAAAATAACAAAATAATAAAGAAAAAAAATAAAGCATACTTTAATAAATTATATCAATAAAACTATGTAGAAGCAAATAAGCATCCATTACACTAAAACACTCATAAAGACATAACATCAAACATGATTTTGTGCCTATGAATACAAATACACCTATCCATCTAAACTAAAACACTCATACAGGTATAATCTTTGTATCTTACAAATGCAAATATTTTGTAAGTACTAAAAGTCTAAAACTGAAAATAATACCAGTGGTCCACTAATTGCAATAGAAAATACTACTAAAAATAGGTTTGTATCAATAGTCAATACAAGTATACAACTATATAAAGCACAATTCAATTGACATTGTTATAATTGAAAGTAAGCATAACATTAACCATGCCTAAGATCCAAATTTCCTTTCAATATTGATAAAATTGCATCGGATATACCCAAACCCAATAAAAAAAGCGATATGGCATGACTCATGAGTCATGAACATCAACTAGAAACATCTTAATTGATGAAATATTGGCACATTACACACTAGGAATGCATGTGAGGTTCGGTAATCCACAATTCCACATAACACAACTCCATTGAAAGCGATACATATAAGAATGCAAACTCTGATTACAAGCTCGTGAATATTTGTAGAAGTCAAAAATAATGTCATAACAGAGAACATAACACAACAAAGATTTGAAATATAAGGAAGCGATCCATCCAACTTTAAGTCATACAGTCCACTACACAAAGCTCACAACATCAATTCATCAAACCATCAATAACCAACCAAAATAAAGAACAACAATGAGTGGAGAGAGAGAGAGAGAGAGAGAGAGAGAGTTGAGATAATGGAGATTTAGTTCTTACCTTTTAAAGAGAATTAAATTTGAAATCGAGGGAGGTGAAGACAAAATGCTATTAGGGCAAAAATTAAAAGAAAGGAGTAGCCTCGAATAGGAAAGTGACGAAAATGCG
Organism: Cymbidium sinense; assembly: GCA_021442155.1. Lineage (NCBI taxonomy): Eukaryota > Viridiplantae > Streptophyta > Magnoliopsida > Asparagales > Orchidaceae > Cymbidium > Cymbidium sinense. The sequence goes on from CM038216.1 coordinate 119,197,366, forward strand.
AGCGTGGGCTAGTAAATCGAGATTCGGAATCTCAAATCGTCGGAACATCTATGCCCTAACTCCATCAGTACTCCTAAGGAATGAAATCGAAGCGAGAGTCAAATCAAGAGTCGAGACTCTCGATTGTCGAAGAAGTTCTGACATCGTGATCGGAGGCGGCAGAGGAAGTGAGGAACCAAAGGCCGAACTTGAAGGCCGAAGCTTTGAGGAGACAAGGAGTCTTACATATGGTTTTACGATCTAAACCAACTCGAAGGCAATCAAGGCAGAACCGCAGAACCATGAAGGCGTGAAGCGGTCGGGAGTCCGACTCGAAGGCAAAACCGCGGAAGACCGATATAATTGGTTTTACGATCTAAACCGATTTTTTTAAAATTAAAATTGAACCGGAAACCAAAAATCAAATAAATACACACTTTCAACCAAAATCCAAATAATAATCATAAAAAGAACCAGATTAACTATCATCGTTGGTTCGGTTTTCTTGACCGACTAGTTACACCCCTAGTATGCATGCATGATATTATAACATATAATATACAATTAAGTGATTGCTAAATTTTTTTTCTTGATTAAATATCTAGGCTTTAAAGTAAGGTTATGGTTTATTAAAAATTTTATTAAAGTTGATTAATGAGGTAGAAAATTTAATTCTTTAAAGAGTCTATCATATCCAAGCCACACAACAAACAAATAAGCTTTAAGAAACCTAAGAAAAACATGCAATTTTTATTGTGTAATAAATGTAAATAAGTCAAACAAATATAATCGATTAAAAGAACAAGAGTCGGTCGGTACTATCGTCATCAAGGAAGATAAAATTATGTATCCTAGTTCTGCCATTATACAACTTGGATTACAATTAATTTATAATGAAGTTATGGGTGTTTAATCTTCATCTTCATCTTCATTAATTGAATCTGACACTTTAGGCATCATAGGGCCTCCTAGTTCAAATCTTTATAATAGTTGCTCATTTTAAACTTAATAGTTCTAAAAAAAATATATTTTTATGAAAATTGAAATAATTATACTTGCAAAATAGAGGTCAAAATAATATATATACACATTGAGCAATTATATTTCATATATTGGGGCTTAGTACCATGTCTTAAATCATCAAGTTCATTTGTCATAATGGATCATGTTTATATACTTAAGCATCACCTGCAAACCAAAGTATTTTTTTTTTTAAGTTTCTAAGCATAATCTCTTGCAGAAAACATCATTAGTTTAATGTTGTCCTATCATCTAATCTACTCACATACATCTTAACATTCAATCTAAAATATTACTCCATAAAATTAAAAAAATTAATACATTATAATAAATCACCATCATAATCTAAATCTAGGATCAGTGACTTAGAATTCTAATTGTGTGCTAGAATTGGCTTGATATTATAAAACTAAGCTTTGATGTTTAAATTATAATGTAAAAATGGGTGTTCATGTTTTTACCATTAAAGAATGATTTATGTGATTAGTAATTTCTTAAAACAGATTTTAAATTTTAATTAATTTATTTATTTCATTCGAATTTAGAGTTTTAAAGAGTAAGAAGAGGAATGGGGTTCACTTCAAACCCTAATTTTAAGTTGAACTAAAAATGAATATTATGATTTTTAATCATCTTAATAAAATGTTAAGGAATTCTCCTACTAAGTCTTATATTTGGATTTGATTTAAATGTTCTTATAAAAATATAAAAGTAATCTCAAGACTAATAGATTTGAACTATAATTAATTTAACAATATCTTCTTAGTTTGTTCTTTTAAAATAGTGGTTTACTTAAAAGAATGTTCAGATCTAACAATTTTTTCTTAGCTTTGCTTCATCATTTAAGTATTTCACATATTGATATATTTTACTTGTAATATCTAATTTAGGATTTAAAGATATAGATACATATAATATATGTGTGAATTTTGTAGAGAAGATGATTCAGTAATCCCTTATAAATATACATACACATTAGTATGTTGAATTTATATAAGTGTGTGTCATTGTTAGATTAGAGAAATGACGTAATTAAAGACCTCTTTGGGACTTTTTAAAATTTCGCGCTCTCAGAATGTTCAAATTATATACTTGTTAATTCATATATATATATATATATATATATATATATATATATATATATATATATATATAAGCATAAGGATGAATTATAAAGATTTTGAGATATTAAATATTTAAAAATAATTTAATCTTACTATGCATTTTACTATAAATTTTAAGATATGTGTCATTATTAAACCAGAAAAGTGAGGTAATCAAAGTTTTTCTTGGGACTACTTAAAATCTTAAGCTTCCAAGATGTCCAGATTATTTACCTTTCAAGTATGTAGATCATGCAGATTGAATTAGATTCATATTTTAGGTATTACGATTAATTTAAATTTATAATAACAAATATTTAAGTTTGTTAGAGAAAATAATTTAATATTTGTTAGTGATAATAACCACAATATTGACTCAGAACATGTATTTAATAAAGCCTCTTTCTCTTTTTATTATTTCGAAATATGAATGTATGAAATACATAAAGTATGTTTATAAAGTGATTGAAATGAAGCAATTAAATAAAACTAAATAACATATTTAAAGTTACTAAGTCTTAAGGCCATTCATATAAAAATAATCACATTTAAGTCTAATCAAATTTATTAAATATTAATTTTGAAATTTAAGCTATTTAAACCTAATGAAGAAGTTAAAAAGTTTAAAACTATCCCTTAACCTACTTCTATTCATTAAGTGATTTAATATTAATTTAGGTAATTTTTATGGATTAAATAAGATTAATTAATTATTTTAGCCAATTAAGCCCAAAAGAGTCGAGAGACTCAATTATGCTTTGAATATAACCTCAAAAATTATGAGAAAAATTTTCAAATATAAATTGCTATGAAATAAACATGTTCTAAAGATCTAATATAATTGGGCTTATATTTCCTGATTAATTAAAAAATGAAGAAAATTTAAAATCATTAATTGCACTAAAAATATTTCAAACTAATTGAAGATTTTAATTTCATTAAAATTTTTTTTTGCTAATTGAACACAAAGAGTGATTAATCATAATTTTTAAAAAACTATACTATTTATTATGAATTTTCTAAGTCTTAAGATAATTAATGATTTAATTAATTAATAAAATTTTTTGAATGGTGATTTTGGGAAATAATTAGAACTAGTGATTCTAATTAAATTTCTTGATCATCATTAATATTCTTAAATATATTTAATGTACTAACATAATTTTCATAATTTTTTTAATTATATAAATTTATTAAATACATAAAATGACCTTTTAGAGTATGAAAATTTGGATTTTCCAAATTATCTAACTAATTAATTTTAAATAATTATGGGAGCAGAGGTCATCCCATAAAACAATCATCTAAAATTTCAAGTTAATTAGTTAAGTAATTAAGGCTTAATTTTTTCAATTAAGAAAATATTCAAACCTTAATTAGTTATTGTACATTTAATAAAATTTAGAGCTTTTATTTTTTCTAGGTTTTCCTCTCTCTAAGCTTTCCATAAAAGATTTATTTGTATATTTACATTTTTCTATAATTAATTATGATTTTTTTAATTTATGGTAATTAAATTAGATTTTTAAACTTAATTAATCGACTTATAAAGTTGGTGTCACGTCAACGCTGACGTGACAATACTTTGCACGTGGCATCACGCAGATCGTTACTTAAAACGTCCTGCGTGGCATCCTGACTTCGGGACACGGGTTCGTCTTGACTATTCGATCATGAATCAAACAGTTGGGATTAATCCCACAGTTTAAATAGGATAAAATAAAAAAATCTAATGCGATTAATTACAAGCTTGTTTTAATCTGCGGAATGGATGATAATCGACTCCTCATTATAAATTAATATTGTTCATTTTTTGTCGCTCGATTTGAGCTTATTGGAGCTTGTTTCACGGTTGATTTGATATCAAAATGATCGAGGGACGATTCTAAGAGAATCGTATGACTTGATTCACACCAAATGACATTTCACTTCACAAAGGATCAACATTTAATGATAATACCTACGATTTTGGAGAAATTACTTCGTTGGTGCTAAAGACCGATAGTCTGACACGTGAGGTAGGTTCATCTAATAGAGACAAAGTTTTGCTGACGAAGCCACACTTTACTTTCCCATCAATCGGTTTGTGGATCAATAGCCTCTGCAAATCTCGCCGAAGTTAGTCTAAGATTGTTTTTTCATGTTTGAATTGAGTGATTTTCGATTTATTTCGACTTGCCAGAGTTAAGGGAAGGTGTGAGAAGAGTTAATTTGAATTTGATTGGATTTTTGTGGAGTTAGGTATGTGGGACGTTCAGGCTGATGGAGGAGTTGGCCTCATCGGTAGGTGAGTGCTCCGGGAGCTATAGGAACTTGGTGGATTTGCTCTGGGTCGTGAGAAAAACGTGTGTTGAGTTTGAATGAGGGAGGAGGTATCTCCTTAAGTGAACCAACTAAAGATTGGTTTAGGCCTTGTCAGCCGGCCGAGCAGTGGAGGTGGCCGGAAATTGCATGGGAATGTTTAGGTGGACATCCTCAAGTGACTAGAGGAGTTTGGTGGCGCATAGTGAGAGGGACTTGGCTTGGTGGTTGAATCAAGGCTTGACCAAGGTGAGAGTGGCCTTTCCTTGGTCAAGGGCTGGCAAGGTTGGCTTAAGTCAATGGATTTATGCTCAAGAATTATTGCGAGGTGGGGGGCAGTCAATTGATTTGATTTAATTTAGATTAAATTTGAATTTAATTGATATGGGTTCATATGAGACAAATATGTTAAGCTAGTCAATTTGATCAAATTGACCAAATTTAGTTGAATGAGAGGTTGAGTCTTGTTTGATTGATCATTTGAAGATGATTGAAGGCTTTGATTTGAATTGATTTAGTTTAAATTGAGTTTTAGTTCAATTTGAACCTTAGGTCAAATCAGATTAAATGGGTCATTTGAGTTGGGTTGGTTAAATTGGCTTCAATTGATAATTGAAAAATATTCAATCATCAATTTGGGAATGATTGTAGGCATTGATTCAAACCAATTTAGCTTAGATCATAAGTTCATATGAGCCAAATTGGTTAAGTTGATCAATTTGGTCGAATTGGTTAAATTGGATTGAATGAGAGTTTGAGTCTTATTTGATTGATCATTTGAAGATAATTGAAGGCTTTGATTTGAATTGATTTAGTTTAAATTGAGTTTTAGTTCAATTTGACCCTTTAGATAAAATTGGATTAATTAGGTCATTTGGGTTGGGTTGATTAAATTGGCTTCAATTGATGATTGAAAAATGTTAAATCATCATTTGGGAATGATTGTAGGTATTGATTCAATCCAATTTAGCTTAGATCAAGTTTTGGCTCAATTTAAACCTTTAGGCCAAATTGGGTCAAAGGGCCAAATTGGGTCAAAGGGCCAAATTGGCTCACTTAGATTCAATTGTCTGCAATCAAGTGATTGATCATGATCAATAATCATTTTGGAAGTCATTGGAGTAATTGATTTTGATCTAATTTATGTTAAATCAAGTTTTGGTTTGATTTGTGTCTTTAGGTCAAATTGAGTTTAATGAGTCAATTGGGTTGATTGAATCAATTGAAGTTAATTGAGAGTTTGAATATGATCAATCTTTGATTTATAAGTGATAGATAACCTTGATTAGATCTAATTTGGATTGAATTGAGTTTTGACTCAAATTAGGCTCTTAGGCCAACTTAGGCTATATTAGGCTAAGTGCATCAATTGAATTAATTGAATTATAATTTGGTTTCATTCAAGTTCAATTTAGGCTTAGAAGAGTTTAGGTGAGTTCAATTTCACATGAATTTGATTAATTTTTGGTTTAGATCTTTTAAGCCCAAATGGGTCATATTTGGTCAACTTAATCAATTGACCAAATTGAGTTTGATAGGGTTGAATTGAGTTTAAATTAAATCTTGTGTTTCAAAAGGTCATTTGTTAGAGATCAATTTGGCTTTGATTTGATTGGAGTCTTGCTGACTTATATGGAACAAATAGGCTAATTGGGCTCAATGGGGCCTACTAGCTCATTAGCCCTAGGCACTTGGCTTTGGTAATAAAAATTGGTTGTATTTGATGTCATGATTAATTTGGTTTGGGCATAAGAGTTGATTTGAATTTGTGGTTGGTGGGTCTTGCCTGGCATGAGTCGGGGTCTAACCATAGGGTTGAGCCCTACGAGTTTTCTAGGCTTAGGATTGGTGTTCACCTGGTCATTAGAAGTGTCTTAGTTTTAGGAGAGGTTTAGTGCCTATGATTGGCTTTTAGTTTCTGATTTGGAGTAGTTGGATTGATAGTAAAGTCATTAGAGAAGTTTTGTAAAAAAAAGATTAAGACTAGTCCATATTAGATTGGTTTTGGTTGTCATAAAATATCTCTTTTAAAAAGGCTTAATGTCACGGAGCTATATTAAGGGAGATCAACTATGCTCTCTTAGCCATACATATGGAGGGAAGCTTCTAGAGAATTATAGAAAGATGGGGAATAACCTTGAGGACTCTAGAAGGTTCCACTATATTTCAGAAGGCTTTGGAGGAGGAATGCTTCAGGAGAACTCTAGAATGATATGAAATACTCTAGAACCCTTGTATATGCTAGAGTGGCATGCAAAAAGATCTAGAACCATGTACATATTATTGTATTCTAGAATATTCTTTTCTAGATTATTCCTAAGGATAGGGGGAGGACTATAAATAGATGTCCTCACCCCTCATTTGGAACCATCAAAAGTTTCCAAGCAATCTTGTATTGTAAAGTTCCTTTACATAGTGAAGTGCTTTCCTTACTTTTAACCTCTCATCTCTAAAAGAATTTTGAGCATTTTAGTCCTACGTTACGAGAGTTTGGCTGACTTAGTATCAAAGAAGTAGTGCTAAGACTGCACAGGCGACTTAGGAAAAGTTTTTCCATGATAGTTGGTATCAAAGCGAAGGTTGGAGGCATGACGAAGACTGGCAAAGAGCAAGTTGTTGGATCTGAAACCACAAATGTGGAATCATCTCAACAAGGTCAAGGTCGTGAGGAGCAACGTGATCCTGCCACATCTAAGCCACATGGAAGGTCCAAGGAGGTAATCTCTGGCTTGGATTCATGCCTTGCTCAGGTGGAGGAGGCTATGAATAGGATGGAAGCCCAGATGGAGGATCTAGGCGAGAGGGTGAATGACCTCAAGGAGAAGGACACTACCAACCATTCCTCAATCAGAGATATGATCATCCAATTAGAAGAATCATTCAAGGCTCAGGTGACAAAGATGATGGAGGACCTAATGGGGGAGCTCCGAGGGATGCAACGATCTCATGAATACGAGATGTATAGTCTGCGTACAAGCATGGAGGAAATGCACGGAGACATGAATTTGTGCAACGACAACTAGCAACCGGACCCAGCAGCCATGCCATCGTAGCCAAACACATCGAGGTGCCAAAACTTAAGAGCTTTAGCAGAATTCACAATGCAAAAGAAGTAGACAACTTCTTATGGGGATTGGAGCAATACTTTGGAGCCATGAGCATTAATGATGAAGATGTCAAGATCCAGTTCGCGACTTTCTATCTTTCTGACATCGCTATGCTGTGGTGGAGGAGAAGGCAAGGAGATATCAAAAAAAAGGTATGTGTACCATATCAACTTTTGATGACTTTAAGAAAGATCTCAAGAGACATTTCTATCCTGAGAATGCGGAGGATGAGGCTAGAGCCAAATTATGAAGGCTCAAACAAGTAGGATCAATCCGGGAATACATCAAAGACTTCACTAGTCTAGTCCTTGAAATCTCTGATATGTCTGACAAAGATTCCCTCTTCAACTTCATGGATGGACTCCAGCGTGGGCTAAGAGAACTTAGAGGCGTGGAGTGCAAGATCTTTGCAAACATCATGTTGTGAAAGCTTGATTGATTATACCAAGGAGTCCACAAAGCCAAAGGAGAAGAAGAGTACCTATGTCAAAGGTGGGGGGGACAAGGGACAACACAAGGAGGAGTCTCGCCAGGAGTCAACCTCGGCCCGAAGAAAAGACAAAGGAAGGCAGAAGGACAATAAGAGCATATCACATAACAATTGCTTCCTTTGTGGAGGACCACATTGGGCAAGGGAATGCCCTCAGAAGAATGCCTTGAACTCCCTCTTAGTAAGTCATCATGAGGCAGCGGAAGCCGAGGGGAACGATAAGGTAGCACAAATGGGATCCATGTAGCTCTTGAATGGGATTCAAGTTGCTCCAAAGCCACAAGTTAGGGGATTACTCTTCGTGGAGATGGTTATTGCAGGAAAAAATACCACTGTCATGGTTGACACGGGGGCTTCTCACAATTTCATCTCTGTAGAAGAAGCAAGGCGGCTAGGACTACTAATAGTTGGAGGAGGAGACTCCATCAAGGTAGTCAACTCAGAGGCAAAGCCAATATAGGGTATAGCGTGAGAAGTGAAGACTAACGTGGGAGCTTGGTCAGGTATGCTAAACTTCTTTGTCATCCCAATGGATGACTATAGAGTTGTCATTGGATTAGATTTCTTGGATCAGGCACAAGCATTCCCGATACCATTTGCTAATAGCATGTGCATCATGGAGGGCAATCAAACTTGCATGGTGCCAGTAATGAGAGCCTCCAGGGCAAATGCCATGATGCTCGTGGCCATCCAATTCAAGGACATTCAACACAGACAGGGAAATGACTTGGTCGTTCTTCATGATATGAATGATGAAGAACCAAGGCCACAAGAAGACATGCCAAGGGAGGCAATAGTGAAACTTGAAGAGTTGAAGGACATCTCATCGGCGGAATTGTCAAAAGAACTCTCACCCGAAAGGGAGATAGTTGGGGCTGCACTACACAAGGCAAGTAGAGGGACAAAAAAATGTGGAGATAAAAAAAAGAGACATCTAACGGAACCCAAGCGAGCTCCTATAAGAATGACTACTCCTTTTGACAAAGAAGTAGTATAAATGGAAGTTCGTAGGAGAGGGGTGTCAAACTATAGAAATTATCTCATCAAATGGAAAGGGTTGTCAGATGGTGAGGCCAATTGAAGATGAAGACACTCCGTGGCAATTCAGATGAAGGATGCAATGAGGGCATCACAAGTTTAGGTGGGGGAGAATGTCACGGAGCTATATTAAGGGAGATCAGTCATGCTCTCTTAGTCATACATAATGAGGGAAGCTTCTAGAGAATTATAAAAAGATGGGGAATAACCTTGAGGACTATAGAAGGTTCTACCATATTTCAGAAGGCCATCAAAGGTTCCCAAGCAATCTTGTATTGAAAAGTTCCTTTACATAGTGAAGTGTTTTCCATACTTCTAACCTCTCCTCTCTAAAAGAATTTTGAGCATTCTAGTCCTACGTTGTGAGGGTTAGGCTGACTTAGCATCAAGGAAGGAGTGCTAAGGACGCACGGGCGACTTGGGAAAAGTTTCTCCGTGACATTAAGGTAGTCTAAATTGGAGAAAATAATAAGGAGGGTTATTTTAAGATATGAACTTAAGTTATGTAGCATTTTTTCAAGTTTGGTGATGTTTAAGGTGTTGTAATAGTGAAAAAAATAAGATGAGGTGGTTGTCCACTTAATTTGGACCATAAGTTTTAGAAAAGATTTTGGAGCAGATTCAAGGACTTGGTTGATGGATGGCTTGGTTTAGATGTTACTTAGGATGCATAAAGAGATATGAGAGTGATTATGGAGTTTTTCTAAGATATGGTTATGAATAGGGACGTGCATTCGATCGGTTTGGTCAGTTCAGTCGAATTTTTTGTGAAACTGAATAAACCGAATCAAATAACTCAAAATAATAAAACCATCTAAATAATGTGTAAAATCGAACCGACCAAACCGAACTATAAATCTGTTTATTCTGTTTGGTTTTCGGTAAACTGATTAATATGTAAATGAAATAAATTTTTTTATTTTTTTATAAAGTAATTAATTAAAACACGATCTAATAAATATTATACATTAAATATTTCTTAGATAAATAGAAATCTATCAATTTATATAAATAGCTAAGCATTTACAACTAAAATTACATACTTACATTTTATTTCTTAGCTATATTGGTTTATTCGATTTAACCAATCTTTTTCTTAAAAAATTGAACCGAAAACCAAAAATCAAATAGGTTAGTTTTTATAACCAAAAATTAAACCGTAAGTTTGCAAAGCGAAATGAACCGATTATCGGTTCGATTCGATTTTTCGGTTTGAATTGACTAGTGCACATCACTAGTTATGAAGCACTTATAAAATAAATGGTCAATCACACCAAGAAAAGTTAAAGCTAGGCTACTAAGCATTAACACGAATTGAGAAATTCTCCAAGAAAATTTTAACATTTTAAAGTTGAGAAATTTCATTACATATTAAAGATTATAATGATTATTATTTAAGAAAAAGAAGAGAAAATTTGTAATGGAAGAAGAGGTGTTGGCTATTAATGGAGTAAGTGCATATTATCTTCATCAATTTTTTTTATCTTCAATTATTTTAGTAATGATCATCTCATATAAGTCTCTAAAATAAAAATAAAAATCATAACTACTAAATTCTAAATCTCAAATTTAAATACTGAAATTCAAAACTTAATTAATTTTTTAATTATGCTCTTATAATGGGCCTTGTTTGGGTTCTTGTTTAGGCACTTTTTTATGCTCTTGGCTCTTGCAATTAGTCTTTTGGTTTTATTTTCTTGATCTTCATGATATGCTACATCATTAATATCTTTAAAGGATTACAAATCAACTCTTATGACACTTTTTGATAAGTTTTTTGTCCTTTATTTGACTTCATAATTATTTACATATATTTAAGGTAGCATACCCTAATTATCTATCATATTTTGGAGGCACTTCGATCAGAAAAGCTTTATAATATCTTAAAAAAGTGTATGTTGCCAGCAATAAGTTTTATTTCTCAGCTTTATGGTTTTCTTGAAATGATTGGAAGATGATTAGCAAAAGCCAGCAGTTATTGGGTGATCTTTGCTCTTTTTTTTTTAATACGTAAAACTGTCATGGACTAGCCACCTGTTGTAGTCATTTTATTAGAGGTTTTAGCTCTATTATTTTCAATTTGACAAACATCTTGAAATATTACAAATTGAAATGGATTTTTATGCTATTATTAAGCATTTGATTAACTGAAGTGAGAATAATAGAGTCATTTATGCTTGAGCTTTCTTATTTTATAAAAGTTCTGAAGTATTTGTGATTCTTTAGGAGTAGATATTGGTTGTGCATCAAGTCTAAACCCCCCCACCGTTGAGTATTCAATGAGAATCTCAACGATGCTAATAAAATAACACCTATTCATAAGTTTGACTTATATATTGATCGGTAACTTTTTAGAGGTTTACAATTTAAAAAAAAAGTTAAATACTTATTATGTAAGATGGGTTATATTTATGTATAAGTATTCTTTAGTTCTTAAACATTGTTCTATAGTTGAAAAAAATAAAATTGTTGATGCATTAAGTAGAGTTGTTGTTTTGATTAATACTTTGATTGCAAAAGTGCTAGGGTTTAAGAAAATAAAAGGTGAGTATCTAGTATACTTTGTCTTTCATTCTATCTATTTCGATTTAAAGAATAAATAAATCTTATTAACTTCATATTAAATATCACATGACTTATTTCTCTTAAAAGGATCAAAATAATGCATCCCTCATACTTGTTAGAGTTTTTGTCTCATATTATATATGTGAGGATTAACTAGCCATTTAGTATATGGTAAGACCATCCTTTTGGTGAAGAAAATTTTATATAGGTATTTAATTTTGAGGGTTTTTATTTGAAGGATGAGTTAGTGTTGAACTACTTGTTATTTTGTAGAGCCTGGTTGTATCAATCAATTAATCAGGAATGTACTGTCGACTCAACCCTCAATTTTGCTAGTCCAGTTTAGCTGTGAGCTCGTTGAGGGGTCGTAAGGGGGTAGCACCTGCACCCCCCCTGCTTGCGGGTTTAGGAGTGAAGCCCCCCAAATTTTTTTTGGGTGTATAAAGCCTTAACACTATATTTGCAATGCGTCGGCACTGTAATATGAAGGATATGATTTCAGAGACAAAAAAGATAGCGCCTCAATGTTAGGAGCTCAATGCCACAACACCATTAGTTGTGAGATTGCACCAGGAAGACTATGAAATCAGAGCCTTAGTGCTGCGGTGCGGAACCCATATATGAAGATAGTGAAGCCAGTGTGATGGTGCTATAATAGGTAGCATTGTGGCGCTAGAACCCATGCAAAAGAGCAGAATAATAGAATTACCAGTGCCTAAGCACTACGAAGCAGTAGAATCTATATTTTGATAGTTTTCTGTAGTTTTGAGCAATTCTTTGTATTTTTCTCTTGAAAGAAATAGAGAGTGCGTGCCATAAAGTGAGAAAAGTGTGGAGAAGCTTGAGTAAAGTGTGATTTGTACAATTCTCCTCAGTTTTTCTTCATAGTTGATTTTTTGGTGTGATGTGGTTCCATGATTTTTTTTGTTCTCGGATTTTTCACACAAAATTTTGTGTTTTTCATGCATTTTATTTTATTTGCGTCATTTTAAGTTTTGCTCTGGATTTTCTCTACTTGTTTTGCTGTCTTCTCTTTCTCCCAATAGGACTTGCCAAATATGGATGTTAAGCAAACTACAAGAATATAATTCCCTACTTATGTCTAATGTGTTGTGACAAGAAATTATCTTGTGTTTCATGCTAGTTTTATCCAAGTTTGATTGTGGATATGATTTAATGTTAGTGAAATTCGATCAATTTTTCTAAAGTAAAACATTTTATTCTTTAGATTTTAAATTTTGGTATTCAGGTAGAAGTCAAATTAGAAATGGTGAAGGTGTGATTATAGATAAAAATTTAAAGGATAATGTTATAAATATTAATAGATGCGGAGATAGAATTATAACTTTAAAGATTATTGTTGATACTAAGATTATCAATATTATAAGTGTTTATGCTCTTCAAGTAAGTTTGGATGTAGGCTCAATAGAAAAATTTTGAAATGATTTAGAGGGATTAATACAAAAGATACCTCTTGAAAAAAAGTATTTATTGGAGGAGATTTAAATTGATATGTTGGTAGAGTGATAGAAGATTTTAAAAGTATTTATTGTGGTAATCGATTTAGAGTGACTAATGAAGAAGGTATGACTATATTAGATTTTTCTTTAGCCTATGATTTTGTAGTTGCTAATACTTTAATTAAGAAAATAGATGAGCATATTATTACTTATAAAAATCGATCTAGTAAAACACATATTGATTATTTTCTGATAAGAAAAATAGATAATTCAGATTGTAAAGATTGTAAGGTCATTCAAAGTGAAAGTTTAAATACCCAACATCGATTATTAGTCTTAGATTTTAAGATGAAAGATTGGAAGGTGAAAAATAAATCAAATTATTGTCCTAGGATTAGATGGGAGCACTTAAAGAACACTAATAAAAATATTTTTAAGAGCAAGCTACAAGTGTTTAGAATTTGGGATGTTCATAAGAAAGCTAATGTTATGTGGGAAAATATAGCAAGTGAAATTAAGCAAGTTGCTAAAATGTATAGAATCAAAGGAAAAAAATTTTAATGGTGATGTCAAAAAAGATAAAAAAAATAAAATGTTGTTATAAAACTTAGATGTAAAAAAAAATTGAAATATAAATATAGTAGACATATAAAGAAAGCAATATATGATGCAAAATTTAGCTTTTAGTGATTTATACAATAGATTAGAAGAAAAAGCGATATATATAAGTTAGCTAATCAAAGAGATAGGAGAAGTAAAGACCTAACGTAAATGAGTTGCATTAAGGATGGAAATCATAAAATGCTTTTCTTAGAAAAGGATATTGAAAATAGTTAGATGAGATATTTTGATAAACTTTTCAATGAAAGATCTAAAAATACGATTGATTTTAGCAACCTTAATGCCCTAAACAAAAATAGAGAATTTTATTTTTATCATTGTATTAATAAATCTGAAGTTAGAGAAGTTTTAAAGAAAATGAAATGTGGAAAAACAATAGGATCTGATGATATTCCAATAGAAGTGTGGAAATATTTAGTAGATCAAGGAATTTCTTGGCTTACAAATCTTTTTAATGTTATTTTAAAGACTACAGAGATGACAGATGAGTGGAGAAAGAGTTCGTTGTTTTCTATATTTAAGAATAAAGGTGATGCACAAAAGTGTGCAAATTATAGAGGAATTAAGTTAATGTGTCATACATTAAAATTATGGGAGAGAGTAATTGAGCATAGGTTACGATGTGATACAAAAGTTTCTCGCAATCAATTTGGTTTCATGCCAGGTAGATCCACTATGGATGCTATATATTTGCTATGAGGTTTGATGGAGAAGTATAGAGAAAGCGGTGCGGATTTACATATAATATTTATTTATTTAGAGAAAGGTTATGATAAAGTTTCAAGAGATATTTTTTTGGAGAGTTTTAGAAAATGAGTTAATATTGGTTATATTCAAGTTTAAGGATGTGTATACTAGAGTTGTTATTTGTGTCCAAACCAAGGAGGATTGACAAAATATTTTCCTATTTCAGTTGGATTACATCAAGGATCAGCTTTAAGCCCTTATCTTTTTTGCTTTAGCTATGGATGTTCTTATTAGGCATTTACAGAAAGATGTACCTTGGTGTATGCTTTTTGCTGATAAACATTCTTCTTGTTGATAAACTAGAGAGGGAGTCCAAGAGAAACTTGAATTATGAAGGTCAAATTTAGAGTCTAAAGGTTTTCGTTTAAGTAGATCTAAAATTGAATATATGGAGTGTAATTTTAGTTGTAGAAGTTATAGTGGTAGTGTTGTGATATTAGTTGAACAAGTCATTAAAAAGAGTGAACGATTCAGATATTTAGTCTCTATTGTTCAAAATTATGGTGAAATAGATGGAGATGTTATTAGTAGAATTCAAGTTGGATGGTTGAAGTGGCGGAATGCATTTAGCCTATTATGCGATAGAAAAGTACCGCTTAAACTTAAGGAAAAATTTTATAAGATGGTGGTAAGATTTACAATGATTTATGGTGCAGAATGTTGGCCAATAAAAGAGAAGCATGAGACTAAGTTAAGTGTTGCAGAGATGAGGATGCTCAGGTGGATGAGTGGCTTAGATAAAATGCGAAATGAGTATGCTCGGGAAAAGTTGGAGTTGCTCTAGTGGCAGATAAGATTAGAGAGAGTTGGCTTAAATGGTTTGGCCACATAAAGCGTCCGACGTCCAATGAACCGGTTAGGAGAGTATATGCATTAGATTTGTCCTATGTTAAGAAAGGTAGAAGTAGACCTAAAAAGGCATGGTTAAGATGCATAAAAAATAATCCTAGTATACTTGAATTAAATGAGAATTTGACACATAATAGGACACAATGGAGACGAAGGATTTATGTAGCCGACCCCACTTAGTGGGATAAAGGCTTGTTGTTGTTGTTGTTGTTGAAACATTTTATTCTTTATTCAAAGACTCAGGTGATGAAATTATTTTTTTAATTATTCCTGCACCAACTTAGTTTCCCAACTTTCATTAGATTTAATAAAGATACGAGGTTTGTAATCTATTTTTGTAAAATATAATTTAAATTTTTTAGGACACAACTAAAATGGTCATTCATTTTTCACCCTCAAATATATGGACGTAAAAAAGTTATAAATAAGAGTTAGGGAAATTGTTGAATAATTTTATTGGTGATATTTTAAGAAATTTAGATTTAGTATTACTTATTGTTGAACTTTATTATAACAACTTTATCATCAATATCAAATGAAATATATCATTTGAAGTGGTTAGTGTGGTACAACCTATGAAGCTTTTACAACTCATACCCTTGTCCTTGCATATTCTAATTTTATTATATTATTTCGTTAGTGCATGTATAAGTTGGATTCTGATATCAAAGCATAAATTATTTTGCAACATGAAAAATATAAAACTTTAACAGATGCTTGAAGAAAATTATGAAAATATTTAAGTTGATTATACATTAGTCTATTTTTACATTGAATGCTTCTCATGTAACTCTTTTATTAACTCCATGTCTATGTCTCAAGCCTTTATAAAATATTTGGAAAATGGATCTATTGCATATAATATTAATTAGCTTGTTGATATGAATATTAATTTTTCTTTTAATATTAAGAATCTAAAGCCATATGTGTGTATGTGTGTTTGTATCTATATATGTACTGTGTGTGTGCGCGCGCGCGTGTGTATGTGTGCGTGTGTGTTTGTATGTATGAGCCTTGCAATTTTTGCATCTCCTCTAGTAGATTGATTCTAATTTTGTCTCTAGTTCTCACATGATTCATTTGTTGAGTAAATTCTATATAATGAGGTTATTATAGCGAACAATATGCTTTTATCTTATTGAGAGGTTATTCACCATTAAATGATTCACTTGTGACTATGATGAGCTTCAATACTTCTCTCATGACCTATTTGATGAGTACCTTGCCAAACAAGAATTCTTCACACCTCAAGCATGTGATAATGATTATCTGATCTTAACTTATGTTTGATACTGACAATAAAATTAATTAATTTTTTTACTTAACATTTTATATTTTTGGACAACATGAAATTTGTTTTATAAAGTTCTTTCTTGCTTTGTTATTTTGTTGAAATTTTATTTTACTTCCAATTTTGTCATTACTATATTTGCTTGTAATCTTGTGACCTCCTACAGTAAATATGCATCTATAGGACTAGGTTTAAGCATTGAAAGAATATTGAACAAAATTCTAAAATTATTTCTCTTGGACCTACTAACTATTCTTTTCCCTTTTGTTCTTGTATCTTTGTCACATTTTTCATTACTTGTATTTATTAGATATCTTTTAAGAGATGATGATATTTCAACCTTTCTTTTTCCACTTACTATAATTACACTTTAATTGTATCTTTGTTGGATGTTTAATCTAAAAAATCTCTTATGGAAAGGTAACCTTCTCTGATGTCTCCTCAGTTATGGTAGGAGATTTTGAGTTGTTTCCAAAATTTTTTTTACTGGCTACAATGTCTTTTAAGGTTGGATTAACTGAAGTTGTAGATTATTATAGAAATCAGAAAAATGAAATTGATTGTTGACATGTGACCAAGTTTATTATGGGAGAAAAGACAAGAACAATATAAGATTATGTGAATACCTTCATCAATGAATTGAGGGATAAAGTAGTTTGGGGTCACATGATTGAAGTGATGTCAATGCCTCATTGTCTTGGAAACATGGGGTGGAGTAGGTCAGAACTTTTCCACCATCTTCAACTTGTGTTATGGTTTGCAAAGGTACCACCCCTTCTGATATGATCCCAAATCCTCTAAGTACCAAATTATCACATACAACAATAAGATTATAGAGAGCAGTAGGATGAAGATTTTTACAACATCAACAATAAAATACTCAAAGTAACAGACTTTATTAAATACAACATATGAAACAGTCCAGAACCAAAGACCAACGAAGCAAGCGAGCTTAAACTAAATCAACCTATTTCCTGAGTCAAGAACCAATGATTTAAGCGCAGAAGGAAGAGTAAAATTGGTCCGACACCTCAACTAATATTCCAAGAACAACGAGAACCCTATGATATAAGTAGTTACAAGGACTAGAAGGCAGAGAGCTTTGCAAGAAAAGCCTATAAATAGAGGAAAGAAAAGCAAACCGGGGATGATCAAGAATTTACAGAAAGAAACTTAGCTCTTCAGTCTTCCCCCTTTTCTTCTCTTCTTCCTGCTCAGGTTCTTCTCGGTTTTCCTCACCGGAAACCACCGCATTCCACCAGAGAAACCTCGTTCTCCTGATCCCAGCTCTCTGTTCTTCTCAAGCTCTTGATGGCTCATGTAAAACAAAACAAGTTAGACTCTAATTTTGAGTCTATTCCTCTCTTGGTTTTAATGATGCTATAAAATGAGGCATCCTTGAGATAGTGCTTAAAACATTGTTCATTTGCAAAATTCATGTTTTAGTAAGATGAATTTGAATTACCAAGTTTTTTATTTGCGGTTTTAATGATATCCTTCCAAGTCATTATTTGGGTGTATGCTATCTATTTAATTATTTATAGTTGAAGCCCAATTAATTGGCGATAATTGAAATTTTGTCGAATTTTTTTGATAGATTTTTGAGAATTTATTGGAGGCCTTCTTATGTTGCGAATGCTTGCTGGTTTGAAGTCTAAATACCAAATTGATTTTAAATTGATTTTCATTTTCATATGACGATTTATGTAGCCTAAAGTTTTTTTTTTGGTTTTCAATCAAGTGAAATAATCTAATAAATTATTTCACATTGTGGGCGATAGCTAATTTAATTGATTACAATTTAAAACTTTCATTTCAAAATAAAATATATTCAGTGATAATAATTTTTTTAAAAGAGTCAAAACACATAAAAATTGTTTTAAGTATAATATTTACAAAATATATTAAATACTTATATTTTTTAAAATATCATAAAATTAAAAATATAAAAGGAAATTTAATTCTTATCATTTACATATCTAACACTTAAAGTTTGATATTTATAAATATAGCATCTTCCTATGCTTCAAAAGGTGAATTTTATTTCAAAAAATTAAGAAAAGTGTTATTTTTGTTGTAATAATAAAAATTTAGGTGTTATATGTAAATATTTATATTTGAGTATTAGATATGTAAATATATAATAATTGTGTGTTATGTATGTAAATAGCTCAAATATAAAATATAAAATATAAAATAAAATTGATCTTAAACAGCCCTAAGCTGATAGTAATCTAAGGTTTTATTTGAGATAATTTTTTTGACTATTTTTATGAGGAACATAGTTAAGAGAAGGTGATGTCTTTTGGAACGAAAAAATTTGTATAAAGTTTTCTTTGATTTTCTTTGTTCAGAAAAGCTATTTTTAAATATGTAATTATAATTGTGATTTAAAACTTTACTTTTTAAAAATTATATTATAAAAGAAAGAAATGTATGTAGGCCATAATGTGAACATATTTCTCCGATAATTCTATGTGATATTTCAATATTCATGGAATGTTTAAAAAGATTCATATTAATGGCTTGCTGTAGATTGAGGGAAAATGAAGGGAACTCAATCGCCAATTCATTCAACATTTTTTCATCATCACTTACTACTTCAATTCTCATCATTCTTCCCAGGTGAAAGCATGAGGGCCGTAAGCTTGGATTTTACGTAGAAATATAAATGAGTTGAGTTGAGCTTAAAAAACTCTTAATTTGAGCTTTTATTTGGTTAATTAATTTAGAGTGTTTTTAGGGAGATTTATATACATATCACATAATTCTTATATTTTTATATATCTAACAAATAAATTTCAATATATATATACACACACACACACACATATATATATATATATATATATATATTAATATTTAATATTGATATGACATTTAAAATACTATTATTAATTAGACGAATCTTGATGTTAAAAGCAAGCGATCCAAGTTGAACCGGTCGAGATCAAGCTCTTAAAATATCCTGAAACTTTGGGATATCGTTCTCTAAAAGCTCTCAATATGAAGTGTTTATAGTCAAATCGAGCGTCTCGACTACAAGTCAAAGATCTTACAATTGACATTTGAGCATTCAAATGCAAAAATACATCATATGATCAAAGGGATCATTTTGAGCCGTCCAGATGAAGTCTGAGTACGGGTTTTGCATGTATTTACAGAGACGCCACTCCTCCAATCTATAAATAGCTCCTCATTCCTCATATGAGGGGAGGCCAAGTGAAGGAGAAGGGAGCTCAAGCTAAAGAGAGGAGAGAGCCCTAAAGATCCTCCAAGCACAACGACGGTTGTCAACCATGCACGTGGCCATCTATCCGTCGTCGCCGTCGACCACGCCGGTCATCATCACCATTCTCGTTGACATCATCATCAATCATCGTCAACATTGCATCAACCGCGTCATTGTACGTTAATGCATTCTTAGCTGTCCCTCATATCTGATTCGTAATCCGGTCGGAAGATCTTGTACTCGAAAAGATACATAGTGGAAGCTTTTTTAGGCCCGTGATTTTTCCTCTTTTTGAGGTTTTCCTATAAAAATTTAGTTTTATTGTTCACTCTTTAAATACACGTGTGTGTCTTTGGATTTTCCAAAGCTAAGACCAAAACTTTTACTCTACCGGGTTTTCTAGCACATGCGGTTTGGCGCCGTCAGGAATCTTCCCATTATTTCATCTTGTATGGCGACCAAGTTTCCCAACAAGATCAAACCACCATCGAGGTAGCATTTCAAGCTTTTAAAAGAGTGAAGAATGAAGATTCATCAAACTTTGTTCCTTGATTCTTTGGGCGGGGGCAACTCTTAATCTCAAGATCACCCATGTTAAGCATCTAATCGATTTCCATCCCAAGAAACAAGTCAAAGTTGGAGGATATTTCAACATTGAGAAGAGATATAACTTTGTAAATTATATTTTTCCACTCATACTCATGGAAAAACGAGACCAAAGTTAAGGAGCAACTTTGGCTACAACCACAAACGGATGTTTTAATTCGACCTCTTCCATAGGTTAATGTCATCGTAACACTCGACAAACAACCTAGATAGGTCAAAAGGTCCCAGTGGACTTCCACCTCTTCCATGGTTAACGTCGCCGGGTAACACTCGACAAACAACCGGATAGGTCAAAAGGTCCTTGGTGGACTTCCATGACCTCTTCCATGTTAACGCCATCGGTAACACCACGATAAACAACCCGGATAGGTCAAAATTCTCGGCCGGTCAATTCGACCTCTTCCATACGAGTTAGCGTCGCCGGGTAAGACTCGACAAACAACCTGATAGGCAAAATCGCCGGCTTCTCTTCCATACAGTTAGCGTCGCATCGAGCAAAGACTCGACAAACAACCTGGATAGATCAAAATCATGGATTCTATTCAACCTCTTCCACACAAGTTAACGTCATCGGGCAAAGACTCTGACAAATAACCTCGGATAGGTCAAAAATCCTCAGCGGATTCAATTCAACCTCTTCCATACAGGTTAACATCATCGAGCAAAGACTCTAACAAACAACCTCGGATAGGTCAAAATTCTCAGCGGATTTGATTCAACCTCTTCCACGGGTTAAGCGATATCGGCAAAGACTCGACAAACAACCTCGATAGGTCAAAATCACCGATTCAATTCCTCTTCCATAGTTAACGTGGCTCGACAAACATCCTCGGATAGGTCAAAAATCCTCAGTGGATTCAATTCAACATCTTCCACAGTTAACGTCGTGGGCACTCGACAACCGCCGGATGGGAAATTCAGTTGATTCAACTTCTTCCACAGTTAACGCGTCGTGGTAACACTCGACAAACAACCTCGAATGGGTCAAAATCACCGGATTGATTCAACCTCTTCCACGTTAGCGTCGAGCAAAGACTCGATAAACAACCCGGATAGGCCAAAATTCTCGGATTCAATTCAACCTCTTCCATACAGGTTAACGTCATCGGGCACCCTGACAAACAACCTCAGATAGGTCAAAATCCCGGATTCGATTCAACCTCTTCCGTTAACGCCAACAAAGACTCGCAAACAACCGCCGGATAGTCAAAAAATTCAATTCAACCTCTTCCATCAGTTAAGCGTCGCCAGCAAAGACTCAACAACCCGGATAGGTCAAAATCTCGGCCATTCAATTCCCTCTTCCATACAGGTTAACGTCGCCGGGTAACATTCGACAAACAACCTCGGATGGGTCAAAATCCTCGGATTCAATTCAACATCTTCCCAGTTAACGTCGTGGTAACACAAACATCCACCGGATAGGTAAAATCCTCAGTCGCCGGTTGCCGTCACCACCACCCGTCGGCCCGACCACCATCGCCGGTCCCCGCCGCCGACTACCGTCGCGGTCACGCCGCCACTGCTCGCCGGTCACCGCTGGCCCGTCGCTATCACGGCTGCTTCTGCCGCGATCCACGCTACATCATTATCGGTCCGCACCGTCGTCGAACCGCTTGCCCGCGTGGCGACCAATCGTCGTCGGTCACCATCTGCCGTGCGGTCACTAACCGCCGGCTCTTACCGGTCATCCTGATTCTCGTCGGTCGCCGCTCGATTTGTCTCCGATTCGCGGCTGGCGCAACCCTATCCCGGTCGCGCCATCGCGCATCTTAGCGGTTACCATATCTCGCCGGTCATCCCCTATCGGCCGCGGTCGCCCGCATTCGCCATTTGCATTTGAGCCACCCCCCTTCGGCCAATACAGCGGTCCCGCCAGCTACCATCACACGGTCCACCGCTGACCATCGCCGGTACCATATTCATGCGTGATTATCGTCATTCGCAGCATCGCCATGACCAATGTCGTCGTCCATCGTTGAGCATCTTATTCGCCTAGTCTCGGTGATCACCTCCGACCACAGCCGATTCCGGCGGCAATGCCTCTTTCGAGGGAAAACGGGCGCTGCCGTATGAATTACGGGTCTTGATCGCCTCCAAACCTGGTCGGTCCGACAAGGGCAGTCAACGCCTCTTTCGAGGGAAAACTAGAGCCTCGTCGGAACGGGTCGATCGCCTCAAACCCGGTCCGGGATCAACGCCTCTTCGAGGAAAAGCGGAGCCTGTCGTATGAACTACGGGTCTTGATCGCTTGACCCGGTTCGACAAGGCGGTCAACTCCTCTTCGAGGAAAACCGGAATCGAGATGAACTACAGTCTTGATCGCCTCAAAGTCTCGGTCACAAGAGCGATCAACGCCTCTTTCGAGGGGCTCGCCGTTTGAACTACGTCTTGATCGCCTCAAGCGACCTTCTCGAAGAAGAGAAGGTGCCTTCTTCCGCCTGGGGGTTTTATAGACCTCCAAGGGGTAAAATTGCCCCGTGAAGCGAAACGTCATTCGGGCCTGGGTAGCGCCCAGCGCTCAGCTCATAGGCTAACCTGCACCACGCGTGACCGCCCACTCGACGCACTTGATCCCGCGTCGCCAGAACCGGCCGCTTAGCCCGCGCATGCTAATCGCCATGGTAGCGGCAACCGATCGTCCGATCATGGCGGCCCCGACCCTCCGACCAGCGTTCATTTCGCCCACAGCGCCATTTCGCGACCACTCCGTATAGCGACGATCTTTAGCTGACGGCTTGCGATCCGCGAACCCAGCCGAGCGCTTTCGGCGGTTCAGTGATCGACCGTCATTCCGCGTAAGGCCAGACCGCTGACCGTAGGCCTTGCGACAGGCCAGCGAGCGCGTGCATGCGCCGTGAGCGCGAGCTCCGTTAAATTGCGGATGGGTCAGTAACCTCAAATCACACATACTTTACCGCATTTACGGCCTGCATCGGTAGTAGTCATAATATTGTGTTTATGAAGATCTTTCTCTCAAAATGCGGTTAATGGACCTTATTTCATTGAAGAATTTATTATTTTCAAGTATTGACATATATTTTTGGATGATTGAGATAATGTCATCCAAAAATAAGGGGCAACTGATATGACACTTAAAATACTATTAGTCGAAGCACGATTCTTGATGTTAAAAGCAAGCTGATCCGAAGTTGAAACTGGTCGAGATCAAGCTCTTAAAATATTTTTGGAAACTTTGGGATATTAGTTAAATCCCTAAAAAGCTCTCAAATATGAAGTGTTTATAGTCAAATCGAGCGTCTCGATGAGCCAGTTCTAACAAGCCAAAGATCTTACAATTCCGACTTCATTTGAGCATTCAAATGTACAAAATACATCATATGATCAAAGGGATCATTTTGAGTCGTCCGATGAAGTGGAGTGGTACGGGTTTTGCATGTATTCTGAGGACGCCACTCCATAAATAGCCATTCCTCTTATCATATGGGGGAGGCCAAGTGAAGGAGAAGGAGCTCAAGCTAAAAGAGAGGAGAGCCCTAAAGATCCTCCAGAACGTCGCCGCTCGGCAGTTGTCAACCACCGCCGTACGCCATGCCACCGTCGCCTTATCGTCGGCATCGGTCGCGTCAAACTATCGTTGACATCATCGTCAACATCGTCGTCAACATTATCGTCAAGCGTTCGCGTCAACATTCGTCATCACATCGATCGCGTCGTCAATATTATTGCATTCTTGCTGTCCTTTCTCATCTGATTCCGTAATCCTTATCGGAAGATCTTGTACTGAAAAGATCATAGTGGAAGCTTTTTTTTTTGCAGTGGTTTTTCTTTTCGAGATTTTTCATGTAAAATTGAGTTTTATTGTTTCTTCTTTAAATACCGTGTATTGTATGGATTCTACTAAAGCGAAAATTTTACTTTCTATAATTTTTTAGCACGCAACAAATATCATAATAAAAATATCATCATCACTCATTTTTTTTAAAATAAAATATACTTTTTTAGCACAAAAAGATATTAAATAAGTAAATATCTAATTTTAAATATATAAATACATAAAAATTATGAGATATGTATATAAATCTTCTATTTTTCTATGAGTTATGGTTCACTATTTAGAATATAATTTTAATTTAAGTAATTATTATAATAAAATAATAATAAAATAAAATTAGAAGAAAATTAATAAAATTTTTTTTATAAAAATTAATTTTTAGATATTTTTAATAAATTTATAATTAAATTATTTAATTATAATATAGTTTATATTAATATATTTTAATAAAGAGAGCTCAAGTCAACTTTACTCACTAAACTTTTATATTTCTGAATGAAAGAAAAAAATTCAAAATAATTTCAATCATATTCATAATCTCATAAATTATTAAGATCTCATTACATTTCCGTCTAGACTATTCTCATTAAAATTCTGATGAGAATAATTTTTAATTTTATCAAATGTATTTCAAGATAAATACGATATAAATTTTAATTGATTTTTAATATATTATATTAAACTCGAAGTTAATTCAACAATTTCTATATTTAAATATTGATTCTAATTAAAACATGATATACCGAACCACCTATATATATAAATTAAAAAAAAAACAGAAATCTACTTCTTCTTTTTATTATTATTATTTTTTTTATAGGTATACACCCAACATCACATCCATCTTATGGTGAGATAATGATTATTTATCACCTAAACCCACAAGTCAATCCCACTTTATTTTCCCCTAATTAAAGATGCATCCGCGAAGAGGAATCAAACACCAGTGCATTGACCATAAGAGCGGTGGGTGAAATCTACTTTTTCATTATGCCATAGTTGTGCCAAAGATAATCCAGTTGCCCTATAATGCCGCCTTGGCTGCGCGCCGTCTTCACCGCCGATGTGACCGCCGGCACCGGAGATTTTTGGTGCGAGCTCTGGAAGCAAACGAGGCCATGGTTTATCAGAAGAGAAAGTTCTTCGAAGAAAATGTGTTGCAGAAGAAGAGAGAAATTGTTGGGAAGGGAGAGCGGAAGATGAACAAGCAATTGAGTGGAAGGAGGGCTTTTTGTAGAGTAGGATGGGTTGGGATCTTCTTAGAATATGCTCCTACCATTATGTTATTGCTCTATTACTTTATTTACTTTTCTTTTTGGGGACAACTTAAGCATTTAAATAATTTTTTTAGAGAATTATAGGTTGGCGTTGGTTAGTGCTGAAATTAGTTTCTTCTTCTTTAAGTGTCTGCTCGTGTTTGATTTCTTTCTATTAAGGAGTACTCCATTGGCCATAGTTTATTCTTTAGAATTTTGAGAGATTTGAGTTAAACTTTAAAATTGAAAAATCTTCTTTCCAATGACTTTAATGAAGGGTTGTTTATAGTTTTTTTTTTAGATATTTTATATAATTATCAATCAATAATGATGAAAATCTCATCTTGCTATGTGTGATTTGTTGATGTTGACCTCCGTTTGATCTATTTGTCTAATTTGAACATGATTTTCATGATGATTATCGGATGTGATTCATTAATGACATCAATTATTGATATCTTTAATTGATGGTTCAAATATATAATATTATAGATCTTATTCATATAAGTTTATTGTTCATGATCAGTTGAAATTTTAATCATTAGATAATAACAAGTGATTTAAAAGGCTTATCAACATGTGATGGATTAACTTCTCTTTTAAAAGAGGAATGTTTTGAGACGAAGGATTAACATCTCCGCTTGTTTTCGCACTAAGCAGCCAAAGACACTGCTCTGTTCATCGTGCCCTCTCCCTCTCACTGCAACCGAGAAACTCAGTCATCGCAGGGGCAAGTGACAGTGGGTTTTAATTGTTCTCCCTGTGGCCGGCGCCTTGGCTGCTCTCCCCGTGGCCGACGCCTTAGGTGCTATCCGAGAACTTGAGCAGTATATACCACTGCTCCGTTCATCGTGCCCCCACCCTCCATTGATCGTGCCCTCTCCTCTTATTTTCAGTTATGGTGGTGCTGCTTCTCTTCACGGTAATGATGCTGCAGTTGAGATGCTAGGATATGTTGCAGATAAAGGTACTGATTGCAAGAAAAACACACTATCTATTAAGTACTCCATCAACGTTGCTTTCTATTGTGTTCTGTGTATTATTTTTGTAGCCATCTACAGTAGGATCACTTCAATATTTGGCTTGGACAAAATTAGGTAATTTGTATTTATCAAATAGCTTCCTTGTTTTTTTTTTCTGCATTGGAAAAATTCTAGCTATTTTTAACCATGTATCAGTAATACAAGTGTGTTTCTTATTTATGATTTGAAGGTTGTGGTAGTGTTGCTTGATAAAATGTTTATTAACCTTGATGATTTTATACGCTCATGCAGTAACCTTTTATTTTATGGCAAAGTAATTTTAAAAAAAGGTGAATTTAACAATGAATATACCAAAATGATGAATTGTATTACATTATCATCAAAAAAAATATTTACAAACTTTCTTAATCTATCGTTGCGATAATATTGCGTGATAGATTATCATGAATCGATTCAAATACTTCTCAATATAAGGTATAAGACAATCATAATCATCCCAATCATTCTACTACGATCGATGTTTAGCAATCTTCATCAGAAAATGCTCTCCATTTGTAGTAACTGGTAAAGTTAGCAAAATAATAAGTCTAAATTAAAGGATAATTCTCACATTTGTTTGGATATCGGTATCTGATTTAAAGATGAAATCATCACTATTACGCACATCGATAATATAAGTGGAAAGGCGATGTTTAAGCAGCTCAATGCAGAAAAATCAGGATATAACTCGCAAGTCGAATAAGTTTTTTCTTATCAAAATAAAAATGAATCACTGGGTTTAAGCATGCCACAAAGAAAGCTACTCTGCTTAAAAACGATTATTCAGTTCTTGAAGTTTAAAATTAAAAATGCTATTCACATACCTTAATTGATTGAGAAGAATGTTGCTCAAAAATATTATCAATAATTCTTATATCCGCATAAAGCATATAATTAATGATTACTACATGTGATAAAAAATAACTTTGAATGCCCTAATCTAATGATTAATATACAAATTTAAAGACTACTTTTCTTGTAATTACAAATATGTGTTGAAGACTGCGGGATAAGCACAAATTTGTCATCAATCATGTGGCATTTGTTAAATAATCTCAAAGGAGAATGAAATTGGATATTGAAAAGAAGACGATCACAGAAACGAAACTTTAGGCATAACACGTCTCTAGATGAAATTCAACTCTAGTATCAACAAAATTAAATGCATTGCATAACAAAAATGGCTATATCTCATTATGCATGGTCTATCCCAAGAATTTCAAAGAGAATTGGACTTCATACATCAAATACCCATGATTCTCCATTATAATGTAATGAAAATTAGAGTTAAATTGGGAAGTTCTCTTTATCAAAAAAGTCATATAAAAGACGGATTTGATCATAATTTGAAAGCAATTCTAATAAATTTATAACAAGTGTAGTAAGATTTAATGACATTCTCGATTTGGGATTTAGAGTACATAAATAATTAAACGTATTTCATTATTAATCTTAAATCAATGATGAATAAAGTCTATGTGAAATTTTAATGTAACTCGAAGACACTCTACAATATTTAGATTTGGAGAAATGCTAGAAAGAGAAAATTCAAGAATTTACAATAGAAAAATCAGACAATAATTGATGGAGGGATGATTTTATTTATGCTTATAAATAGTATTATACTGAAAATCAAACAGTAGGCTCAATCATTCTCAATTGAATTAAAAATAAAAAGTTTTTAATATATAAAGAAAGGAAGATCACGGCAATAACCTTATCCTCTTTTTCCTTCTCCGCCTTCCGCTTTAGCTTCTCCAACTTCTCAGTTCTCCCTCTCCATTTTCTATCGAAGAAGAAAAAAAAAAAGAAAACAGAAGTCAAATCAAAAGCGATGAAATAGTTAGTTATTAGATATTCGATTAAGACCTGAATGTAGATCTTCTCGGCCATCTCTTCACTAAGAATTGACCCTTGCCTTCAAGAACCGAACTCCTCGAAGTTGCTACCGCCTCCACGCGCCGCTAAGACGTGGTAACACATGAAGATTGCCCACCCTGTAAGGCGGTCCTGGATGGCGGGACGGCTGAATCGAAAATGAGGGAGAATATCCGCCTCGAGAGGGCAAAGTGCGAGTCAGAGAGGGAGATCTGGAGGATAGGCTTCATATTTTCAAGAGGATCGCTGGGCCGAGGGTTTTTTTGGGGGAGGAGAGTTTAAAATAAATATATTAAAAGTCTAAAATGCTCTCATATTTTTTTTTTTTTTTCAGGGTGGGCAATTGCCCACCCTCGGGTAAGGGCAGGT
This sequence comes from Cymbidium sinense, assembly GCA_021442155.1. Taxonomy (NCBI): domain Eukaryota; kingdom Viridiplantae; phylum Streptophyta; class Magnoliopsida; order Asparagales; family Orchidaceae; genus Cymbidium; species Cymbidium sinense. The sequence continues at coordinate 119,226,096 of CM038216.1, forward strand.
CCGCCCTTGGCTCATAATCATATTTGAAGCCTTTAACATAATCAGGAAGTTTTAAAGGGCCGAGTATCTTCCATTGTATTTTTTTTGAATGGGTATTCACCCAACACCCCATCTTCCTGGGATGTCATATTATCTGCCTACATTCATCACCCACGCGTGTCGGTCACTTACTTTCCATGAGATCAGAGGAAATCAATCTTGAGAGGTTCCACGCCACCAAAGACGGTGGGTGCATCTTCAATTGTATATTATCGCAACATGTCAAACCTTCCTTCTCTTGGAAACTGAATCATTGCCATTAGCTGCTTTTCCTTCTAGGCTTGTCTCAGAATCGAAGGATTCTCTGCTTGTCTTGCTGGAGCTTCTTGATCTCTTCAGCTTCCTTGTATGGTTCCCTTTCAAGTTTCGGTGGATGCTTCACGCGGAAAAACTAGACGTTACTAGTGGCAAATCGGCGATAGCATTTTCATAAATGAAGAAAGTGAGCTTTAGTAGGGAGGACGGAGCAACTGACGGAAATAAACGGTGCTATTTTTGTGCTAATTAGAAAGTTTTAGGTGCTAATTTTGTAAATATAGAAGTTTTAGTGTGAAATATGTAAATTGATAAGTTTTAGATGTTATGCATGTAAAAACCCCTATTTTGAAATACATGCTTTGATCTTTATATCATTTGTTTGTTTATCTAACTTTAATTAAATAAGATCAATTTGATTTCATTTATTAAATTTATTAAAATAATATACATCCCTAATTACTTCTCACTTTTATTTCCTGCAAACTCTCCAGGTTTCAGTTTTCTTTGGCACTACAAAAAAAATTATGAAATTTAGTCATAATGTCTTAATTATTTATTGTTATGCAATAGAAAATTAAGAATGGAAGACAACTTAGGTCTTTTTTATTCATATAATTTAAAGAAATATTTAATCATGCAATGATAAATATCAATTATTTAACACCAATTAATTAAAGGCAAATAGTTTATTGTTTTAAATCCAGACAGTCCAGGACAATTCCACTGTATAGGCCAGACCATATGCCAACACTTGACCTGAACAAAGGCCAGGCTGGAGTATGATTAATTCTTCTTCAATGTCAAATATAATTTATCTTTAGTGATCCTATAATAATAATTATTATTATAATAATAAAACTCATATATGAGTTTGGAGTATGATTAATGCCTTATTGTAAAATAGAGATAATAGATTTCATTAATTAAAATAACCTATTTACAATCAGATAAGGAGTTATTTGGTCTTCAATTTAATTTTTATGATTTCAAATACTATTATTTAGAATAATTATATTTCAATATTATTATTGATTAAATATAGTGTCTATTAAATCCCACAAATCGCAGTGCTTAATGATTCAAGGATTTCTCTCTCATAAATTTAAAATGTTAAAAAATAGCTAAATAATTTATCGATTTTAATAATATTTAATAGTTATCATGTCAATTAATTTAAAATTTAATTCTATCAATGTTTACAGAATATGAATTTGAAATATTTACTAAATCTACTTATATTATTCTTGCAGTTAAATAGCCCAAAATTTTCTTTCATCACTTCCTTTGTGATGCTATGATAATAGCATCATTTTCATGTTATGATGATCGAGGATGTAAATAAGTTGAGCTAAGCTTGAGTCATTCTTGACTCGAGCTTGATCTTAATTAATTAATCGAGTTCGAGCTCAAACATGAGCTTTATTTTAAGACTTTGAGCTGACTCATTTAGTACGAAAGAGATAAAATAATAATGATTTAAATAATTATTATGATAAAATTGATACAAAATCAAGAAATTAAAAGTAAAATTATAAGAAATTATTTGATGTAAGAGAATGAAATAAAATTTTAAAATATTTTTAATAATTGTATATTTAAATTATTAATTTTAATAAATTTTAAGTATATTATATATTAATATTTATTAAATGAGCAGGGTCATGAGCTAATGAGTCTCAATCGAGACTGACTTGAGCTTGACTTGTTAGCTCATCGAGCTTGGCTCGTGAATCATTTATTGAGCTCAACTTAAGCTGGCTCACGAGCTGATTTGACTCACTTATACCACTAATAGCGATAATCTTTTAGTATTTAAAAAAAAACTCTGTTGATATAATCCAGCTTAAGAATATATTAACATGAAAGTATTTTTTTTAATTAGGTATGTTAGGACTAAATTAAGATTAATTTAGTAGAAGTGCAACAAAAGCAATGAGCATCCAGTCAAAACTCAAGGAACAATTGATGTGGTCGGTAGACTAATAATTCAATTAAACAATATTTATAGGATGGCTCTCTGCCTATTTTCTATCCTTGAATTCAAGTTCGGTTAGTGTAGGAAACAGTTTTAATTTTATAAATTTCATTGAGTGGTGGTTAAAAGCTGTCTTACTTGCATCTTTTGTAGTCTAAGATTGTATTCGCGGGAGGGAGCGATACAATGCGAAATTTTTGACTACTGTGTTATTTGGAAATTGTATTTTGACTATATTTAAAAAAATCTATAATGAAAAAGTTATATTTTCAACTTAATCTCGCTAACAGTAAAAAAGATGCAGCTTAGTTTTATAAAGAAAAAATTTATATACCCATCACAGTTTCTTCATACAATTGATTCTTCTATAATAATTTTATCATTATTTTTTAGACAACTAACTCAAATACACCTTAAAATTATTTCCACAATTATTCTTATTAAATCAAACTTATTTTCTTTGTAAAGCTTATATATATATATATATATAGAGAGAGAGAGAGAGAGAGAGAGAGAGAGAGAGAGAGAGAGAGCCTAATGTTGCTTGAGCTCATATAGCCAACCTGGAATAGTTTAAAATTTTGAGTGGTTGCATGACACGACAACCATCATAACCAGGAAATAAATTAATAATTTGAGTGCTTTTTTTGGGTGTATTATACGACTAACTATAAATTTTTAGGTGACCAAAATTAGAGCACTTGCTTGGGATAATATGTGGCCACTTCATAATTTTGTTAGTTAAAGGTACTAAAGCACATCGGTGAGCGGCAATTTTAAGTATTGGCATAATTAGGCTTGCACCCAAACCAAATAAGCAAGCAAAAAATAAAAAATAAAAATAAAAAAAATAAAAAATACCAGAGTTAATTTGGTTGTTTATAGGTAGAATACATTAAAAATGCATGATTTTATTCAACAAAAAAAAAAAAGCAATTTCATTGATTTTTAAACTTGTTATTTTGCTTCAATTTTTAAGACTAGTATTTACGGCTGATTTTATGTCAATTTAAAGTCATTAGATTTTTTTTAATATTCAACCCAACCCTAACTAAAAGATGGATCTATTCAAATTTGTTTTGAGTTAGGCTTGGTTAGTTAAATTCAATCCAAGCTCCATACATGCAAAAAAATTAATTTACTTTATTATTATTATTTTTAATAGTTTAACTTAAATTTTTAGTACAATGTATATATACATTTAACTCATATATGTATACACTTTATTCAGATCTTGAGCTAGTCTATTTGATCTAAAGTTGTCTCAATCCAAGTTCTATTTTGAGTAAAACTTGCTTATTTAAGTAATTTAAATGTTGATTTCAATTTGAGTCATCTTTGAGTCAATTTAGCATCGATAATCATTTCTTGTGCAATTATTGGGATAAAAAAAATCTCCATTTGATCTAGCATGATTTTTTTGCGATGCACTAATCTCAAAGCAACTCAAAAGGATCAAATTGATCCTACCATATTTTGATTTTATTCAAAGACTACTTAAACGCTAATCTTATAGCATCAATTTCTTATTAAATAAATGTTACTGTAACTATCACAAAAAAAACTTTTTATTTTTTGAACAACTCTAAAGTCTCTAATTAAATTATGAAGCTAAATGACTTTTACTTTTTATTGTACAAGCACTTGCTCATCATATAAACAACATATGAGAAATCTCATATTGCACACAACATTACATATATTGAGTCTTTCACAATATTTGCATATTGAATACTCCCCATTGGTCTTTTTTCATCAATTGTACTTAGACAAAAGGACAAACTGATGCACTCATTTTGAAATATGGGGTTATTTTTCATTGATACCAAACGTTAAAAAGACTTGCTTTCAATACTAAATTTGCATTATGCAAATTTTATTTTTCTTTTGGAAGATTTACATACATGCCACACAATGCTTATGCCTTTATAAATCTAGCACTAAAGTTTGTTATTTACACACACACACACACACACACACACACACAAACACATTTTCTTTGCATGAAAAGGCATGTATTACTTTACGAAGATAAGGGTATTTGTAAATGCCCCATTTTCTTGTATTGATTGATCATCATCCCAAAATTTTCTTGGTCATTTAAAAGTCCTTCTTAACTTTTGAATTCAATTAAGTTTTTAGATTATATATATTCACCTTATTCTTAGATATCATCAACATGGCATCGACATATAAAAGTAAATAAGTACTATTTTATAGTTTCTTTAAATAAACATAGTGATCAAATTGACTTCAAGCACACTTTTTATTTCTATATAAAACTATTAAATCATTTGTGCCATTATCTTTGTGATTTTTTTAAATTATTCAACTTGCATAATTAAAAGTCTTATTCTGTATTCAAGGATTTTAAATCCTTTTGGTTGAGACACATTTATTCTTCAACGTTTCATGGAGAAATGTAATTTATCACTTCGAGCTAAGAGGAGATTAAATTATGTAACCAAAGATAGCAACAGTCTAATAGATGAATGCATAAATATTAGAGGAAAAAAATTATTACTAGGCCTAGATTTACAAAAATTAAATAAAAAAATCAAATAATAATTAAAAAAGAAGGATAAAGAGAGGAAGATTCATTTTCTTTTATATTAAGTCCCTCCAATTAGTCTCTGAACTAGTTTAATAATAGCAAAACTCAAAGTTACTAAAACTCTATAATGTAATGGTCTCTTTTTCTCAAAAGTATCTTTAATAAGCTTATTGTATTGACCCACAAGCAAATCATTTGACACTTTTGGAGTGGAGTTTTATCATTGAATGTATCAAAGGTGCGAAAGCCAAATATGCTTTGGACATGAGAGAAATAAGATGACAGAGAACCTCCCAACTTAGGCAATGACTAAATGAATTTGTCCAATCAACTATTCAACATACACAAATAATTCAAAGCATTATGTTGGCAATCTATCTAGGGTGATCATTATCCTCTATGTCAAACATATGACTAGGACTAAATATAGTAAGGGTAATTAGGCCCTTTCAATTTATTATTATTATTATAATTAAATGTAAAAGTAACAAATACTAAATGAAGAAATGCATCGGATGTATAAGGGGTAATAAATGGTGTGATGTTTGTGATGATGAACTCAATTTATAAATATGATGACAAAGGCTAACAATGGGGAAAATTTAGCGATCTAAAGCCATTCTTGTGTAAAAAATTCTACAAAGTAATAAATATCTCAAATCTTCTCTCCCACTTCTAATGATTCTCCTTCTCTTTCTTCTCATCCTCTTTCTTGGTGTTCATTAAATTAGTTTAGCATGACTCTATGGACAATTTGGATCTAACATGAGTGATTTTTAGCCTATGTACCACTTCATTTGATAAAATTTTGAAATATTTTATTAATTATTGAGTGAAACCACAATTTTTTGCTTCATAATGAGTGAGTAAAAGATCATTTTGACCATGTTATGCAACAATGTTCCTATCTAATACATTGAATATCCCTTTCCAATTGATCGTTAGACTCAAACTAACAAAACACAAATGGAGATCTTTTGATGACTTATGTAGATTACTCTCATATAGAGGTACTTATATCACTCTTTGATGATATAATCATATTAAATTTTTTTATAGAAATCTTAGATGTGTTAATTCCAACATACTTATTAAATTGAAACTTAAATAAAATAATTTTTTATGAATGTTTTTAAGTTGAGTATATCCTTAGAGATAAGTTAAGTGTTGATACATATGTAAAATTAATCATGACGAATCTGGCAGAAATGTTTCGATCTAATCACCGATTTCAGCAAACTTACAAATAAACAATCCTCGGCGATAACATAAGAATATCAAGCATACCGATCCGAATCGACTATCTCATCAAGCATGAAAATGGATCGATCCGCCAAATGGTCACCAAACCGACATATTTATAGGCCGATCGTGCCGCAAGACGAATCCAATAAGATCACCCATCGACATCATCATCAAAATACACCGTCATCGAGATCGACGTCTGGCTGGAGTGGTTGGAGTTTTCCACGAATTTACAAGGCCCACTCCCAAAATCTATAAATAGACATTCTTACCTTAGGGACCGGATGAAGACCGAGAGCTCGAGAACCACAGACCCGACGCATCTATCACCACCGCTACCACCAAGAAGTGCCTCAAGATCGAGACGCCTCTGAGGACTAGAAAGACTGCCGCCCTTTCTCATGAAGATCAAGAGGTTGCTCAAGATCGCCTCGCCGCTTTTGGGAAACTTCTCCTTGGGTTGAGTTGATGATATTGTATTTTTCTACACTAATATTGTTTTCGCCTCAGAACACCTTCTTCTCTAACGAAGCAAGGACTCAGATATCTTTGAACACATAGTGAAAGTTTCTGATCGGCAAGGGTGGTTTCCCTTAACGGGTTTTCCACGTATAACCCCTGTGTTCATATCCCCTGCTTGTGTGTTGGATAATTTTGTAAGATCTCGTGATCTACCGTAATAAAATTCTCTAGCACGCAACAAGTGTTATAGAAAAGTTTCACTTAAACTTAAGGGAAAATTTTATAAGATGGTGGTAAGACCTACAATGATTTATGGTGCAGAATGTTAGCCAATAAAAGAGAAGCATAAGACTAAGCTAAGTGTTACAGATGAGGATGCTCGTGGATGAGTGGTTTGACTCTTAGAGATAAAATACAAATGAGTATGTTGGGAAAAAGTTGGAGTAGCTCGGTGGTGATAAGATTAGAGAGAGTCGCCTTAGATGGTTTGGCCACATAAAGTGTCGGCCGTCCGATGACCCGATTAGGAGAGCAGATGCATTAGATTTGCCTTATGTTAAAAAAGGTATAGGTAGACCTAAAAAGACTTGGTTAAGATGTATAAAAAATGACCTTAGTATACTTGAATTAAATGAGAATTTGATACATAATAGGACACAATGGAGACGAAAGATTAAATTAATATCAATTTAGAAACATGTGATAAGAACATTCAAATTCTAAAATTTGACCATTATATGGTTTGTTCAAAGATAAAATTAAAAATTCTTATTCATCTTCATTAATGGCCTTTTCACACAAAGTTTGTATTTAACTTATGCTTGTTTGGGAAATCCTTCTTCTAGTGTCATTTTTGATGATAACAAGCACATTCATCCATCACAAGATGTTTTGATGATAATTTTCCACATGATTTTGAATAAGATTTATCTGACCTAATAAAATTATCACTATACCTATTATTTACTTTCTTTTGGATATTATTAGTATTTTAGATGATGTATGTTTATAATCAAGTTGATCCTTCCATTGATAGTCATTATTCACTAAAGCATTACAAATATTACTAAATTTAACTTTGTCTCTATATATAATAAATTTGTGGTTAAATGATTGTATGATTGTGAAAAAAAACTAATAACAATTATGTCATACCTTCATCTTAATTTTAATGTCAAAATTTTAGAAATTAGTGATAATCTAATTAAAATTATCTTGGTGCTCAATCGTCCATAAATCTTTATTACTAAAAATAAAAGAGTTTTGCATATTTTTAAGTAGAATAAGCTCTCTATATTTTCTTAAATATATTTCTCTTCTAATTTCTTTTAGAGAATTGTTGTCAAAGTCTCTTTCATAATAAAGTACTTGTGGTCATTTGCTATGAATAGTCAAATTATGCCACAAACTTGATGATTCACGAAGTATCAATCTTCATTTGAGATATGCTTAGGCTTGTTCTCCCAAACAATATGAGATTCTTGATTAAATTAAATTATCTATTGCTTTGTATTGCTACATGCCAAAGTTGTTAGTGCCATTGAATTTTTGTTTTTCACCTCAAACTTCGCATTAGATAGAGTGGTTCATTGTATGGGTCTTCATGTGGATACTTCATTATCAATTTTGAATTGCTTGATATGCTCACCTTGTTGGTTAGGCATTTTATTAGCCATTAGGAGCCAATTTTTAGTGCCTACACCAGAATAGATCTTTCGAGCAAATTGACAGGGCATATCAAGTGGGGTTATAAGCCAATCCAAACAAGATTAAATTGTTTTAATAGATATGGTTATGATCTAATCAACTCATAGACTTGTTATGCCACTTTTTTTTTCTCATTATTGAATTGTAGAAAGCTTTAATTATTTAAACTTGCATTGATTAGAGTTTGACCAACTTATATTGTGTCATCCATATATTTGACATGTATTTTGATTTACTAGATTGACACTCTAATTCCAACAAGTGATAAAGGGAATGTCATCAACTTTTTTACAGTGAGTGAATTAAATTACTCAAACTCAAAAAGTAACTCTTATTTTTTAAAACATAAATAACAAGTCAATATGAAAAATATAAGATCCATAATTTATTATATAATAATAGATAATAAATGCCATTATGTCATCATGTTAAAATACTATGTTAAAGTACACTACCTTAAATAAATACAAGGTACCCACTGCCCCTAGTCGGTTGAGAGGCTAACACGCATTCTCCATGCTCGATTTCAGGCACTATCCCACGGTGAAAAGAAATGGTGACCTATGGGCTCGAGGTGACTCGCCGGGATTACGCATGAAGTCACACGCCACAAAATAAGTGGGATCAGGGATGGACACTTCGCCACCAACAAAAAAAAAAAAAATACAAGGTATCACATCTTGTTCATGATTATTTGTATGATAAATTATAAATAATTTATTTCTAAACTAACATATTCATATATATATATAGATATATATATGGTCTGATAATTACTAATAAAATCATAATTCTATAGATTTATTGGCTCAACTAGCCAATATCTCAAAAATATATCAATTTACATGCTATTACACACAAGCATATAACTTTTATAAATTATTAGTATCATTTAATAGTATAATCCACTGTCATTGTAGTCTTTTATGAGAATTTTTTCCTTTAGGTTTCCCTTTGAGCTTTAAAATTAAAATTTTTTTTTTAAAATATTGATCAAGATGATTCATATTGATATCATTACCCTTGCAAAACTCAGATAGATGTATGAACTGAGAATTTAAATTGTGTCTGGTAATATCTCTAAATTATTTGATTTTGGATAAATTTTTTTTTTTAATTTTTCTTAGAGCGAGTGTATTTCAAATAATTATATTTATTTCTTTTTAACATTTTTTATTTGATTATATAATAGTCAACTATTGAATGATTGTTGGTCTTCTAAATCGGCTATTAGATGTAATTAATTAGTCTAAGTTATAGGCTAGCTATGTACTAGGATTCATAAATAAATCATGACCAATGCCTTCCAAATTTGAAATTTAAATGTGAGGTGATTTGAGTTTAATTAATAAGACATTTTAATTTCAACAAGAGGATAAATTAATGCTTTTTATTCACTTTTTTTTATTATATTCGTAAATATTGGTCATTTTTATAAAAAATATCATTCTACAACCAGAACTAGAAATAGTCTCTTTGTTTCTTTGGACTATTCCGTTTTATACCCGAGAACTTCTTAAGACTCCTCTACCCCCCTCCCACCCCCGCTCTCTCTTTCCCAAATCTTTTCAACGGCCGACCCACGTCGATTGACCCCTTCTTCTCTCCTTGATCGCGCGCAATCTGGTACTACCTTCGCAATTTTCGATTCTCGTGCCGGTAACTTTTGATTCGTTTTAAGTTCTCTTGATTTGATATTGTGATTGCGCCGCTCTTGCAGACGCGGATCTGAGGTTTTCCCGAGGGAAATACGGGTTTTTAGAGCGTTGACCGGTGTGGTTCTCTTTCAACGCTGCCTGTGATTCTTCCATGGCTGCTCCACCTGCTAGGGCTCGGGCGGATTACGATTATCTTATAAAGCTCCTTCTAATTGGCGATAGTGGTGAGAGTTCATGTTATGTTTTTTCTTTTCAGCGTGTGAATGAGATCGCACTGTTAAGCTTTGTTTCTTTTGGCCTGTAAATGCGTGAGATTTGTTGGTATTTTCACCCCGATTTATTTTGCTCGGCATTTTGGAGAGATTGGTGAGTTTAGTTTGGGAATTTGGTATTGTAAGCTTTCCATGGATTTCCGGTGGATTCTACGGACGTGAAGCTGTGAGATCTCTGATCTGCTTCAAAGGGTTTTGGGAATTCGGAGTTTCCATCAGTGCCTGTTATTCTTATTCACGAACAATCTTGTTTATGTTAGGTGTTTTTTCAAGATCATGGCGTAATAGTCGTTGATCTTTACCCTAAAGAGTATTATTGCATGGAACTTTGTTCATTTTGATTATTGTTCTTTACCTTGTTTCATCTTTATTGAAAACTTAGTTGATCTAATACTCTCTCTCTCTCTCTCTCTCTCTCTCTTTCCATTTTTTGTTTTTGAGTTGTTTGTCCTCTGAGAGCCCAAACATAATGTTGTTTTCCGAGCCGTCTATCATCAGCATATGATTTTCTAGTCGTGGTAGTCTATTGTCTTCTTTGACCTTACTCTTTTCTGCCCATTTTATTTTGCTGGGTTTTCTCTATTTCTTGTTCTGTTGTAATGGATGCAAGTTTTAGATCTTTTCCTGTTTCCCGTCCGAGTGATCGAGCAGCTGCGTTTTTTTCTCTAACTGTCAGTGCGTTTGTAGGTGGATAATAGTTTTTATTTATTTATTTAGCTATTGTGGAATCTATATGTTAAAGCCGAGGAACTTCTTTATGTGAACATCGCCTTAATTAAGGTGGCAGGTATTATGAACGCCAAAAAATGCATAAGATTTTTCATTTGTGATTGGAAATGTATTTTGGAATGTCTTCATAAAGCTTTTATCGTAACTCCATGCGTAGCCATAGAAGGATTACTTCTATCGTATCTTACTCTTCACGTGTTGGGCAAGGTATTTATATGATCAGTTTGTCTAGTACAGAGCTTACACAATTTGATAACCTACTTTTGTTTAAAAACCAAGCGATTATGTAGATTTCTGCAAAATGCGCCTGAAGTAAATTTGTGGCATATGTACTTAAATCAAGTGATAGTTATTATCTTTTCTTTTGATACTTGAGGAGCATTGATAAGTGATATTTTTTATTTTATTTCTTACCATTGTTTTGTGCTACAACTTGGATACCATTGCTGGCTTGTTGCTATATACCTATCTAGTGGAAAGTCACATTTTAGTTACTGGTGCATGGTTTGCTGGCTTTCTTTCTCCCTCTACCTAAATAGAGTAGTGATGAAAAATTCTATAAACACCCATTATAATAATGCAGCAAGAGCAGCAGTATGGTGCACTTTAAATATTGTGCTGTAAGATGGTGTTAAAGACTTTAGCATTCTAAACAAGAGGATCCTTGAACTTAATCAAAGATCCATCAGCTCTAGTTTTGATTTTTCATTGGGATTATTGACAGGTGACAATTCACTTTATATTTTTTTCATTGTTTTTTGCTCTTGTACGACCATCATTGCTGCTATAACACTATTTATGTGAAAATAACACTTCAACAGCTGGTTTAGAGTTGTTTCTTTTGATGCATCATGTTTTCCATTCATCATCCATTTTATTTTTTGTTATGATAGATTTTCTCCATCCTCCATCCTCCATCCTCCATGGTTTATTTTGAATTTCTCAATGAAATTTTGTTCATAGGTAGGTTTGAATTGAAGGAAGTAATCTTGCGGCCATAGTAATGACATCTTGATACCTTCCTCTAACCTCCACCCACCACCTATTCGCCCAAGATGATTACTGAATAAAAAACATGTCATAAACTAGAATTTTTTTCCTTAATAAAAAAGCCTTCAAGGGACTATGGTTGCTATTTCTTTTTAGGAAAGATTAATAACTATGATGATGTAATTTCTTTGATGCCATGAGAGGACCCCCCTTCAGTAGAGTCTTCAGTAGAGTATTGAAAAATTATATAAAATGCATTTATTTCGTGAAAAAAATCTTGTTGACTATAATGACTGCAATACCTGACCAAGAATAGCGGTCTGTGGGAAGCATTTAAGTAATAATATAATGCAGAAAGAGTAGCAATGTGGTACACTTCACTTCAAAAATTTTGCCATACAATGACATAAAAGGGTTTAGCGTTCTAATAAAGGGGATGCTTGAACTTAAAACAACTATTAACTCTAGTTTTGATGATTCATTGGGATAATTGATAGGTGTGATTGTTTACTTCATTTCTACATTCTTTCTGCTTTTGTGCGACTATCATTGATGTTATAAAACTATTTATAAGAAACTCATACTTTAACAACTAGTGTATTGTTTTATATCTTTTGTTGCATTATCCTCTTCATTCCTGTTTGTTGCTATGATTAGTTTTAATCTTCCATCTTGTTTTGAACTTCTATTTGCAATTTGATTTGAGGGGAAATGTTATTGAAGAATTTAACTTTGTGGCCATAATAAGGATGTTTTGATTTCTTCCACTAATCCCTCCTCCCTCTCCACCAAGACACGTAGGATGACTTCTAAAAAAATTGTCATAAACTAAGATTTTTCTCTTAAAAATTCTTGGAGGGATTGCAATGATTATATACATTAATACATCATAAGTAGCAATGTAAAGATCACATAAATTTTATTTTATATTATAATGAAAGAGTTCACATTTCAGATGAAGAAAATTGATGTAGGATGACTTAGAATTAGAGTTTTCTAGTGCAACTTATGAGATGTGTAATGTATTTTCATGAAAAAAAAAAAAATTGAGGATTCACATGCCATAAGTAATTGATTAATTCAATATCTCACTCTCTTTGCATGACAATAGGAAATATTAGAATATAGAATCAATTGAGGATGATAATGATAAAAAAATATTCTAGAATTCAAGTAGTAAATTAGAAATAAATAAAATTAGTAAGTAAATTGAATAATTTTCACGAACAAAATTTTTGACATGTTACTTCTCAATTAAAATCAATAGCACTAAACAGTCCAATAACTAATTATATTGATAACATAGATCATTGAATAAAATTATCGAAGTAATGAAATTCAAGCTTTGTTGTGGCACAATGAGATGACCTCCTCCAAAATTAAGTAGTTGTATGGGGTTACAGTGTGCACGCATGTATGAGTGGTTAGGGTATGGTGAGTACGTGTCAAATTTTGGGTGGTGACATACTAAGATGTTTGGTGTTTCTTCTTTTCAAGGGGCTATTTTGCACGCAGTTTTAAGTAAAATTTAACCAAAGTTTAAGATGAATTTTACCATATAATTTTTTTTGAGGTATTTAAATAGTATTATCTGTGGGGGTGGGGGCCTGTAAAAAAAGGTCATTTAATGACTTACTAATGGACTGTGAAATTTTCTTAAATGGTCCAATTAGAAGACTGGAATTTTGTAAAAAGAGAGGTTTTATGGAAAGGGGATTTCAGAAGAGAGTATTATAGGTGAAATGTGATTTTAGGCTAATTATACCATGTAGCATGCCCTGTTAGAATTCTGAATTTTCTGGGAGCTACCACATTGTTCGAAGTTATAAAATCTAAAAACTAGATAAAAAAAAATCCAATTGTGCTTTCTTGATCTCTATTGTTTTTGAATCCTGTTTTTAGTGAATATGCTAATGAATATTGTTGGGTTTAAATGGAGCTTTATAACTAGAAACTTGTGATTGATGTATTTTGTTAGTTATTTTACAACTTGGGAAAGTGGTGGTATACGGCCCAAATAATTATCTATCTGGATGGATGGTATAACTGTTTTCCTTGTGATTTCTAAATGTTGTAGGCTTTGTCAGTATGAAGTTTTCCAATAATTCCTAACAAAATACTTGCTAATCTAATGTAGAAGTTAATTATATTCTAAGCTGTTCATGTAACTGTTCCACCAGATAGCTCTATGGAGGCTTGCCTTAACTCAACATTGATCATCTAAGCCTTGCCAAACTAATATATTTGTAACATGTAATTTTTCAATTGTTTCCATTAAATCATTTGAGTTCTATTCTTAGTGTTTTATTGACCACAACTGTCTATTTTGTATTTTGCAAGTCCTTAGTCACATAAGGTTTGAGACATTATGTTGAAAATGCTAGGTTCAAAGATTGTTTTAAGCACTATGTTTTGTGTTTCAGTTAAATATTACTTTTGTTTGCAATATTTTGTGTTAGGAGCCAAAGAATGTCTTCATAGTTCTGATTTCTGAAGTGTGGATCCTGCAACATATTTGAGGATTATCAAAATCATTTTACAGTCATCGAAGTTGATTCAATACTTATTTTCAGATTTGGTTAAGATTATATGAGGTTTTGTCTTCCTAGATACTGATATGTTGTACTAGCAATTCTTTCAAGGGAGTTCTTGTTTTAATGCCCACTATAATACTGGATTACCTTTTTGTAAATCTAAATTGCAGCCTCTGAGGTGTTATGTTTGAGATTGTAGGGAAGTTTTAAGGTATAAGATTTCTAATGCAAATATTGCATGCAATAAAGTTGTATACATGCTTCTTGTGAAAGTGAACATACTGATTTTTTGAGAAAGCAAGCTATTTCTTATACAACTATTTAATACTAATTTTTAAACCAGAAAAAGATAATTCAATTTGAATGATAAGATATTGACCATTTGATAGAATGAATACTGAGAAATTAAATATCATGTCGATTGAGATCTTGTGCATAAAAAATAAAACTATATAGGAAAGAAACTTGTAACACTTTCAACTAATCATAATAAATGTGTGTGAGAGAGAGAGAGAGAGAGAGAGAGAGAGAGAGAGAGAGAGAGAGAGAGGGAAAGAATTAACTAATAGACAAGTTCAAGCATGGAGATCAGCTCTTATGGAATGCTTCAAATTCTCACTTAGTTGAGGATTGTAATCCTTGAAAAAAAATCAAGTTTTAAACTTCTAAAATGAATTTTTATTTAAGTGATAGGATTCCTACATACCTCAGGGACGCATTTATGATTCTGAGGCAGCAACGATTAGGATAGAAGCAGCTTGTAAAAAAGGGATAGGGATTTTGGAGTAGAACTATCCAAAAAATGGAGAAACTACCATGAGATAGAACTTATTGGAAAGCACAAAGAATGTGAACCACACCTTCTGAAGAACCTTCCGTAGGTGAAATAAGAGAAATCAGGGAAGCTCTTAAGAAGCATCATAATAACTGCAAGAATAGTAGATACTCAGTAATGGAATAGGAGAATCTACAGAAAACACCATAAGAATAAGCCGTAGGTGGGAATAGGAATATAAGTCATCACTTCAGTTCTAGTCAATATCACTCTGCTCCACTGTTCTCTCTCTCTCTCTCTCTCTCTCTCTCTCTCTCTTAAATTTGCATGTTTGTGAAAGCATCATGTGAACTTTCAGGTTTAGTGTAGAAAATTGGGCAGTCTCTCTCTCTCTCTCTCTCTCTCTCTCTCTCTCTCTCTTTTAAATTTGCATGTTTGTAAAAGCATCATGTGGACTTTCTTAGTGCAGAAAATTGGGCATCCATGCCAAAAAAGCCGAATCATTTCTTTTATTGTATAAAAGTGGGTAGAGCTGAATTTATTTTTGAACATCTAGATTGAAGTAAGGTTTCTATATTTAGATTCTCGAGCTGTTTAGTTGGAAGTAAATGTAGTGTACTTTAAATCAAATGCATGCATTTTTAAAATTCTATTGTTTGGTTTGCTACATTTAAAATGCAGTATATTTTTGGAGTGAATTTGAAATACATTTACTCGTTCAATTTTAATGTAGCTTTGGATACAATAGTTGGTGTAAATTGAAATCTCTCACTGTTGCAATAGCTGGCCGCCGCCGCCGGCCGTCGGCCAACGCCAATCAATGCGGCTTGTCACTACTAGCTGCTGCTATTTATCGTTATCGCCGTCTGTCGGCAAATACTTTATATTATTTTTTATTTTACTAAAGAAAAAAAATAAAATAAAATAATGCATTTGTAGAGTTTTCATCCAAATAACCTAAAAGTGTCATTTTAATGCACAATTGATTTTTTGAATTAAGTGTCATTAATCATGATTTGCTTTATAAAAGTTTTTGTGTTTCTATCCAATCAACTTGTGAAACATTAATTTTGGTAACTAACTATTTTGAGTTGACAATAGGGAAGTAATTTTAGAAGCTGAGCAGATTGTTGGTACCTTTAACTCTGTTGTACTGGGTTATTTGCAACTTTAAACCTTAAGTCGTAAAGTTTCTTTAACCTAGTACCCCTTACTACGTCCATGTACTCAATCCACACTTACATGTGTTATTGCAAATAAATTCCCGAATAATACATCATTTTTTTTGTCTTATCCAATTGTGTTTTGTCATAATTGTAAATAAGTTTTGTAATGAAATGGTGTCATTACATTCTTTTTAGACACTATATTGTCATTAACGTTGAATATTGTTATTTTCCATGATAAGATTATTGCTTCTCTTGTATGATTTTTTTTAGTATGGTTTTACAATTGTAAACATTTTGAATTTTTTGACTGTTTTAATCAGAGGAAAGAAAATACGAAATTAGTCACTAATCTTTTCTTTAAGGGAATATTTGATGCGGGCCTCATACTTTTTTCTTGATATTATTGTAAAGTGCGTATTACATGTGAATGCTATTGATTACTCAGCAAAATTCCTGTGCTCTTTGCTCCTATGCTCTTGTGTGTGAGAACTCGTATTTCATGATGTAAATTGATTCTATTATCTTAATTAGAGTTTATTTGGTTTTGAGATGTGAAACTTCCTTTGGCACAAGCAATCATAAGTAAATAGCCATTCTTAAAAGAGAGCACTTTGATTAGGAAGATTGCTTAGCTTTACCTTTTATGCTAGGTATTCACATTAGAGAAATGGCTTTCTTATGGTTGTCCTATCATGACTTCATATGTGAGGTAAATGCTTATGGGATGGAGTTAGGTTCCACCAAGATCCTACAGTTTTACTGGGTAGATGTTACTTAAAAGAGTTAGGGACCATTGTGACAAGATAGGTTTAGGTCAAGCTTTGTGTAAGACCATACACAATAGCTGGAAGTATTAACTGTTATCATTATTAGTGCTAAGTTAGGAGCTCACTGTGATGTTATGCTTAAAGTTAATTTGTTATATTTGTGATTGTTAATTTTCTCATTAGCACTCAAGAGCCCCCTCAGTCAAGGCATCCTTTAAGGATGAGGGATGATATTAAACAAGTGATAAATTTCGTGTGACAAACTTTGGTTTGCTTTTGTGTTTGAGGGTTTGTCAAAACATGTAAACTGAATGACTGAAAGGAAGAAATCATGGTCGTCATGTTTCAAAAATATTGGTTCAAAGATGTAGCATTGCCAAGTCAATTTAATTAACAAACTTTCATGAGATGCAGTAGGCTTTGGTTTGTTTCTTCTGATTTGCTTATGTTGCTTGAGATCTACATAATAATTATATCATCCTTGAGGATGTAGGTTATAACCCTTGCGGTGCACCACCTTATTAGCACACTATTTGGTGCATTTCAATGGCTATTGGTGTATTGACACAACTATTGATGCACTAGCATGTTTAATAATATAATGCCATACTTGTTATTCTAATGGCTAACCTTCCCATTTGTGTGTTTTGTTGCATAAAATACTTGTTAGAATGAAATATAAATTGGAGAAAATGATCAAAATGGCCCTACTATTTATGAACTAAAATAATCACAAACTATTTAAAATAATCAATTTAGTCCCTTGATTATTTAAAATGTGACTAATTCAGTCTTACTGTCCAAACTAATGATTACTTACGATTTAAGATGTTAAATAGAGCTATTTTTGGAATATATATATTTTTTCCTAGTTTTTAAAGTAACTCTAATTTTTAATGTCCTTTTATACTTTTTTTTACTTTGTTTATTATATTGAAGCAAATAATTAAATTTTCAAAAATAATATTTTATTTTTTTTATAAAGTATAATTTTAATATAATCAATATAATAAGCATATTATTTTATTACTTAAAAAATAAAATTCAATGTATTTCATTACATTGAGTTCAAAAGAATAAAAAAATTATGTATTATATAAAATTAGTTTGCTCCAACATCTACACAATTTTAAGTCATGTCCATTGAATATGATTGTACTTGCAGTGCACTAGGAAATAAAACTAATAATAAATTAGAGTTAAAAAATTAAGAATAAAATATTATATTTTAAAAATGCCTTCAATTTTTAATACTATAAATTTAAAATTTTTGTTATTTTGAATAGTGGGATTGATTTAGGGCCCATTTCGCAGTGCATTGCGTTGATAAACGCGATGCTTGTTTGATTCTTTCGGCACTCGCTTTGTACGGCGGTTTGAAAATGGGGTTTTCTAACCTGAGGACGAGGACTGCATTCTGCTGTTTATTAGGTTTTTATCCCCAGTTGCCCTCGCGTCAAACCTATGATCTCAAACTCTTCACTCATCTCCTCGTTACCTTCTCTTATGCCATGGAGAGTCCCTCGTGCAGGTGTGTTCTACCTTGCGTCTTCATTGCTTTTATGGTTTCACCTAACCTACAACTTTCTTTTTTCTACACGGTTTCACTTTTACTGTGTATTCTGTCATCTTCTCCTCGGTTTCACCTCACCCTAAATTTTGGTTCCTATTGAGCAATATGCCTTTTCTCTTCTTTCCCCCTTATTATATTAATCAGTAAGTGAGCATTACTTAATTCATTTATGAATTTGTTTTTCTAGTATCGGCCTGAGCTATAAATGTCGGATTTGGGGGATTTGAATATCTCAATCTCTTTTTTGTGGGTTTGCAACTATTACAGTATGCTTCACCTTATTATCATTTGGATCTAGAGAATGTTTTTTATGTTCGATAAAATCATTGTGTAAGGGATGATATAAGATGTTTATGTTTATCCTTCTATCTTTGCCGAACCATTTTTGGTGTAAGCTTGGTTTCCCATTTGCTTGAGAATACAATTCGGGTCACTTCCTAATACTTCCAGGTTTTATGGCAGGCCCATCTTGTTTCCTAACTTTGGTTTGTAATGCTATTTATTAATTTCACATAGCTAAGAGAATTATGAGAGAAGATTTTACAAGTGTTTTAGAAATTGAACAGGGGATGATTGTAATTATGTCAGATGGGTAGACAAATTTGAGGATGATACCTCAGACGGACGGTGATCATGTTTGGAGGGTAGCATTTGTGAAAAAAATTATTAAATTATTTGACAAACATGATAACATGATTACTATTTTGATTGTATTAGTTGTTGCACTTTTAATTATTTTTAATTATGTGATGTGTAATATCTTAATATAAATTACTGGACTTATGGCTATATATGAATATCAGATAGTGTATTTCTCTTCATTTTGTTTCATATTTGATATGATACTGAAAATTCCACTAGTCGAAGCATAAATCTTGATGTCGAAAGCAATTTGATTTTGAGTCAAGACTAACTCAGATCAAACGCTTAAAATATAATTAAAAATTTTGTGATATCAGTCTCTAAATATGGAGTGTTTATAGTAAAATTGATTGTCTTGAGTGATCAAGCCTAAGATCTCTAATTAGACTTCATTTGAGCATTCAAATACTTAAAATATATCGGATGATTGAAGAAATCAATTTTGCCGATGATAGTGGTTTGGATTTTGCATATATTTGTAAACACTTCTCAATATATAAATATCATTCTTAACGTGAGAGTAAGAAGAGAGCCAGAGGAGGCGAAGAACCTCCAAGCATAATCGTACCATTTGATGCCGTCGACCGCCGGCCGCCCGTAATCGCCCATCGCCGCCGATCATAAATCATCGTCGCTGCAGACCACTGGTTGGCCACCATGCCGGTTCTCATTATCGATCACTTCTGTTACCATGCCGTGCCGACCACCCGGGTCACCGTTGGTCCACGCCACCTTATTTTCATGCTCCGAATATTGCCCGTATCAGTTGACGACCAGTGCGGTTACCCACTCCATGCGGGTCATCGCCGTCGATTCTGCGGTCCTGTCATTGCTCCACCGTCGTCGCCCGATCGCGTCGACCCATATTGCTCGCGATGATCATCACGATCATCGCCGCATTAAATCATCCGATAGCCGATTCAATGCATTTAAACCAATTTATTCTACATTCTGTTGCGTAAATTTGTTTCACTGATTCGGGATTATATCGTCTTTCTCGCATTTCTATAATCCCATTCGGAAAACTTAAACTTTGTCTCCAAAATAGATATATATAATGGAACATTTTATTAAAGTGCTGATTTTTTTCTCTTTTGTTTTTTCACGTAAAATCTTGGAATTTCTCGTTCTCTAAATATCATGTGTATTGGATTTCAAAGTTAAAGTAAATTTTATTTACCGAATTTTTTTTTCACTTAACATATTAATCATGAGGCAATTTAGTCTTTTATGAACAAACAATGAAGTAGATTCTCAACTCAATTCTTCAAATAGAATCACAGCTTTAGACAACAACAACTTCTTTCCATTAGTTTCTTTTGCAGCGGTTTCACAGCTACTTCTGAAATAGTTGCAGTTGTCCTAAACGAGCCCTTAGTCTCTTTTTAAGTAGTTTGGAGACTAAATTATTCCCTTAAATAATTTGTGATTAATTTAGTTTCTTCATAGGTAGTTGGGGGTATCAATTTAGTCTTTTTCTCTATAAGTTGTGTTGACTTTTTGCACACTAATCATTTTGGGGGTATTTATGAACTAGAAGATAATGAATTAATTTGGATGTGTTTGGCTAAGTAGCGTGACTCAAGGGCATGACTTGGGGAATTTGATCAATTGTGAATGATTTTGTTAAGTTGGGTCTTTGATGATGTATCCTGATTTATTGAATTGTATTTGTAGTTTTTGATTGCCCGGCTTGTTGGATCAATTGTTCAATCTAGAGATTGATCCATAAGTTTCAATCACTAATGAGCACTTAGGGGCAGTTTGGTTACCTGCATTTGGAATGCATTGTAAAAGAATCTGATGTAAGAATTCGATGTAAAGGATTATTTACTTGTTTGGTTGAAGTTTTACAAATTCAACTTTTTTTTTTATTTAGTTGAAAAAATGTAATGTAAAATATTCGAAGGTTTTTGGCCGACAACGTATGGCGGCTGGCGGGTGGCGACGGGTGGTGGTGGCGTGAGGCGGCGGCGTGGCGGGCGGCGGTCTGATCACTTTACATTACGGTTGCGAATTCAAATACACCGAAAATGGCCTTTGTAATGTATTTGGAATACATTACATTACATTAGAAATTTACTTTAATTCAAACCGAACACCCAAAAAGTTAAAATCCTTGTATTTGGTTTACACTGCATTCTAAATGCAGGCAACCAAACAACCCCTTAATTTTATAGAAACTTCCTTTATTTATAATTTTGCTTATACAATTAACCATGCTGTGCTTGTAAATTACTAAGAATTAGAAGAAGGATTGTTGGAATACAGTTCTTTCTTTACATGAAGATTAGGAGACAGATGGGTGAATTTGGGATAATCTAATGATATTCTCTTTGATTTTTTTAGTTTTTTTTTTTAATTTACTCTTTGTTTAACAAAATTAATGGACCCGACTTTATTTACTGCATACCACTTTCTCTTTTTTTTTTGATAATTTTGTTTTATTTTTTGAAGGCAAAACCCATGTCTCACTTCTCGTTTTTTCTTTTAGGACCCAAGGAGGTGAAGTTCATGTGGTAGTTTTTAGATTTAATAGGAAAAGAAACAGGGTTGATTTTGTGAATTGATTATTTTTTTTAAAAGTCACTATTTTAACTAAACCAGCTTCTTTTTTTTAGAAAATGAAAATTTGAGCTAGCAGCAATGTTATTCTTCTCTGCAAAAGAATAAAAATTAGATTATCTGATTGCTGTTTTTTTATTTATTTTTGCGTTCGAGTTTTTTCTCAGTATATAGTTTTCTGAGCGATAAGATAAGGATGGATTTTCATAACTATTTAAAAAGGGATTTCTAAAGCTTAATTTTGTGTTAAACTTTTGTATTTTGGTTTTTTTATTAACACTATTTATTCTTGCCAGAAAACATTTTTATAAGCTCTTGTTCTGGTTATCT
Source organism: Cymbidium sinense (assembly GCA_021442155.1). NCBI lineage: Eukaryota > Viridiplantae > Streptophyta > Magnoliopsida > Asparagales > Orchidaceae > Cymbidium > Cymbidium sinense. The sequence continues at coordinate 119,248,340 of CM038216.1, forward strand.
TTTATCCATGTTGATTCACTATGTAATAGCATTTAATCTTACTCATGTTTTAGAGTATATTAATTTAAATAAACTGAATTATGTTTCATTTCGTAGGTGTTGGCAAGAGTTGTCTGCTTTTACGGTTCTCAGATGGCTCCTTCACCACTAGTTTCATTACCACAATCGGGTGGGTTCTAGATAGACTTGCTTTGCTTGCAAATAAGAACTCTGTCCCATTTTATTTAACCACTGTCAAGCAATTTATCCGTTCAATTTCTTAAGTAACAGAATTTGTTGATTTTCAATGCAGTATTGATTTTAAAATCAGAACAATTGAGCTAGATGGCAAACGTATTAAACTACAAATTTGGGATACTGCTGGTCAGGAGCGTTTCAGGACTATTACTACCGGTATGCTTCTTTATTATTATTAATATAATTTTGCTTATTCCATTGTATTTAGAGTCATTTCTTTGTTTTTGCGCATATGTTGGATCTCCTTTTCTTTTAATGGCTTGTCTCCATTTCTTTTATTGCAGCTTACTATCGAGGGGCCATGGGTATTTTGCTCGTCTATGATGTAACTGACGAGTCATCCTTCAACAGTAACACTTAACAATTTGTTTTCACCTTAGATTTTTTTTTTTTTTTTTTGGTGGGATTTACATACATACCACACAGTTCTTATGAATTTATATATCTAACACCAAATTTCAATTTTTACCTATATAACATCTAAATCTTCAATATCGAATCAAAAATATCATCATCACTCACTTTTTAACTGTGAAATGTACTTTTTTTAAGCATAAGAATACATAAGAATTGTGTGGTATGTGTGTAAATCTTCCTTTTTTTGTAGTCATCTTCTTTTAAAATTCTAACTATTTGAGTATTCATTTTATGTAGATATTAGGAATTGGATCCGAAATATTGAACAACATGCCTCTGATAATGTTAACAAGATTTTGGTTGGCAACAAGGCTGATATGGATGAAAGCAAAAGGGTATCATCATCTCTCTTTCTCCTTTTCCCACTTTCTCTCTGCCCAACTCAACACCTTCTGTTTGTCTGTGTAAATGTCTCTGTTATATCTCACCTGTCAGAGGATTTATTTTATCCCCTAATTCTAAAATTCATTTTCTACTTCTTAGGCTGTACCTACCTCAAAAGGACAAGCTCTCGCTGATGAATATGGCATCAAGTTCTTTGAAACTGTACTTTGAAATGCTTAAACGATATTGTATTCTCTTCACGAATCGTCTTCTTAATATTTCTGTTTATGCCATATTTTTTCTTTGCAGAGTGCAAAAACAAATCTCAACGTGGAGCAAGTTTTCTTTTCAATCGCCAGAGATATTAAGCAGAGGCTTGCGGAATCCGATAACAAACCTGAGGTATGGTTTTTAGCCATGGGATCAACGAGAAATTATCACGTGCAGAGCCCGGATAGTTCGAATTACTGTGAATATGTTATGTACATATACACAGTTATTATATACTCATCTGCATATACAAAATGTACATAGTAATCTAGATCGTCTGGATTTCAAACGTAATAATTTGTCAGGATCAACAGAGCTGTCCCACCCATTATGTTCCTTTTCAATTCCAGTTTCTCATGAAAAAATTTTACTTTGGATTTCGGCAGGAACGGACAATTAAGATAAACAAACCCGAGCAAGTTGCAGGTGACAACAAAGCTCCGGAGAGATCGGCCTGCTGTGGCTCGTAAGTACGGGCCATGGAAGGTGGCTTCTGGGTCGGTATTTAATATTATTTCGAACTAATTTGAGTGATATGTAGGTAGTGAATGTGATAATGATCTGATGGATGATGTGTATTTTTAATACCATACTATCATTCTTTACAGCTTTTAATTTTTCTGTCGTGTGGAATGTAGTTCTTTCTCTGGCGCCGAAGTGTTATTATATTGACCTGCTTTTTCCTCTTCAATCACAGTGTTCCTTTTCATTCTGCTGCTTTTTGAATTCTGATGTCAATTCTGATGTTTTTTTTTCTTTTGTTAGGCTTAACCATCATATTATTTGGGTTTTGTGTAGTATAATCTTGTTAGAACCATAGAATTTGAGCTGCAGAGAACAGGCTTTTTTACTTCTAAGTGGGAACGAATGAAACTGTTAGAGTTTTGGCCATCAATAGAATTAGAGCTGCAGAATTCATTTTCTGTTATTTCTGAAAGATCCTCCAAAAAGGGTTAAAATGTGTCACACCTTTGGTTGAGGAGAGAATGACGGTAGTAGCATATTTCTTATTATTTTGTGCTTTTTTTAGTATTTAAGCTTGTCGCTAATTAAATTTTCTCTCTATAAAATTGGGACTAAAATAAGTCTTATAGAAAGAGGTATATGCGAATTTAATGACGGTCAATTGCAAGAATCGTCTGAACGTTTGAAATTTTAAACGTTTTGTAGTTCATTAGAAATTTTGGACTCCAGTTTTAAGACATGATTTTCATATTTACGAAAAAGTCGAGGCTTTAGAGAAGTTCTGAAATATAAATCTCTTGTAAAGGACGAAATTATATACTTCTATAAAATTTGTAGAAAGATGGTGGTTGAGAGCTACATGCCTTTGATTTTGTACGTTGGAACATACATGAGTATGCATTGGGTTCATTCAAGCTTAATGTAGACATTTATTTTTTTGAGATGTTTGAGTGAATTTAATTATAAAATCTTAAATCAAGGGTTTTTTAGTTGAAACTTTAAATATTCAATCATTAGGCTCACGTAACATGCTGGTAATTTGGACGCCTATGCATGTAAATAATGTGATTAGTCTTCAGCAAACGATTTCTCCCATCAAACATTCTGTGTCTTTAACTTAAAAGCTGGGTTTCGCACTAGAATAAAATATTTTAATGAACATTAAGTTGATCGTGTTCATTATTGGAAGGAGATTTCTTGAAACAATCTCAATGAAATAAATATGATTATTAGATATATTTTTGGGGTTCTACCTTTGAACGCTTAGAGTGGACCCTCCGCGCACTCTTCTAATTCTTGGAGTGACTTTACCATGAAAGTTATCCCACAACTAAGTTAGCAATATGTGATTTTTTTCATTGGGTAAAAATTAGGCTCCACAACTTAATAATATCTCACTTAGATTAGTCAATCATCATGTCTTCACTATAGCTACTGGATTGAGGTCCATCTGAAGATGAACATAATTTTAATTTTTTGATTTTGTTATTAACATAATAGTTGAATTCAAGCTTGTAAGAATCCTTGTAATTATTAAAATGTCATCCTATAAAGTTGATGGATGTAGTGATGGCGAGCTTGAATGTGTTTTATTATAGTATTCTAAGTTGGATTTTTTGTTAAGTGAATATCACTGTAAATTGTATGATGCAACACACTATTTCTATATATTTGATCAAGTTCTACCTATAGTGATTAAAACTAAACCGTATCCTATCATGCTTTAGTCACAATAATATACTCTACTTAAGTAATAGATAAAACAACCTTCTTTTATAGCTTTGAAACCCTATCTAATCATAATATCACCTAACATGCAATACTATTCAATAGTACTTTTTCTATCATTAATATCTCCACTTTGGTTAGCATCAAATATGTAGTTTTTGGATAGACTTCCTAAAATGTAGAACATAATACATTGTACCTCTAAAATGCCTAACAATTCATTTCATTACATCCCATTATTATTTGATAAGATAACACATGTAACCACTTACAACTCTTACTACTTGGGTAATATCATGTTTGATACACACTTTATAAATCATTGAAACCCATTGTTATTTGACAAGATAACACATGCATCCACTTACAACTCTTACTACTTGGGTAATATCATGTTTGCTGCACACTTTATAAAACTATCAATCATTGAAACATGCTAAAAGTGATTGTGTTTTCACCTAAATTCAAGCTCTGTTTAGACTATATTGGGCATGCATGATACATAAGATCAATTGATTATTTAATTATTATCAGAGTTTTCCTTTTACATTATGTGCTAACCCATTTTTCATTGTACTTATTTTTTTTACTAATTAAAAGAATTATGAACAATGAGTACTTTTGGATTCACCAAATATTAGGAAGAAGGATTTCATTTATTTAGGCATTTTAATTCTAGGACTTATGCCCCAAAAAAAAAAAAAAAAAACTTATTATTATTATATGCATACTTGCAGAGACTTGAGTTGAATTTTAATGCTATTATGCTTGCTACATCAATTCTATAAAGCATAGTTCTTTCAAGTAAGAAAAAAGTTAATGCATCAAATCAAAGAATCATATTAAGAACACCATTGGAAAATTTACTTTCTATAACTTAGTCATTGTGTGGTAATTGTTATGCCATTATTGTCATTATCAATTAGAATTCTTATTGTCAATATATTAATTTATCATTATTACAAAAAAAAATTATTGTACTTGTAATTAGTAGACTTAAATGATGCCATAAATAGATTTTATGTTGTATTAAGTGGACTGAAAGAGATGTCATAAAATTTCACTTTTATGGGACATATAAGTGGTTAACCTAATTAAAATTAATCATTGTGACAAACCACTAGAGGATGAGTAATATGGTAAGACCTACCAACCTTATTAGAACACTTATAGAATACTCATAAAGTATTTCTTTTTTGCTTTTTATTTTTGAAATTGACGCTTAAAAAGTATGTCCAAAGAACATATTCTCTAAGCTTAATTATAACTTCAGACAACTCTAAGAGGCACTCTCAATAAATAATTTATTCTTATATTCTAATTTAACCTATATATATATATATATATATATATATATATATATATATATATATATATATATCAACAAAATGACCCTATTGATAAATTAAGTGGTGTGAATGTGCTAAAAAAGGTTAATAGATATTGGTAAAAGATTAAGAATAGATAGATATGACTTGATCAAAATTTTTTTATTATATCATCCAAACAACATCAAGTTCTAGATCTATTTAGATATGAAAGTAGTCGATTATGTCCAATCAGATATTCTTTTTAGTTATTATGAATAATATCATCCAAAAGTATCATGCGATCTAAAATCAAGAAAAAAGATATATTGTACCTATATAGATGAACAAATTCATAGATTTATAAAAAATGGGAGGTTTAAACTTCTTATTATATAATGAGATATAGAGAAAGGACATAAATAATTTAACCATTTAAGTCAAACTATCTAATTGGTCTTATAAACTTTTGAATAATGAGTATAACAACTTAAATTTATTTCTAAATAATCATCTTGACAAATTTAATTAATTCATGATGTCAATCAGTGTAATGTAGCAAGTGTATCTTTGAAATATGTTTGTATGTACAACTATCTATTCTTTAAAGATAACTATTACTTATATGAAAGAGAGATCAAACATATTATAATAAAGAAATTAAGTAGGCATGATGGTGATAAAATTGTTGACATCACTTTTAGTGAGGTTGACATCCACCACTCCTTAGATCTAGGACTCAGTATAAACACCAAGGTTTTCCCACCTAGAGCTAAGATACTTTTAATGGTTAGAGGGACACTAACCCAAAGCCTAGAAGACTCACAAGGCTCAACCTTAGGAGTAGACTTTGCCTTGGACTAGGTGGGGCCCAATAACCCCAATTCCAAGCCAAACCCTATTTATCAAACCCAATTGATCATATGCTACCTAAGATCCCAAATTTCTACAAATCATACCCAATTAGTGTTCAATTTGACAAATTGACTAAGTTAACCCAATATGATCCATTTGGGCCAAAAGAGGTTGAACCCAAAATTCTTCCAAACCATTCTAAATTGAATTTGCCTAAGCCTCCTAATACATTATTTGAGCTTGATTGAGGCCTCATTAGGATTAAATTTGATCAATTGGCCCACCTAATCCATGTTGACCTAATTGAATTCTATAGGGACAAAATTAAATCCAATTGAATCCAATCTAATTTAAGCCAATCCAAAGCTCCAAAATCTTTCTAATCACATATTTGGGTATTTCTCATGACAATCGACATTCAATTTGACCTAACCTAGCTCAATTTGACCTCAAGTTGAATTAAACTTCAATTCAACCTAAATCAATCTCTATAATCACTTCCAAAATGATTGATGATCATATTCCAACATCAATTAAAATCAAGTAGGTCAATTTGACTAGTTGATCCACTTAATTCTATTTGGCCCAATTTGACATAAATGGTCAAATTAGACCAACCTTAATATAACTCAAATTGGACCAAGCCAATTATTGCAATCAATCTTAAGATGATTATTGGTCATGTTCCAATCACCTATTGAACTCAATTGATCTAATTCAACCCATTGACCCAACTTGACATAATTTGACCTAAAGGATGAAATTGAGCCAACTCTTGATCCTATTCAAATTGAATTGACACTTATAATAAGTCATCCTCAATAGCCAATTAAAGCCAATTTGATTAACTTTTATTAACTTAGCTCAAATTAACCTAAATGGTTAAATCATAGCCCCATCCAAACTAAATTAAATCAAATCAAAGCTTATAATCAACCCAAATGAATAATTGAACATGAATCGATTCTTAATTGCACCCAATTTGACCAATTTGACCAATTGGTCAACTTGATCTATTTAGCCCATATGAACTCATATGAATTAAATTCAAATCCATTTTAAATTGAATCAAATTAATTATAATGTTATGTTCCAAACCATCATTTAAATCGAACCTAATAATCTCTTGGGCCTAATTTGGTCAATTGGTCAACTTGACCAATTTGAATCTAAATTGACCTACATGAGTCCAAATGAGTCAAACCTAATCAAACCAAGTTCAAATCTAACCAAACTTGGCATGACTCATCCTCTCATATCCCATGACCTACTTAAGTGGACCTAACCCAAGGTAAACTCAATTCAACCCAAACCAAGTGAACCAAGTGTTCAAAATAAAATAAAATACTAAAATAGGAAGATCTAACCCCTCATTTTGGCCAAAATAGTAACCTTAGTATGTATTAAGCTCTCCCTAACTAACTTAAGCTGACATAAGGTTAGCTTATCCATCCATTAACTAAGCTGAGATCTCTCTCACCTTGGGAACCCTTGGTTCACTAATCATGAGTTGTGTAATTCACCACTGGCCACCAACTTCATTGATTGTGGCCCTATTCACTGGCTGACAGGCTGCCATGGCTTGAACCAACCTAAATGGGTGGTTTACATAGTGAGGGAGGTATACACCTCTTGAGCCCTTCAAATTTAGCACACACCTTTGTGGTGTTTATTTTTGGATGTGAGGTGAACACCACACAGATCGTAGGGGGTACTTATTGAAGTGAACATGTATGACATTAAGGTATGATGTACTATCTCGAAAGATAGAAACATTTCTCTACAATGAACTGAATCACCTAATAAAAACTCCTAAGGCATGACGGGTCTTTGTATATACCAAAGATCTTTCCCCTACTTTACATGGAAAAGTAAAACAAGGTTTATTTTAAACCAGGTTCTTAAGTTTCCTATAGTCAAACCTCCATAGTTAATTACATCATAGGAAATGAGATTTCCTAAGAATACTATCGGTTAAAGTAGGCATTTATTGTCTCCAAAGATTTCAAGGTTACACTATCAAAGGATTGGTTATTTTAAAAATTTAAGTGGGATAGATCAAGTAGAAAGACTTATTTTTAAATTCCAAAGAAAGATAAGTAGGAAATGTTCATGATACTAGGAAGCCTAGTGAGCACTCCAATCTATCATATGATGAGGCTTTACGTATTTGAAGGTGAAGAGATTTATTTATTTGAGTTGAATCTTTATTAGATTGCTAGGGCTTATAATCCATCAAAACAATATTATGAAAATGCCTAAGAGATGAGAGTTTATGCTCATGGCCTGAAGAAAATAAGCAATCACAGGTCTTAAATCTAGAGAGTTTTAACACAAGTTAAAGCACGATCTAAATCTAAGCGAAAGGGGACATAAAATCTATTCCACAAGAGAAGATAAACCCGTTTGACTCTTTTGGGCTTACAATTGCTTAGAGTGGCCACAAACTAACACCTCTTACGTTTTAAATCCATGTAGGCTAGTCTTATGAAATTGCAAGATGGTTAGGCTTGTTATTTAATTTGAAAGATACCAAAGTACTAAACCCATTCCCTATAAGACTAGAGCTTGAGTGGTATGATAAAATTTTGACACATTCACTAAGACAAAGACTTTAGGATATTTATGCCTAAATGCATGATGAAATTTGATTGTTGGCCAAATCAAAAGAGAAAGAGGGTGAATCTCCACTATGAGGGGTTGCTCTTATAGGCCATGCAGTCCCTAAAGTGCAAGAGTGGAGACCCTCATTTTGCAAGAGTGATAGAAGATGCCATGCATGATGTGAGACATACAACATACAATTAAAAGGTTGTTAAATATTTTAATTATCTTGATTATAACCTAGGCTTTATGGTGAAGTTGAAAGTTGTTTAGAATTTAGTTATGAGTTGTTAGTTGGGTAGAAAAATTAGTTTTATCGTAAGAGCCTACCGCATCCAAGCCACACATAAAAACATCAATCATAAAGAAGTTATGAAAAATGAGGCAACCCTAATGTGCAAGCTAAACATATCATCAAATAATTTTTTAGAAGCTATCGTAAAATAATAAAAGGCCAGTGCGGCTGGGTACCTCAGCACACCCCAAAAAATAGAGAATTGGGTAGTCGAGCTCTACCCTTATATAACCTAGAATATAAAGAAATAATTACAATTAGAAATGAAATTAGATGCTGTGGGGGTCTTCTTTTTTTATTTCATCATTTCTTCTTTCTTTAGTTTGATTTTTCTCAAAGGCATCACAGGGTACCCTAGTACTAAGCCTTTTGGCCACTGCTCATCCTAATCCCCCATAACACTAATCCTAATTTCTACTGCAAAATTACATCTTTATAAAAAAGAAATCTAAATACGCCTGCAAAACAGAGATTAACTAAACATACATACAAACCTAAGCAATTATATTAATGATTTGGACTTAGCACCCTACATATGGATAACCAAGCCCATCTATCCTAACTTGGATTATGCTTAGGGGTTTAAGCAACTTGCAAAGATAACATTTGTATTTATTTTTAAGCAACCCCTTAAGCATAATCCTCTAAAAAAGATGTGATTAGGCTAAGAGCTGCCTAACATCCAGTCTAAAATATTACATCATAAAAAAAACATGCATCATACATACACTGTCCTAACTTAGGGCTAGAAGTGGTGGCTTAATTCTAACATATGTGATAAGGTCTTATGTAGTATGTCTTAACTAAGTATTAAGGTTATGATTTTCTAAGTGTGTAAGAATTTAATTTCACATGAAGGTTGGTTTCACCTAAAATTGTTTAGATGATTTGTCAATTTTAATTTATATTTTATTTTGTTTCATTTTATTTACACTTAACATCTAAGTGTTATAAAGAGAAGAAAGAAATTTACTGTAGTGTTTATTTTTGATATGTGTATGGGGGACACCATGCAGATGAGAGGGTGTACTTATTGAAGTGATCGGGTACGACATTGGCGGTATGATGTACTATCTCGAAAGATAGAGGCATCACCTTTCAATGGACCTAATCATCCAATAAGGACTCCTAAGGTATGATGGGTCTTCGAATATACCAGAGATTTTTTCTCCTACTTTACATGGATGAATAAAGTAAGGTTTATATTAAACCAGGCTCTAAAGTTTCTTATGGGGGCAAGCCCCCATAGTTAATTACATCCTAAGAAAAGGTGAATTCCACAAAAATACTATCAATTAAAGAAGACAATTATTGTCCCTAAAGATTTTAAAGATATGACAATCAATAAATTGACTATGTTTGGAAAATCAAGTGGGATAGATCAAAAGGAGAGATTTATTATCAAAGCCAAAGGGAAAAGGTAGGGAATGCTCATGATACTAGGAAGCCTAGTGAGCATTTCAATCTATCCTATAGTTGGGATTTATATGTTTGAGATTGAGGAGAATTTGTTTGAGTTAAAATTTTATTAGATTGTTAAGGCTTATAATCCCACAATACAAGATTGTGAAAATGCTTAAGAGGTGGATTTATATGCTTATAGCCTGCAGGAAACAACAACCTCGGATCTTAAATCTAGTGAGCTTTAGTAAGGGCTAAAACATGATTTAAATTTAAATGAAGATGAGTATATGGTTTACCTCCATAAGAGAGGGTAAACTACCCTACTGCTAGACTTATAATCACCTGAAGTGGAAGCTAGCTAATTCTTCCTACGCTTTAAAATCATGTGGGCAAGTAATATGATTTTGCAAGATAGTTGGGTTATTATTATTTAGAAATAAACTAAAATCCTTAAACCCACTCCCTAAGAGACTAGAGCATGAGTGGTATGAGCAATGACTTAGTCTAATGCAAATCTTTTTTATTTTTATATGATTTTGGACTCTTCATTTTGACAAAGGGCATATGATTTTTATATGTCTAAATGTATGATGAAATAAGTTATTGGCTAAATCAAAGAGAAAGAGGTATTTTTCACCACAGAGGAGACCCTCAAAGGTCAAGTCTTCCCCTATCGTGCAAGGATGGAAACCCTCTCTTTGTAAGAATGAAATAATATGAATGCATGATATTAAACATACAACATTCAGCTAAGGGGTTGCTAAATCATTTAATTATCTTAATTTAATGGCAAGGCTTTATATGAGGTTATGAGTTATTTAAAAAAATCTAGTTATGAGTTGTAGTTGGGGTAGAAAAATTAATTTTTTTCTAAGAGCCTAATCAAATCCAAGTCACACATTAAATCATCATTCATAAAGAAATTATGAAAAAAAATGCCATTTCTATTGTATAATTTAAACATAACATCAAGCATTTTATAAATCCAACGTGAAAGATAAAAGGCTGGTGCGGTCAGGTGCCACCGTACAACCCAAAAAGAGAAAATGGGTAGTCGAGTCCTACCCTTATACAACCCGGTATATAAAAGAATAATTATAATTTACAAATAAATAAATGCTATGGGGGACTTTTTATCTTCATTCTTCATACTCCTTCATTTCTTCATTTGGATTTGCTTGCATCAAAGGAATCACCGGGCCTCCCAGGATAAAACCTTATAGCTACTGTTCATCCTAATCCCCCATAACACTAATCCTAATTCCTAATAAAAAATTATATTAAAAATAGAAAAAATAAATCTAACTATACCTGCAAAATAAGTGTTAACTGAACACACCATACAACCCAAGCAGATATATGAATAATTTAGACTTAGCACTGTGCACATGGGTAACAAAGCCCACCTGTTCTAATTTAGATTATGCTTAGGGGTTAAGCAACCTGCAAAAGAGAGCTTTTATATTTATTTTAAGCATCCCTTAAGCATAATCTCATGCATAAAATATGATTAGGCTAATCACTTCCTATCATCCAGTCTATGAAGCATACACCCTAACATCCAGTCTAAAATAATACATCATAAAACCAAACATATATCACTCCATTCACTGCCTTAACATAAAGCTACAAGTGGCGACTTAGTTCTAAAGTGTGTGTATTAAGGCTTGTGTGGTATGTCTTAACTAAGCTTTGTTATGATTTTCTAAGAATGAAAGGATTTAATTATAAATGATGGTTTCACTTTAAGTGGTTTAATTTATTTGGGAATTTTACTTAAGCATTTTCTTTTGTTTCATTTAGTTTACACTTAACAATTAAGTGTTATAAAGAGAAGAAAAGAGAGGATTAGTCTCTTTTATCCTTCCCTTAAGTCACATTTAAAGCATATTAATCAATTCTCTTTAATGAATGACTTATTACATATTTTAATTAATCATAGGTTTAGGTTCACTTTAAATAAACTCACTCAATAAGAAATGTATCTTAAGATTAATTGGAATTAAGTACTACCACATGACACATATTCATTCATTTCTTCCCATCATATGTAACATGCACATGATTAAACCTTAAGCATACCTATACATGCAATGTATTTTAGCATACTTAAATGATGGATGCAAACATATAATTTTAGAGTTTAGATGTTTCATTTGATTGAATTATTCTATCATATTACTTTAAAGCTCTATCTAGGTTTTTATATAAAAATACATAGGAATGAAATTAAATAGGTACATGTTATTGTTAACCAGGGAAGTGAGGTAATTAAATGACCTCCTTGGGGCTAGCTAAAGCCTCGTGTTCCCGGGATATCCAAACTATATACCCATTACATTCAAACATATATAAATTTGCATACATGAACATAAGAAAGGGAGCTCCAAGTCATGTGATTAATTAATACAACAACTTAATCATTCATGAATGCATGAATTTTTGATAAAAGATAATGGGTTCTAATTACATAATTAATTACTCACACACATGTATGAGAGACATAAGCTAGTACATGACATTGTTAACCAGGAAAGTGAGGTAATCAAATGACCTCTTTGGGGCTACTTAAATCTTCATATTCTCAGGATGTCCAGACTAAATATTTATTTTTCTCAAATACATATGGATGTATACATAAATAAAGGAAGGAAAATCATGTAAAAGTTATATTTTTATTTAATTGAAACATTTATGCATATGGAGTAAAGTCTTATCCAAACTCTAATATTGAAATACATAAGAATGAAATCAAATGGAGTATGTGCCATTGTTAAACCAGGGAAGTGAGGTAATCAAATAACCTCCTTGGGGCTAACTAAAGTCTCATATTCTCGAGATGTCTATGCTATATACCCATTAACATTCTTACTTATATAAATCAATACATGAATGAAAGAAAAAGAAACTTCACTTCATACACTTAAGCTATAATCACATATATCTCCTATGTATTTATAACTAGAATTCGTAATATATATAAACATCCACTTATAAGTTTTGAAAAATAGATTTGGATTTAATAATGATAATAGCCACACATATATTAATTTAAATCAACACATGCAAGCTTGACTTAAAGGAAATCATTTAATTTAATTAATTTTGAAAAAGAATGAATGCATGATCACAAGTGACATGCAATATTTAATATGATTGGAAAGAAATAAAAGGACATAAGCTCATGATTTCATTCAATCCAATTAACGCAAAAGGATAATCATACTAAATAAGCTCCTTTAGAACAAACTAAAGTTTCTTAATGTCATTTTTAATTTAATGTTTGATTTGATTTAAGCAATATGAGAAAGGTTTGCTAACCTTAATCTTATTCCTCCATATGTGAGTTAATTTGATTTAATGAGAGGCAATTAGATTGATTTTATGGATTAATCAGGTTAAGGTGTGAATTAAATCAATTAATTAAACTCTTACCTATGTTACCTTAAGATAATTAATTAAATGATTATGAGCCAATGTAATATGCAAATTAATTGAAGAGTAGATAGCAATGTTCCTATGAGATGAAAGAGCCTAATGCAATTAGCTCATAATTATTAATTAATTAAGCTTAAGATACCCACTTAATTACTTTTATATTTTTCTCACACATGTGAGCAAATCATAATTTTATTAACCCTCTTTAGGTTATTAAACACCTAAAGCTCTACCCATGAGTCAATTAAGGGAAATCAGATGAAATTACCCTCTTAATTAGGTTAATCAAGCCATTAATCCATTAATCCATTCTCTTTCTTAAATACTAAATTTAATGAATTATCCCTTGAAATGAAATGGGCTTAAGGGGAAAAGTTTGGGAAAGAGATCTAAACCTAATTCCATAAGCCCTCTCATTCAATTAATCATGATTTGGTATGATTTGAATTTCAAATTAACCAATTAGGCCACTAATTAGTTAAATAAACATTAATTACATTTTTGTTGAAAAGGAGAAGGAAACTTGGGGAAAAGATTAGGAGGGAGGCTCCAATCCAATTCCATAAATCTCTCCACTGTTCAATAGTGGTTAAGGGGTCAAATTTGTTGATTAATTACTATTCACATGCTTAATTATCACTTAATTAAGTTAAAAGAGTAATTAAGGCTTAAGCAATCAATTTCTCCAATTAATCAACTAATAACTTTCAAGAAAAATAAGAGAGACAGAGGTCATCCCCTAGACATTCTCAGAAAGTTTGAAATTGATTGGTTAATTAATTAGGGAGTAATCAAGATAATTAATATTTTAATTAAACCCTAATTAAGCAAAATATATTATTTAAAATTAATTAAGAATAATTTTAATGGATTCTCCTTTGAAATACTATTAAAATGAGCCATTCTTTATATATATTTTTATTTTTTATAATTAGTTATGAATTATAAAAGTTTCAACCTTAAAAAAAATTAAATAACCTTAATTAAGCCTAATCCCATTGGCGCCACATGACGCACTAACGCGACACGCTTTCCACATGGCGTCATAGGATTGGCCATATAAGTTGACATATCCGCGTGCTGAGTCAGCCTGCGGTGGACGCGGTATTGATCTCCGCCATCCGATCTCAAATCGGATGACACAGATCAAACCTGCAGTGTAAAGGGAGAAAAGTAGATGGGTCTAATGAGATTTGATCAGAACCATCCATTCCAATCATGTGGAATGGACATCCCATGATCCTCCTTCTCACGAGCAACGAACAATGAAAGCTGTACATCATGGATCGCTCGATCTGAGCTCACCCTAGCTTAGATTCACTCCAAAATCAACCCACACCTTCGTGCGAGGGATGCACAAGGATCCAACGGCTAGGATGGGCTCATATGCAATTTCCTTCAAAAAGCTCCAAATTTTTTTTCTATTTCTACAATTTTGAACAATTACCTCATTGAAGCTCAAGACCGGTAATGGATCGACGGAGGTAGCTTCGTCTAGTAGATACGAGGGCCTGTTGAGAAGCAATCAAGCCAATTCCAATTGGTTCCCTCGGTGGGTCAAGTGCAGTCACTATGGAGCTCGATGGTGATCGAGGTCCTTCCTTCGATGGCTTGGGAGCTTGGGAAACAAGTTGGGTAGCTTTGACGATGTGTGTAGAAGGTGTGTGTAAGAGAAATTTGATTTTGGTTGGGAAATGAGAAAGCTTGGATCGAGATTAGCCTCTTTATTTTAATTTCACACAGGGAGGAGAAATTCCAAAGATAGGAAGCTCGGGATCGCTCTGGGGATTGCAAGGAGGCTCAAAATCGTCTCTGAAAGCTTAGCCAAATTGAAGTGGTCTATTTCCTGTGCAAATTGAGGGGGTATACCCCTCAGTTTGCTGAGGTGGATGGATGGGATGGCTTCCCATTTTTCAGCTGGCCAGCAACAGTTAGAGCACCAGAGTGGTTGCACTCAAGTCCACATGGCTCGTATGGATTGAGAGAGGCCATGATAGGAGGCTCCAAGCTGGATATGGGCTGATTTCCTTCTCTTGAATCCTTTGGGTTTCGATTTGCATGGGAGGTGAGTTAACTCACCTCCCTTTCATCCATGGTAAGTCCTAGCACGTTTTAGAGTGGGCTAGGAGGTTTAGGGATCCCTCATTTGGATGAGTGAGGGCTGCCAAGGTGAAAGGAGGGTGGACTTTGCCAAATTTGGCAAAATCCCACATGGGGGAGAGGATCCATGGAGGATTTGCATCGAACTTGGCTCCAAATGGGTTTGGGCTAATTTTAGGTTGACCCAAGATGGGTTTGGGTCGGGTTTGGTCAGCCTCCAATGGGTCATAAGTTGGTTTCATGGGTTTTGGCTTCATTTGGTTAAATGGGTTCATACTAGGTCATGTTGGGTTAGGTTGACTAATTTATCAAATTGGGTCAAACCAAGGCTTAGGTTAGGTTCAAATGATGATTTGAAGAGTTTTAGTTTAAGTGGTTTCAATCAATTTGGCCTAAGTTTGATTTTGGCCCACTTGGATTCATATAGGTCAAATGGGCTAAGTTGACCAATTTGACCAAATTATCTAAATTGGGTTGGGTTAGGTGTTGGTTCATGTTCAATTGGTTAATTTAAAATGATTGTAGGCTTTAGTTTGAATCAATTTGGATTTAATTTAGATTTTGGCCAATTTAACCCGTTAGGTCAATTTGGGCTAGGTTGGGTTAAGTTGACCAATTGGTCAAATTGGGCTCAATTCTGGCTTTGGTCAAGTTCAATAATCAATTTGGAATGAACTTGAGCTATTGGTTACAATCAATTTGGGTAAGATTATGATTTGAACCATTTTGGCCTTTTAGGCCAATTTGGGTCAACTTGGGTGAAATGGCCAATTGGACTTGGCTTGGCTCAATTGAGGGTCAAGTCATGTTCAATCATTGATCATGGGTTGATGTGAATCAATGGTTTCAATCAATTTGGTGTATAGTAGATTTTGGCTAGTTTGGGTTTCATTTAAGCTAAAGGTTGACTTAGTCAAAGGACCAAGTTGACTTGGTTTGACCTAATTCAAGGTGGTTGATCATCCTAAGGTGGTTGTTGATTATGATATGAGGCTTGGATGGGTTTGGTTCAATCCAATTTGGGTAGGATTAGAACTTCGCTCAAAAAGGTCCTTTAGGCTGCTTTGGGTCAAGTGGACCTAAATGGGTCAATTAGTTTAGTTTTGGCTTCATTCAAGTTTAGTTGAACTTATATATAAGCCAAGGATTGAAATATAAATCCAATTGTAATAAATTTGGACTCCAATAGATTTTGGTTCATTTGAAGTTTTCAAGCTAAAAGGGCTAACTTAGGCTTGACTTGGGTTGACTTGAGTTTAGTCTGATGATTATAAGTTTCATTTATATTTGGATAGATGATTGAAGGAATGATTGATTCAATAGAAAATCTATTGGTTTTTGGCTTGGTTTAGGTGGATTTTGGTTAAGTCCAAGAAATTGGCTTAAAAGGTATAAATTGGATTTTGGTTTGGTTTGGGATTTGGTTTTGGGCATTTGGATTTATATTTCATTTATATTTGGGAATATAAATGAAAATATAATTAATTCATGAGAAAATAACTTGAATTTGGAGTGATTTGGAAGCAAATATGACCAAGCTTATGGATGTAGGTCAAAAGGGCTAAGAAAGAAATCAATTTGGTTTGGTTTATTTTTTGTCATTGAAAGGTAGGTTTCATTTATATTTATGAATATAAATGAAGGAACAATTGATTTATGAAGAAATCAATTTATTTTGGGTTGATTTGGGTTAAGATTTGGTTAAGCTTATGGAGGTAGGTCCATATGGCTTAAGGAAGGTATTGGCTTGGTTTGATTTAGTTTGATTTGGTTTTGATCATTTGAGTATGGATTTCATTTATATTTATGAATATAATGAAGGAATAATTGATTTATAAAGAAATCAATCAAGTTTGGGATGACTTAGGTGGAGATTTGGCTAAGTTTATGAGAATGGGTCATATGGCTTAGGAAGAAATTTTGGAACTTGGGTTTGATTTTTGGATTGAATAATTTGAAGTTGGATTTGAATTGAAATTTGATAAATGATTGAGAGATTGAGTTGATATTTGAGAAAATTAATTGAATTGGGATTGATTTGAATTTGGTTAAGGCTAAATCCATAAGATGAAATCAAATGGCTTAGAAAGGGTTTTGAATTCAATCATAAGGTTCATGGAAAATTTTGATCTTGAATTTGATCATGAGATTGATTATGAGTCTTGGAATTTTGGTTTAAATTTGTTATGAATTTGAGGTTTGGTTTAAGAAGGAAAGCATGGATTGGGTTTAGACTATAGGGTAGGCAAGTCTTCCTAAGTCCTTAAGGCATAACCTCTCCATATGGCTAACTCTTCTAAGTCTTTAGGCTTAGGTTAAGTGTTCACCTAATCACTAGAAGTATCTTAAGCTCTTAGTGTCTATAAGAGTCTTAGATCTATGATGAGGAAGTTGAAGACTCACTCTAAAAATGAGGTCAACACTTTCCCTCTTTCATCCCTACCTTAAGCCACTTTCTAAAACACATTTTTTTGATTTTATTTTCTTTAGTGAATAGCTTATTAAAATTTTTGTTAATCTTAAGTTTAGGCTAACCCTAAATAACCCTATCTAGCATGAAAGACATCTTAAGATTAATGTAGTTGAATTATTATCACATGACATATGTTATATCATTCCTCCCTATTACTTATTAACATGCATATGATTTAATCCTTAACATATTGTTGACCTCATTTTTAGGATGAGCTCTCAACCCCTTCCTTAACATATTGTTGACCTTAGACATATGACTTCTCTTAGACTTTAAGAGATCCTTAGTCTTAAGACACATCTAGTGATTAGGTGGACACTCAACCTAGGCCTAGAGACTTATAATAGTGAGCCATAGGAATAGGTCCTGCCTTAGGGATGTTAGGAAAATTTGCCTACCCTATAGCTTGAACCAAATTCCTCACTTCCTTCCTTCAAGTCAAACTCCAAATCAAATCAACATCAAACCTAAATCAATCTAGCTTAATTGATTTTCTCCAAACCCAAATCAATGCCAAATGATTGAAACCCATGATTGAAACTTATGATTGAAGCCCATGATTCAAACTCCAAGTTCAAAATATTTCCTAATTCTTATGATCCTTTCTCATAGACTTAGCCTAAATCGAACATAAAATAAATTCCAAACAAAAATAACATTAAACAAACTTTGATTCACTTTAAACTTTCTTATTTCATAGCATTATCTTTAGGAATTAATTAGGGTGAATGAATTTACATTTCTTTCATCACTTTATTTCTTTCCTAGCATGCTAAATGTGTATGTCATATGAAATTCATGCATTCATATCTTTTAAAAATAAAAGTCATAATGAAATATTTTCTTTATGTCAAATTACATGTTTTGGCTAAAGTAAAGATATGAATGGCTATTATCACTATTAAACCTAAAACTATTTTAAAAATCTATAAATCAAACACCTAAAATTGAAAGTGTGCTACTTATAATTATTTATGAGCATGCATGTGGATATAGATATGAAGATGTGCATAGTATAGCTTTCCTTCTCTTTTATTTTAGCATAGTTTTGAATAGGATTTAGCAAAGTGTATAGTTCATCTGAAAAGAACATAACACTTGCCTAAATCTATTCCAATCCATTCCTATGATATTATCTAAGAAGGACATCCACACTTGTATATATAAATTGCATAAACAAAGCAAACAAACAAATACAAAATTTTTGCATCTTTATTTTTCCATTTATTTCTTTTATACATGTGTTTGTATTTAAGGAAAGTGGTATGTTAGTTTAGACAATCCCAGGATTACGAGGCTTTAAGTAGCCCTAAGTAGGTCTTGTACCTTATACCCCTGGTGCTAACAATGACGTCGTACTCACTTATGCCTTTCATACATATACACGTGCATATGAATAATGGATAAAAGAAACCCCTCTTTTCTACTTAATGAAAATCATGCATCATAAAGCATTCTAATTTTCTTAAGAAACATTTCTTAGCTTTCATCATAAAGTGTGCTAAACATTTCCATTTTGTATGCATAGATATGCTTAGGATGCATCCATATGCATGTTGTACATGTTGGGAAAGAAATGAAGTGATTTGTGTTTTGTGATATCAATTCACTTTACTGAATCTTAAAATGCCTTTCTTTTGAATAGGTTTGTTTAGGAAAAAAATCTAAACTTAGGATTAATTAAAATACATAATAATACATTCACAAAACAAAAGCAAATATGAATCCACTTTAGAAATTACTTAAGGTACGGAAGGAAAGAGAAGTTCTCTTCTCTTTTTCCTCTTTTTATAACTTAGTAATTAATTGTAGGATTCATTTAAACCAAAATAAATCATCAAATAAAAATCACCCAAATCAAGTAAACAACTTAAATAAAACCACCCATCTAAGTTGAACATCTTCAAACTTAGAAAATCTAAGCCGTAAAGCTATAGCTAAGCATACCACACAAACCTCTTAAAGCACACACATTAGGTTAAGTCACCACTTCTAGATTTAGGTTAAGGTGGTGTAGGGCTTGATGTTTATTTTTATTTTGTGATGTATTATTTTTAGTCTGGATGTTAGGGTGTATGTGCATAGAATGAATGGTAGAATGATTTAGTCTAATATTATTTTCTACAGGGGATTGTGCTTAAGGGGTGCTATAATAAAAATATAAATACTTTTGCTGTGCAGGTGCTTATATCCCTAAGAATAATCCAATAGGCCAGGTGGACTTGGTTACCCATGTGTGGGGTGCTAAGTCCAATATACATGTTTGAGATTTGTATGATTTGTTTAGCTAATCTCTGTTTTACGGTTGTTAGTTAAAATCACTTTTCCTCTTCATATAATTTTGCAATTAGGATTTTGGAATGAATATTATGGGGGATTAGGATGAACATTGGTCATAAGATCTCATCTTATGTACCATGTGAAGCCTTTGGAGCAACCACCTTCAACCATCCAAAAGAAGGAATCGAAAGAAGAAAGAAGAAAGAAGAAAGATGAAAGAAGAGAAGAAGAAATGAAGAGCCCCATAACATGAATTTACTTACTTGATTGTAAATTAATTCATTTATAATCTGGGTTATATAAGGGTAGAGCTCAGCTACCACATTTTTTTCGGGTTTGTGCGGTGGTGCCCGACCACAAATGACCTTTTATTCTTTTGCATTAGCTTTATAAAATGTTTGATATTTTGTTTAGCTTGTGCATTAAGATGACATATTTTTCTAGTTTCTTCCTTACTTGATGTATGGCCTAGATTATGATTAGGCTCTTAGAGAAAAATAAATCTTCTACCAAATTAATCAACTCAAAAGTAAAAATTAAATAACTCATAACCTCATTTAAAGCCTAAGTTAAAATCAAGATAAAAGAATTAGCAACCCCTTAGCTGGGTAAGTATTTCTTTTCAAACATCATGCATAAAAATATATTGTTTCACTCTTTATTGGAGGGCTTCCACCTTTGCCAGAGAACTTAGCTTAACCTTTGAGAGCCATGGTGGAAACACACCTCCTCTTTCTCGTTGATTTTTCCCCATAATCTAATTTCTCATGCATTAGGCATATGAATCCTACAAGCCTGAGTTAAATGATTGTTCAAAAATGAAAGTAAAATGTAATATATTTTGCATTAGATCTAGGTCATTTTACATGCCCTTACATGATCTAGTCTCTTAGGGAGTGAGTTTAAGGACTTACTCTCTTTTTAAAATAAATAACAGCCTAGCTATCTTGCATAAAGCATATGACTTGCCTACATGAATTTAAAATTGAAGGAGAAATTAGTTGGCGGCCACCCCCAAGCGGTTATAAGTCCAAGCAGTCGGGTGGTTTGTCCTCTCTTATGGAGGTAAACCAAATACCCATTTTTTGCCTTAGATTTAGGTCGTACTTTTAGCCCTCGCCAAAGCTCCCTAAATTTAGGTTCTGAGGTTGCTTCTCCTTATTATGGGCCATAAGCATAAATCCTCACATTTTAAGCATTTTTATAACCTTGCATTGTGGAATTATAAGCCTTAAACTTCAAATAAAAATACAACTCAAATAAATAACTCGATTTCAAAAAATGTAAAGCCTAACCATAGGATAGTTTGAGATGTTTACTAGGCTTCTTAGTATACAAAACATCCCCTACTCATCTTCATTTGGCTTTGATAAGAACTCTCTCCTCTTGATCGATCCCACTTGACTTTCTAAAAATAAACTAATCGATTGATAGTCCTACCTATTGAATTCTTTGAAGATAATGATCATTTACCTTAATCAAGAGTATTCCTAAGGAATCCCCTTCCTTGGATGTAATTAACTATAGGGGCTTGCCCCTGTAAGGAACTTAACGAACCCAATTTAAAATAAACCCTAATTTACTTTTCCATGTAAAGTAGGGGAAGAATCTTTGGTACATATGTAGGCCCATTGTCCTTATTGAGGTGATTGGGTCCATTGTAGGGTGTTGACTTCTATCTTTCAAGATAGTACACCTCTCCTTAATGTCATACCCGATCACCCTCAATAAGAACATCTGTGGATCTACATGGTGTCCAAAAATGCATACAATAGTATATTTCTATCTTCATTTTATTTCACATAGATTGAAGATGGAAGTATACATCTTAGAAATGATAAATATAATTTCACCACACATGCCTATACACGCAATATATGTTTGTGGCACACTTAAATGATGGATGAATGCATACATTTAAAATTTATATTTTTTGTTTGATTGAATTTCTTGACCTCACTTTTGGAGTGAAGATTCAACTCTTCCATCATAGATCTAAGAGTCTTCTAGGCACTAAGAGCTCCTTATTCATAAGACACTTCTAGTGGCTAAGTGAACACTTAACCTAAGCCTAGAGACTTAGAAGGATTAGCCATAGGACTAGGCCATGCCTTAGGACTTAAGAAAATTTACCTAATCTATAACCTAATCATATCCATGCCTACCTTCCTAGCCCAAACCAAACCTCAAATTCAATTCATCCATATCCAATTAAATCTACAATCAAATCAGTGAAGCTAAAATCAATCCAATCAAACCTAACCTAATCCATTTGACTTCAAAAATTAAAATGAGGAAAAACCCAATTTAATCCAAATCAATTACAACCAAAGCAATGAATCAATCCTAAATCATTATCCAAACTCAACTAAACTCAATTCAACCTAAAATCTAACTCAATTAGCCCAATTAGTCCACTTGACCCAAAGTGACCAATTTGATCAAATTGAACCAAACTCCAATCCAACCCAAATTGGATTGAACCAACCATCCAAATCTTCTCCAAGATGATTGTTGATCATCTTGGATGGCCTAATTATAGTCAATTCAACTCAATCAAGCCAATTAACCTATTTAGGCCCACTTGACCCAAAGTGACCTAAAGGACCCATTTGGACTATATCTAAATCCAACTTAAATTTGATTGAACCAAACCAATCAAAATCTTCTACAATGATTATTGATCATCCTTGACTGATCAATTTCAATCAATTGGGTCAAACTAAGTCAACCTAGCCATTTGACCAAACTAATCCATTTAAACTACATGAGCCAAATAAACCAAATTTCGTCCTAAGCCAAATCAATTGAAAGCAATGATTCATACCAACATGCAATTAATCCTTGAACATGACTTGACCACCAATTAAGCCAAACCAAACCCAATTGGCCCTTTGACCCAAGTTGACCCAAGTTGACCAAATTTGACCTAAAGGGCTAAATTGGGTCAAATCAAAACCTAACCCAAATTGATTGCAATTAATGGCTCAAGTTCATTTTAAATTGACTATTTAACATGACCAATGTCTTGATTGAACCTAATTTGACCAATTGAACCCAATTCACCTATTTAGCTTAAATCATTCCCAAATCCAAATTGATTAAAATTAAAGACTACAATCACATTCAAATGATCAATCAAACCTGAACCAATGCCTAACCCAAGCCAATTTGGCCAAATTGGTCAACTTGACCCATTTGACCCATTTGAACTTAAATGGGTCAAATTCAAATCTAAACCAAACCAACCAAAATAGTTACACCAAATACTTCAAATCATCATTTGAACTTGGCCCAAGCCTTAGTTTGACCCAATTGGATCAATTTGTCAACTTGACCCAACCTATCCCAATTTGACCTACATGGGTCAAATATAGCCAAGCCTATTCAAATCAAGCCTGAACCCATTAAAACTTGGCATGACCCATCCATGGCTCAGCTTGGGTTAGCCCAAATCTAACCCAACCCATGCTTAACCCGATTTGACCCAAATCCAATGGGTCAAGCTTGCAAAATGAGATAAATACCCCATTTGAATGGTCAAAACCACTTCTCCTCTACATGGTTGCCTCCTAGACCTCCACCTAAGCAAAAGGGACACTCGCTCACCTCACCCAAAGGTGGCTGGGTTATCCATGAGCCAAGTGGAGGTGAGTTCACATCTCTTTTCCCATTAGCACACTTGGCAACCCAAGGACACCCACTCTCCTCCCATGGAAGTCACTCCTCTTCACTTGACCAACCAAATTGAGCCACCTTAGCCTTCTCTTTCCACCCACGACCACTTGTGGCAGCCGAATGCCCACTCGAAGCTAAGGGAATCAAGGCCATCTGATCCAAGGGAGGAGGGGGTATACCCCCCTCATTTTGATCAAAATTGAATGCACACACCCTTAGTGAGCTCCCTTAGGTCACTTCGAAGATTTTAGAGAGTTTCCTGAGATCCCTAAGCCTCCCTGTCATTGAAAAATATCAAATCAAGCTCACCCAAGATAAGACAACCTCCATCTCTATCCAACTCCACCAAAATTAAACCCCATCTAAATTAACTCTTCCCACTCATTCAATGAACTCTAGCGAGTCAAAATGAATCATCCCCCGAGCAATTTGACCACTGGAAGTACCTCCTATACTAACTCCGACAAGCATTGTAGTGGCATTTGGTCCACGGAGCAAATGACAAGGAGGCATGGCACCATATTCTCAACAGGGCTTCGCCTTGTCAAGGCGAAGCTACCTCGGTCCTGAGCTCCAGTGAGGTACTATTTCATTAAACTGAGATTTTCCATTTTTTTAGGCCTTTTCGAAGAAAATGTAAATGTCATGTGAATCCAATAGTAGGATCAATCCTAAGCCAATCCAAGCTCTGACGAGCTTGAATTGGGCGGAGGAAGGTGGACAGTGTCCGTCTTCCATCGCACGGGAGATGATAGATCATCCGCTGTTCATTTTGAGTGATTAGAATAGATGGTTGTGATCTCCTGATTAGATTTAATCTGATTTAATCATTAGGAACCATAGGATTAATCGCATCCATCGCTGCCACGTTAGCCTTGACTCGAATGGTTTTAAATAACCAATCCTATGATGCCATGTGGAAAGCACATCACATTAATGATCCGTGTGGCGCCGACGGGATTAGGCTTCATTAGGGCTTAATTATTCATTTTAATGGATGAAACTTTTAAAAAATATAACTAATTGTTGAAAAATCTAAAAAATACAAATAAATACTCCTTTTAAAGGTAAAATAGAGAAGATTTAATTAAAAATATTTCCATTTGATTTTGAATAGTAATTAAGGCTTAATTAAAGTTTTAATGTCCACTTAATTAGCCTAATTAAGCCCTAATTACTTGGGCAATTGATTTTAAACTTTATGTGTTCATTCAATGGGATGACCTCAACCTCCCATAATTTGCTTGGAATTTATTGCCTAGATAATTAGGAAAATTGATATTTCAAACCTTAATTACCCCTTTAATTAATGTAAAGATTCATTAATAATTTAAACAGTAAAAATAAATTAAGCTTAAGCTTACTAATCACTGATTAACAATGAATGGATGAAGGAGTGGGATTATGATCTCTCTCATAATCTCTTTCCTAAATCCATTTCACTTTAAGAGAGTTAATTAACATGGAAATTAATTAAGTGCTTAATTAATCAATTAATGGTTAAATTAGTTCAAATTGAAATGCAAATCACATCAAATAATCAACAATGAGATTAAGGGTTCCTATTTATGTGTTTAATAGTAAAAAGACCCATGCAAGAAATTATGATTAACCCATAAGTGTGGGAAAGTCATAAAAGTACTTAATTAGATTCTTTGACTTAGTTAATCTTTAATTATGAGCCAATTGCATTAGGTCCTTTAAGAGCATTGCAACTTATACTTTTCTCACATGTTCATATCATTTGAGGCTCATAATTAAAGGATTAATCAAATTAAAGAAGCATATAAAAGAGTAATTAAATGATTTGCTTATTGATTTAACTCAATAAACTCATAAAATTTATTTAATTATCTTTCCTTGAACTAATTGAGATTACCAACATGGGAATATCATTAAAACAACAAATAATTTTTCTCCTCTTTAAATCAACTCAAATCCAAAACAAAATTAATAAGAAGCTTTGGTTTTCCTTAAATAATTATATTTAACATGATTGTCCTTAGAATTTCGTTTAGTTGAATGAATCACATGTTTATGTTTGATTATTCCTTCCTAATTACTTTAAATGTTGTATGTCAAGTAGTTTCATACATTCAAATTTATTTTTCAAAGCTTATAAATTGATAATAATATGTGTAGTGCTGATAGTTATGAATGCACATAGGACTTGTATGTGCTTGTTGACCTCATTTTTAGAATGAGCTCTCAACCTCTCCATCTTAGACATACGACTCCTCTTAGACACTAAGAGTTCCTTAGTCTTAAGACACTTCTAGTAATTAGGTGAACACTCAACCTAACCTTAAAGACTTGGAAGAGTTAGCCATAAGAATAAGTAACGCCTTAGGGGTGTTAGGAAAACCTGCCTACCCTATAACTTGAACCAAATCCTTACTTCCTTCTTTTAAGTCAAACTCCAACTCCAAACCAAATTCAAAACTCAAACCCAAATCTAACCAAAATTCAACCTAAATGCTTTCAAGTCAAATTCTAGAACTTAACCAAATCAACCTCAAAATAATTAAAATTCTTAATTTTTCTTCATGATTCAATCAATCCTTCAATCATGAATCTAAATATAAACATAGACTTCAATCATCAAACCAAAACTAAATTCAAAACTCAAACCCATGTTCATCCTTTGAACTTGAGATTGTCAAATGAATCAAAACCCATTTGACTCTGAATCACTTACAAATGGATTTATATTTCAATCATAAGTCCGTATGTGAGCTCAATCAAACTTGAATCAAGCCTTGATCAAGTCAATTGACCCACTTAGGCTCACTTGACCCAAAGTGACCTAAAGTACTTTTTTGAGCCAAATTCTAATCCTACTGAAATTGGATTGAACTAAGCCCATCTAAGCCTCACATTGTGAGCAACAATCATCATAAGATGATCAATCACTCAAATTGGGTCAAACCAAGTCAAACTTAGCCTTTGACCATGTCAACATTTGACCTAAATGAAACCAAAACTAGCCAAAATCAACCATAGGCCAAATTGATTGAAACCATTGATCAAAACCAATTCATGATCAATGTTTAAACATGACCAAGTCATCATTTGAGCCAAACCTAGTCCAATTGGCCACTTGACCCATGTTGACCCAACTTGACCTAAAAAATCAAAATGTGTCAAATCTTGATCTAAGCCAAATTGATTGAAACCAATGGGTCAAGTTCATTCTAAACCACTTGTTGAACTTGACCAAAGCCTCAATTGGCCAGTTAGACCCACCTAGCCCAATTGACCATGAACTCAGCTTGACCTAAAAGGTCAAATCAAGCCAAAATTAAATCAAATCAAAATTGATTAAAACCGAAGCATGCAATACATTTCAAATGATCAACCAAACCTAAATCAACCCATGACCTAATCCAATTGGGTCAAACGGGTCAAATTAGTCAACTTGACCCATTTGACCTAAAAGAATTAAAATGAACCAAAAACAAATATAAATCACATTGAACCAAACCAATGATACCAAAACATTTCAAATGGTCATATGAACTTGACCCAACCCTTGGTTTGACCCAATCTGACCAATTGGTCAACTTGACCCAAGTTAACTCATTTTGACCTAAATGGGTCAACATGAGCCAAATGATATCAAATCAACTCCAAAATCTTTGAAATTTGGCCCAACCTAATTTCAAACTATTTTAAATCTGCCCAAATTGAAATCAAAGCCAAATGACCTTTTTACCCCTAGGTCAAGGGGTAACCTATGGCCAATTCCACTTGGAATTTGGTCAAATCATTTCATTGCCACTTGAAACCCTCTTAATGGACCAAATGGATACTAATGAGTGTGGTGCACATGACCCAATGGGTTTGGGTTAGCCTTGACCAAACCCATGGCCAAATCGACCACCCAATGAGAAATTCTTCACATGGAATCACTCCCACGCTCATTTATCACATGGGTAACTCCTCCACTATCCTCTTCTACCAAAACCAAATCACATGGCACCTCTAACAGCCTAATAAACCAATTTGATATGATCAATTTGATCAAAATGGAAGGATAGCTCATGGCCATCCAATCCTTGTAGGGGGAGATATACTCCCCCTAATTCCACTTCATTTTAAATCACTTGCTATCGATTGAGCTAGAGGAACTTAGAGGAAGCATTGCCAAGCTCTCCCAAGCATCCTAAAGCTCTTTCCAATTCTCCATTTTCAGTTTTGCCTAAATCAAAAATAAAGGAGGTGAGTGAGAAATCCACCTTGCTCAATTCACAACCAAACTCCAATTGCTCTTGCAAGCATCATTAGAGGACCCAATCGAGCTCACCTAAATCAAATACCAAGCAATTAAGCCACGGGAAGGAGGAGTTTGACCAAAGCTGCAAGCATTTGAAGCTCATATTGGCCAATAGGAGGATCCACTTGATCTCAAGCCTTCAAACCTTCAACAAGGCTTCATCTCCACTACACAAAGCTACCTCAATGTTTGGGAGCACCGGTGATAGCCTCCGGCGAGGTATGCCTCAGAACTGAGCTTAGTGTAGGAATTCTTTGGTCCTTTGTGAAGGGAAGTGCAATCCCATTGCAATTCAACCATTGAATGTCTTTACTCTTGCTCATAGATGGTGTGTGTTCAATCCCTACTCAATCCAAGCTCAAGTGAGCTCGGATCAATCCTTAGAGGATGGAGGGTTGCCTTTTCCGCAAGGGCAGCGATGAATTATGGACCGTCCATCCCGTATGTTTTGGATGGATGATCCTGATTAAATGATATAGATCCGCTGTTTTAATCCCATTAAATCTACGGGTTTGATCCCAACCATCCGATCTTTGATCAGATGGTCCAAGGAGAAAATGCATAGCACCGCCGGCTAATGTAGCCGATTTGATAACTTAAATAATAAATCACGTCACGCCACGTTAGTGGTCCATGTGGCGCCAACGGGATTAGTTATATAATTAGGCTATTTAATTAAGTAATAATCACATAAACTTTAAAAATACAAAACTAAATGTAGAAAAATACAAAAAATACAAACTCAACTTCATTTTTAAGATAATTCAAAGGGGAATAATATATAGTTAATTTTAATTGATTTTGAACAGTGATATTTTCATAATTTGAGTTTTATTGGGATGCAATTATGTTAATTACTCCTTAATTATTCCAATAATTAATTCCAAATTTTTTAGGGTTACTTAGTGGGATGACCTCTGCCTCCCTTGATTTTTTTAGAATTTATTATTGGATTAATTTAGGTAATTTCTTATTTCATCTCTAATCATCCCCTTAATCAATTTGATGATTAATTAATCTATTAAATGGTGATAAATTCATTAAGTAAATTTGTTAATCATCTTGGAACAGTGGATAGACTTAGGGAATGAGATTAGGATGCCATTTTCCAAATCTTTTCCTCTAAGTCTATTTCATTTGAATGAAAACTTAATTAATTTATAAATTGATTAATGATTTAATCATTTCATTAAATAGCTTAACTAACGAAACTCAAAATTAAAAATTAATCCAAAACTTACTCACTTAATCAATCCTTTCTTGGGTAGATACGTATGTGTTCAATAACCTAAGTAAACTTAAGGAAATCAAATCCAACCTACATGTGTGGGAAGGGTTATGAAAGTGCTTAATTAAACCCCTTAGCCTAATTAATCAATAATTGTGAGCCAATTGCATTAGGCCTTTTCTTTCTTAGGGTGCATTGCTGATTTAAATTCAATGTGGTTGCATATCATATGTTGGCTCACAATTGTTTGAATAATTATGTTAAGGAGGCATAGGTAAGGGGTAATTGATGAACTTAATGCACACCTTCAGCTAAACAAAATAAAAAATCAATCTAATGGCTCTAAAAATTAAACTAAAATAACACACATGTGGGAGATGGGTTAAAACCAAGAAACATTTTCACATTTATTAAATCAAATCAAACTCAAAATTAAAATAAAATATCTTTAAACAACTTTGATTCACTTTAAATGATCTTATTCCATAGGATTATCGTTAGGAATTAATTAAGGTGAATGAATTTACATGCTTACATCACTTTATTTCTTTTCTAGCATGCTAAATGTTATTTATCATATGAAATCACGCATTCATGTCTTTTGAAAAATAAAATTAAAATGAAATGTTTCCTTTATGTCAAATTGCATGTTTTGGCTAAAGTAAGAATATGAATGGCTATTATCACTACTAAATCCAAAATTATTTTCAAAGCTTATATATCAAACATTATAAATGAAGGGTATGCTACTTATAATTACTTATAAGCTTGCGTGTGAGTATAATATAAGATGTGCATTATGTGGCTTTTCCTTCTCTTCTCTTTTAACATAGTTTTGAATAAGATTTGCAAAGTGTATAGTTCATTTGAAAAGAATACAACACTTGCTTAAATCTATTCCTATTCATTCCTATGTTATCATTTAAGAAGGATCTTCACATTTGCACATGTAAATTAAACAACTAAAATCAAACAAACACATACAAATCTTTTGCATGACTCTTTTTCCATTCATTTCTTTTATACATGCATATGTATTTAAGAAAAGTGGTATATTAGTTTGGACATCCCGGGTTGTGAGGCTTAAAGTAGCACCAAGTAGGTCTTGTTCCTTACGCCCCTGGTGTAGAAAATAATGGCATCGTATTCACTTATGCCTTTCATACATATAAATGTACATATGAATAATGGATAAAAGAATTCCTCTCTTTTCTACTTAACAAAATCATGCATCATGAAGCATCCAAATTTTCTTAAGCAACATCCCTTAGCTTTCATCATTAAGATGTGCTAAATATTTATATTTGCATGTATAGATATGCTTAGGATCATTTCATGTGCATGATACACATGTTAGAAAGAAATAAAGTGTTGTGTGTTTTGTGATAGTAATTCACTTTAGTTAATCCCAAATTACCTTTCTTTTTGAATAGGTTTGTTTAGGGAAAATCTAAACTTAAGATTGATTAAAATACATAATAATATATTCACTAAACAAAAATTATTAATGAATCTACTTTAAAAATTACTTAAGGTAGGGAGGAAAGAGAAGTCCTCTTCTCTTTTCCTCTCTTTACAACACATAATAATTAAGTATAGGTTCATTCAAACCAAATAAAATCATAAAATAAAATCAACTAAATTACTTAAATAAAACCACCCTCTAAGTTGAACCCTTCATACTTAGAAAATTCTAATCTTAAAGCCTAGCTAAGACATACCACACAAGCTTTAAATGACACACACACTAGGCTAAGTCACCACTTCTAGTCCTATATTAGGGAGGTGCATGGTTTGATGCTTGATTTTATTTTGTGATGCAATGTTTTAGTCTGGATGTTAGGGTGTATGTGCGTAGACTGAATGGTAGAGCGATCTTAGTCTAATCATTATCTTCTATAGGGGAGTGTGCTTAAGGGACACTGTAATAAAAATATAAATATTTTTTGCTGTGCAGGTTGCTTATACCCCTAAGCATAATCCAAAATAGGTCAGGTGGACTTGGTTACCCATGTGTGGGGTGCTAAGTCCAATTTATTCATATACATGCTTGGGATTATGTGGTTTGTTTAGCTAATCTCTATTTTGTAGGTTTTAGTTAGATTTACTTTTCTCATTTTCATGTAATTTTATAATTAGGATTTGGAATGAATGTTATGGGTGATTAGGATGAACATTGGTCATAAGACTATGTCTTATGTACCATGTGAAGCCTTTGGAGCAACTACATTCTAACCAACTAAAAGAAGAAAGAAGAAAGAAGAAATGGGGAAAGAAGAAATGAAGAATGAAGACCCTCATAACATGAATTTCTTCTTGATTGTAATTAATTCATTTACAATTTGAGTTGTATAAGGGTAGAGCTTTGCTACTCTATTTATTTTCAGGTTTGTATGGTGGAGCCCAACCACAAAAGGCATCTTATTCTTTTATGCTAACTTTATAAATTATTTGATGTTTATTTAGCTTGTGCATTAAGATGGCATATTTTCCTAGTTTCTTCCTTGCTTTGATGAATGACCTGAATGTGATTAGGCTCTTAGAGAAAAATAAATTTTCTATCCAATTAATCAACTCAAAACTAAAAATAAATAACTCATAACCTCACCTAAAGCCTAGGTTATAAAATAAGATAAAATATTTAGCAACCTCTTAGCTGGATATTGTATATTTTCACATCATGCATAAAAAGCATCTTGTTTCACTCTTATTATTGAGGGCTTCCACCTTTGCTAGGGAACTTGGCTTGACCTTTATGAGCCATGGTAGAAACACACTTTCTTTCTTACTGATTTTGGTCCATAATCCAATTTCTCATGCATTAGGCATATAAATCCTAAAGCTTGAGTCAAATGAATTATCAAAAAATGAAAATAAAACATAACAAAATTTGCATTATATTTAAGTCATTAATCATGCCCTACGTGATCTAGTCTCTTTGGGAGTGTGTTTAAGAACTTAGTCTCTTTCTAAATAAATAACAACTTAGCTATCTTGCAAAAGCATCTGACTTGCCTACATGTATTTAAAATCATAGGAAGAGTTAGTTTGCAACCACCCCTAGGCGGGTTGTAAGTCCAACTGTCAAGTGGTTTATCCTCTCTTGTGGAGGTAAACCAAATACCCATTTTTACCTTAGATTTAGGTCATGCCTTGGTCCTCGCTAATGCTCCCTAGATTTAGGTTCAGAGGTTGCTACCTCCTTTTGTGAGCTATAAGCATAAATCCTCACCTCTTAGACATTTCCACGATCATGTGTTGTGGAATTGTAAGCCCTATATTTCTAATAAAAATTCAACTCAAACAAATAAATCACTTCAATTTCAAAAATATAAAGCCCAACCATAGGATAGTTTGGGATGCTCACTAGGCTTCCTAGTATCCTAAGCATCCCCTACTTATCTTTCTTTGGTTTTGATAATAGCTCCCTCCTCTTGATCAATCCCATTTGATCTTCTAAAAAATTAAACCAATTGATTGATAGTCCTATATTTAAAATCTTTGGAGATAACAATCATTTACCTTAATCGAGAGTATTCTTAAGGAATCTCATTCCTTCAGATGCAATTAACTATGGGAGCTTGCCTCCATAGGGAACTTAACGAACCCAGTTTAAAATAAACCTTGCTTTACTTTTCCATATAAACTAGGGGAAGAATCTCTGGTACATTACGAAGTCCCATAGTCCTTAGGAGTCCTTATTAAGGTAATTAGGTGCATTATAGGATGGTGACTTTTATCTCTCGAGATAGTACATCATTCCTCAATGTCATACCCAATCACCCTAATAAGAATATCCATGGATCTACGTGGTGTCCAACACAAGAAAGTTGTTTTATTTTTATTCTTCATTTATTTTCTCTCTCTCAGAAAGATGGATGAACGATGAAAATAAAATAAATTTTCACCACAGTGCTTATAATTTAGGTATATGAAGTGAAGGTCTCTTTCCTTTAGTCATATATAGATTTACATAATTTTGAAGATAATGGGTATATAGTCTGGACATCTCGGGAATACGAGACTTTAAGTAGCCCCAAGGAGTTCATTTGATTATCTCACTTCCCTGGTTTAATAATGGCACGTACCCATTTAATTTCTTTCCTGTGTATATTGGTATTAGAATTTGGATATAACTTTAATTCACATATATAAGTATTTCAATTAAATAAAATATGAGCCCTGCATGATTTTCATTCTTACAATTATATGTACATTCATATGTATTTAAGAATATCAAGTATACCGGACATCCCTGAACAGAGACTTTAAGGAGGTCATTTGATTACCTCACTTCCCTGGTTTAACAACGACACATGCTTGATTAAAACTTTTATACATATATATGTGTATTTGATAAAAGGGTTAAAATCCCCTTTTCTACTAAAAATACATGCATCTATATCCTTTAAGTCATTAGATTACATTACATGTGAATTAGTGTTCTCTTTCTTATGATATATATATATATATAAATGGGTTTGAACAATAATGAGTATATAGTTTGGACATCTCGAGAATATGAGGCTTTAAGTAGCCCCAAGGAGGTCATTTGATTACCTTACTTCTCTGGTTTAACAATGACACATACTCATTTAATTTATTTCATATGTATATTTGTATTAGAATTTGGATAGAGCTTTAATTTATATGTATAAATAATTCAATAAAGTAAAATGCAACTTTCAAATATATGCATCCATCATAATTTAAGTGTGCAAAATATGTTGCATGTACAGATACACAAAGGATTGAATCATATGCATGTTATAAGTAAAGGAAAGGAATGGTTCAACATGTGCTATGTGGTAGTAATCCAACTATATTAATCTTAAGATGCCTTTCATATTGGATAGGATTATTTAGAGTTAACCTAAACTTAAGATTAATAAAATGTTTAATAACCCATTCTCTAAAGAGAACTAAGTCATCAAAATGTGCTTTAGAAAGTAGCTTAAGATAGGAATGAAGGAGGGTAATCCTCTTTCCTCTCTTTATAATAGTTAGATGCTAAGTGCAAATCAAACGAAGCCAAATAAACATAAATTAAAATTCATAAGTCAACTAAACAACTTGAAGTGGAATCAACCTCTATGGTTAAATTAAATTCTTCGACAATTAAAAAAATTATAACTCTAATGCTTAGTTAAGACATACTACACAAAGCCTTAGCACACACATTAAAATTAAGTCACCACTTCTAGTCCTAAGTTAAGACGGTGTATGTGTGATGTATGTTTTATTTTATGATGTAATATTTTAGACTAGATGTTAGGGTGTATGTTTCGTAGACTGGATGTTAGGCCACTCTTAGCCTAATCTTGTCTTCTATAGGGGATTATGCTTATAGGGTTGCTTAAAGATAAATATAAATGCTTTTCCTGTAGGTTGCTTACACCCCCTAAGCATAATCTAAGTTAGGACAGGTGGGCTTGGTTACTTATGTGCAGGGTGATAAGTCTAAATTATAAAATATAACTGCTTGGGATTGTATGTATGTTTATCTAACATCCATTTTACAGGTGTAGTTAGATTTACTTTTCATATATAAATGTAATTTTTGGCAATATGAATTAGGATTAGTGCTATGGGGGATTAGCATGAGCAGTGACTAGAAGTCTTAGTCCTGGAGTGTCCTGTGATGCATTTGGAGAAAATCAAACTAAAGAAAGAAGATATCAAGATATGGAGAATGAAGACCCCCATAGCATCTATTCATTTTTTATTATAATTATTCCTTCATATTACAGGTTGTATAAGGGTAGAGCTCGGCTACCAAATTCTCTCTTTTCTGGAGTGTACGACTATACCCGACCACACTGGCCATTTATTCTTTTATGGTAGCTTATAAAAAATTGTTTGATGATATGTTTAAATTGTGCATTAGGATTACATGATTTTCATAGTTTTTTTATGATTGATGCTTTAATGTGTGGCCTGGATGCGGTAGACTCTTAGGATAAAAATTAATTTTTCTACCTAACTAATCACTAATAATTAAGGTTTTAAATAACTCATAACCTCATCATAAAGTTTAGTCAATAAACAAGATAATTAAAAGATTTAGCAACCCCATAGCTGTATGGTTGCAAGCATATTCTTTCTTCCTTGAATATAGGGGATCTCCGTCCTTGCATAATAGAGGAATGCTTATCCTGTGAGGGCATCCCTTGTGGTGGAGAACACCCTCTTCTCATTGATTTAGCTAATAATCCATTTCATCATGCATTTAGGCAATAAAAATCCTAAGCCCTTGTCCAAAATATTGTGTCAAAATGAACAAAATTTGAAAAGATGTTGCATTTTTGGACTAAGTCATATGCTTGTACCTCTCATGCTCTAGTTTCTTAGGGAGTGGGTTTAGGACTTTAGTCTCTTTCAATTAAATAACAAGCCTAACTATCTTATAATTTCATAAGATCATACCACATGGATTTAAAACGTAGGAGGTGTTAGCTGGAGGCCATTCCAGGCAGTTGTAAGTTCAGAAGTCAAACGTGTTTATTCTTTCTTATGGAGATAAACCCTTGTGTCCATCTTTCGCTTAGATTTAGGCTGTGCTTCAACTTGTGTTAGAGCTCACTACATTTAGGATCTCAAGTTATTATTTCCCTTAGGCTACAAGTATAAATCCTCACCTCTTAAGCATTTCTATAATCTTATGTTGGTGGATTATAAGCCCTAGCAATCTAATAAAATCTTAACTCAAACAAATAAGTCTCCTCACTTTTAAACATATAAAGCCTCACCATAGGGTAGATTGGAGTGCTCACTAGGCTTCCTAGTACCATGAGCATTTCATATTTATCTTCCTTTAGATTCCAAAATAAGTCTTTCCACTTGATCTATCTCACTTGATTTTTCAAACATAACCAATCCTTTGATAGCCTTAACCTTGCAATCTTTGGAGACAATAATTGCCTACCTTAATTGAGAGTATTCTTAGAAAATCTCATTTCTTGGATGTAATTAATTATGGAGGCTTGCCTCCATAGGAAACTTAAGAATCCAGCTTAATATAAACTCTGCTTTACTTTTTCATATAAATAATGGGAAATATCTATAGTATATTCGAAGACCCATCATGCCTTAGGAGTCCTTATTAGGTGATTAGGTCCATTATAGAGTGATGTCTCTATCTTTTGAGATAATACATCATACCTCAGTATTGTACTTGATCACTTCAATAAGTATCCCCTATGATCTGCATGGTGTCCACCCCACATCCTAAAATAAAGATCACAAAATTATTTATACATGTGAATTAAAGCTCTATCCAAATTCTAATACAAAAATACATATGAATGAAATTAAATAAGTATGTGCCTTTGTTAACTAGGAAAGTTAGATAATCAAATGACCTTCTTGAGGCTACTTAAAGCTGCATATTCTTAGGATTTCTAGACTATATACTTATTATCACTTAAACACATGTAGATCTATATATGAATTATAAGAAAGACAGCATTACCTTTACATGTAATACATTTTAGTTATTTAAATGGCTATGGATGTATGCTTTTTAATAGAAAAGAGGATTATCATTCCATAATTAAACACACGTATACATGCATAAAAGATATAAGTAAGTACGTGCCATTATTAATGAGGGTAGTGAGATAATCAAATGACCTCCTTGGGGCTACTTAAAGTCTCGTTTACCCAAGATGTCCAGACTATATACTTGTTATCTTAAATACATATGCATGTATACATAATTAGAAGAATAAAAAGTATGCAAAAAAATTGTATTTTGTTTAGTTGAATTATTTATAAATATGAGTTAAAGCTCTGTCCAAATTCTTATATAAAAATACACTGAAATGAAATAAAATAGGTACGTGCCTTTGTTAACTAGGGAAGTGAGGTAATCTAATGACCTCCTTAGGGCTACTTAAAGCTTCATATTCGTGGGATGTCCAGACTATATACCCATTACCATTCAAACTTATGTAAATCAATACATGAATGGAGGAAAGGGAGCTTCACATACTTAAGCACATAACTTATATATATATATATATATATATATATATATATATATATATATATATATATATATATATATATATATATATATATATATATATATATATATATATATATATATATCCATAATTATTATAGTTCCAAACATTATTATTTATTTAGAAACTTTGAAAAATAAATTTGGATTTAATAGTGATAATAGCCACACATATAATAAGTTAAGTCAACACATGCAAGCTTACATAAATAAATTCCATTTGATTCATTTAAATTTGAAAAAGATGAATGCATGAAACCACATGACATATAACATTTAATATTATTGAGAAGAAATCACTAAATATAAACATGTGGTTCATTTAATCACATTAATTCTTAAGGACAATCACATCACATAAGATTACTTAAAGAAAACCAAAGCTTCTTATTGATTTGATTTTAGATTTGGGTTTGATTTAAAGAAGAGATAAATTATTATTTGTTGCTTTAATCCCATTCTCATGTTGCTAATCTTGATTTATTTAAGGAAGGATAATTAGAAAAATTTTATGAATTAATTAAGTTAAATCATTAAGCAAATTATTTGATTACCCTTTCCTATGCTTCTTTAATTTAATTGACCATTTAATCGTGAGCCATAAATGATATGAACATGTGAGATAAGTAAAATTGCGATGCTCCTAAAGGACCTAATGCAATTGGCTCATGATTAAAGATTAATTAAATTAAAGAATCTAATTAAGTACTTTTGAGATTTTTCCACACTTATGAGTTAATCATAATTTACTTACGAGCTTTTATGTTATTAAACATATAAAGAGGAACCCTTGATGTCATTATTAACTATCTGATGTGATTTTCATTTCAATTTAATTTGATTTAACTACTTAATTGATTAATTAAGCACTTAATTGATTTTCAAGTTAATTAACCCTCTTTAATGAAATGAATTTATAAAAACAATTAAGAAGGATGTCCTAATCACTCTCCCTCTTCATCTCACTGTTAATGAGTGGTTAATAAGTTTTAATTTAATTAATTTTTATTGTTTAAAAATTTAATTAATTATTAATTTGATTAATTAAGTAATTAAGATTTAAATTATCAATTTCTCTAATTACCTAAGCAATAAATTCCAAGAAAATTATGAGAGATAGAGGTCATCCCATTAAATCAATTCCCCAAGTTTTGAATTAATTACTTAAGTAATTAGAATTCAATTAAACTAATTAAATATACATTCAAACCATAATTAAGCCTTAATTACTATTCAAAATTACTTTTAATTATTTTTATTAAAATTTTCTCTATTGTACTTTTAAAATGAATATTTATTTGTATTTTTTGAATTTTTCAACAATTAGTTATGATTTTTCAAAGTTTCAGCCGTTAAAATGAGTAATTAACCCCTAATTAAACCTACTGCCATGCATTGCGATATGGATGCTTTCCATGTGGCAATGTGAGATTGGTTATTTAAACCTGTCCGAAGAGGCGCTGATATGGCTGCGGCAGATGCGATTTCATCCCTGTCGTTCGATCTAAGATCGGACGACGGAGATTAACCCGTAGTTTCCAAGGGATAAATCAGATTAAATCTAATTGCAAGATCACTGCCGTCCATTCCAATCACACAAAATGGATGATGGATGATGCATCGCCCCTTGAGCGATGGAAGACGGATCCTGTCTGCCTTCCTCCGCCAAAATCGAGCTCGCTGGAGCTCGGGGATGCTCGGGATTGACGCCACTCCTTCAGGGA
Organism: Cymbidium sinense; assembly: GCA_021442155.1. NCBI lineage: Eukaryota > Viridiplantae > Streptophyta > Magnoliopsida > Asparagales > Orchidaceae > Cymbidium > Cymbidium sinense. The sequence continues at coordinate 119,287,469 of CM038216.1, forward strand.
AGTGATCTATAAGGATCCTATAGTTTGATTCGCATGACATTCATATTTCCATCAAAAAGGGCCAAAATAATTTAAGAAATCTTGGTTTAATAGAATAGTACCTCGCCTGAGCTCAAGACCGACGGAACTGACCGAGATAGCCTTGCATTGATGAGGCGAAGCTCTGTTGAGAAGATGGTGTGATGCCTCCCTGGCCGGTTTGTCTATGGACCAAACGCCGCTTGGATGCTCATTGGGGTTAGTCTAGTTACTTCTGGTGCTCAAAATTCTCTGGGGAGAGTTCGTTTCACCTCGCTGGAGCTTGGTGAACATGTGGGAAGAGTTAATTGAAGTGGGGTTGAGTTTTGGTGGAGATAGTTAGAGTTAAGCCTTGGGTTGGCTTGGTTTCATTTTCTCTGGTAGTAGGGAATCTTGGGGAACTTGGGAGAATGCTCTAACAGCTCGTCTCAGTGGGCTAGGCCTTTCTGTGACTTCAATTGTCAGGTTTGAATTGAAATGTGGTGGGGAATCAGACGACCAAGATTGGCTTGGCCTTTAGTGGCTATCCTGCCATCGTAGGTGGTCGTGAGTGGCAGGAAAAGGTTGAGGTGGCTCGATTTGGTAGGATGAATGAGGGAAGGTGGTTGCCATGAGGGGAGAGTCGGTGTCCTTGGGTTGCCAAGTGTGCCAATGGATTTAGAGAGGTGAACTCACCTCCACTTGGCTCATGGCTGAACCAATCACCTTTAGGTCCCGTGAGCCAGTGTCCCTCTTGCTTAGGTGGAGGCCTAGTAGGCAGCCATGTGGAGGGGAAGTGTATTGGACCATTCAAATGGGGGTATTTGTCCCATTTGGCAAGATTTACCTATTGAGTTTGGGTCAATTTGGGTCAAACATGGGTTGGGTTGGATTTGGGCTGACCCAAGGTGAGCCAAGGATGGATCATGCCAAGTTTCATTGGATTTGAGCTTGGTTTGGCTTAATTTGACCCATTTAGGTCAGATTAGGCTAGGTTGGGTTAGGTTGACCAATTGGCCAAATTGGGTCAAACCAAGGCTTCGGTCAAGTTCAAAAAATGATTTGAAATGTTTCAGTGTAATTAGTTTGGGTTGGTTTGGCTTTGATTTTAATTTGACCCATTTAGGTTCAAATGGGTCAAATAGGTCAAGTTGACCAATTTGGCCAAATTGGCCAAATTGGCTTAGGTTAGGCATTGGTTCATTATTCAATTGATCATTTGAAAGTGATTGTAGGCTTTAATTTCAATCAATTTAGATTTAGGAATGATTTAAGCTAAGGGTCAATTTGGGTTAAATGGGTCAATTGGGTTCAATTGGCCAAATTGGGTTCAATTAAGGCTTTGATCATGTTTAATACTCAATTTGGAATGAACTTGAGCCATTAGTTGCAATCAATTTGAGTTAGATTTTGATTTAACCCAATTTGGCCCTTTAGGTCAAATTGGATCAACTTAGGTCAAGAGGGTCACTTGGGTTTGGTTTGACTCAATTGATAGTCAAGTTATGTTCAAGGAATGATTTTAGGTTGATGTAAGTCATTGGTTTCAATTGATTTGGCTTAGGATGAAATTTGGTTCATTTGGCTCATGTAGGTTAAATGGATTGGTTTGGTCAAATGGCTAGGTTGACTTGGTTTGACCCAATTGATTGTAGTTGATCAATCAAGGATGATCAACAATTATTGTAGGAGTTTTTGATTGGTTTGATTCAATCCAATTTGGGTTGGATTAAAGATTGGTTCAAATGGATCCTTTAGGTATCTTTGGGTCAAATGAGCCTAAATGGGTTAATTGGTTTGATTGAGGTTTGAATTGAGTTTATTTGAGTTTGAGTATTGATTTGGAATTGGTTTATAGCTTTGGTTGCAATTAATTTGAGTTCAAATGGATTTTGGCTTATTTGAGTATTTAAAGTCAAATGGGTCAGGTTACGTTTGGTTGTAGATTTGGATATGGTTTGGAATCATGATTGAAGGATTGAATTGATTTGAGAAAATCAATTAAATTTGATTTGGATTGAAGAGACTTGGCTAAGTTCATAGGATTAAATCATAGGGCTCAGGATATGTTTGATTTGGTTTGATTTGATTTGAGGACTTGAATTTGATTATAGATTTGATTTGGAAGGATGATTGAAGGATCAATTGATTTATGAGAAAATCAATTGAGTTTGATTTGGGATTGAAGGAAATTTGGCTAAGTCCATAGAATTAAGTCATGGGCTTGGGATATGTTTGATTTAGTTTGATTTGAATTTGAGTTGGGGTTCAATTGGAATTGGATGTGTTAGTTTGATATTGGATTTTGGCTAAGGAGATAGGTGTAGATTTGGTTAGGCTATAAGCTAAGTAAGTCTTCATAGGTCCCAAGGCATAGCATAGATTGAAGAGAATTTGGCTAATTATTTTGAGTCTCTAGGCTTAGATTAAGTATCCACTTAGCCACTAGAAGTGTCTTAAGACTAAGGAGCTCTTAGTGTCTAGAAGACTCCTTAATCTATGATGGTAAGATTAAATCCTCACTCCAAAAGTGAGGTCAATAACCTTTATAAGCCTCCCAAAGCAAATCCTTAAGTTTTTCTAGAGCTCTCCTTATACCTTATTGTCAGTGAGACCAGTCCCTTTCTCAGCCCGAACATACCAAACACCCAAGCTCACAAAAACTCAATTCAATCTAATTCCTCTCTTCCATAGCTTCCTCATACTTCGGTGAGCAAGAACAAATTGAGGAGCATTCAATTTAGCATTAGAGATAGGAGTTTAATCAAACTTTAGTGAATTCACTGCACTGGCCTTTGCACACATATTAGATTGATTGATCACCGATCTTAGACTTAAGTTAGGATGGTATTTTGATGTGATATATTGATTTTCTTATTTTATGATGTACTATTTTAGATTGGATATTAGGAATATTTGTGTATTAGTATGGATGGCAGGACATTATTTATTAGACTAAAGATATTTTTGGTAAAATATTATGCATAATTAATGGTGTTGCTATAATAATTAAAATACGTTAAATGTTCCAGCTTGTAAGTGCTACTTGCCCCTTTGAGCATAGCTTATTAGGACAAGCGGGCTCAGTACCTATGGGTGCTAAGTCTAACTGCATGATATATAATTGCTTAGAGTCTATGTGTATTATAGCCAACCTCTAATTTGCAGATTTAGTTAAGATTTTTTTAGAATCTTTAAATATATTTTTATAATAGAATATGATTAGAGCCATATAGTTTAGGATGAGCAGAGACTAGAAAGAATAGACTTGAGAGGCCTTGTGATGTATAGAGGATCTTTGATTTGAAAAAAATAAATAAAGATGAATACCCACATGGCTTGCTTTAATTTCATTTATGTAATTATAACCCGAGCTGTATAAGGTTTATGCTTAACAATGCACATTTTTCTTTTTATGGGTTATATAGTGGAATTTGATCGCACCAATATCTTATTATTCTTTTAATTTAATTGAATGTTTGGTGTGTTTTGATCGCACATTAGATATGACATTTTTTCTTAAGTTTCTTAAAATATGATGATTGCTGCATGGTCTAAATTTTGTTAGGCTCTTTGGACTTATAAATTTTCTATCTAATTAAATGAACAATTTTAACTTAAAACTAATACAACTCATAACCTCGCTATAATTCCATATAAATTAATCAATAAAATTAATTTAGATGTCATAAGTTTGTGATGAATGTGGATAACATCATGCATGCATATTGCCTTCTTTCCTTGAAAAAAAGGGATCTTCACTCATTGCATGATAAGAAGAGTGCAGGATCATTGACAACAACCACTTGATTGAAGAAGACCCTTCTCGTGGATTGGTCAATAATTGAATCTTATCATACATGTAGACATACATATCTACTCAAGCCTGACTCAAAAATAAATAAAATATATAGTTTTATTGCATTAGTCTAGGACATACTTTCATACCAATAATGATCTACATTTTTAGGGAGTAAGTTTAGGATCTTAGACTCTTTTCTAATAAATAACAACTTATCTATCTTGTATTCATAATATTTGGCTATATGATTTTAACTCATAGGAGGTGTTAGACAACCACTTTAGACTATTATAAGTCCCTAAGAGTAGAGATACTGTGGTGTTTATTTTTGGATGTGTTCGGGTGAACACCATGCAGATCATAGGAGGTACTTATTGAAGTGATCAAGTATGACATTAAGGAATGATATACTATCTCGAAAGATAGAAACATTACCCTACAATAGACCTAATCACCTAATAAGGACTCCTAAGGCATGATGGGTCTTCATATATACCAAAGATTCTTCCCCTATTTTACATGAAAAAGTAAAGTATGACTTATTTTAAGTCGGGTTCTTAAGTTCCCTATAGAGGCAAGCCTCCATAGTTAATTACATTCTAGGAAATGAGATTTCCTAAGAAAATTGTCAATTAAAGTAGTCAATTATTATCTCCAAAGATTTCAAGGTTAGACTATCAATAAATTGGCTATTTTGGAAAATCATGTGGGATTATTTAATTGGAAGACTTATTTTTGGAATCCAAAGAAAAATAAGTAAAAATGCTCATGATATTAGGAAGCCTAGTGAGGAGTTCAACCTATCCAATGGTGAGGCTTTATTTATTTAAAAGTGAGAGGATTTATTTATTTGAGTTGAAGCTTTATTAGATTGCTAGGGCTTATAATGCATCAACACAAGATTGCGAAAATTTCTAAGAGGAGATGATTTATGCTTGTAGCTCAAGGGAAACAACAATATTGAACCCTATATCTAGGGAGCTTTAACACAAGTTAAAGTATGATCTAAATCTAAGCAGAAAGGGGACATAAGGGTATACTCCACAAGAGAAAATATACATGTCCAACTCTTCTAGAATTACAACCGTATTGAGTGGCCGCCAGCTAACACCTCCTACCATTTAAAATCATGTAGTATGATCTTATGCAATTACAAGATGGTTTAAGATGCTATTTAATTTTGAAAGAGACTAGAGTCCTTAACCAACTCCCTAAGAGATTAGAGCATGAGTGGTATGACCAAATGACTTAGTCTAAAATGTAAAATCTTTTCAACTTTTATATTATTTTGACACATTCATTTGGACAAAGGCTTTGGGATATTTATGCCTAAATGCATGATGAAATTGGATTGTTGGCCAAATCAAAAGAGAAAGAGGATGAAGCTCCATTAGAAGAGTTATTCTCATAGGTCAAGCAGTCCTTAAAGTACGAGAATAGAGGCCCTCATTTTGCAAGAGTGATTCGATATGATATGCATGATGTTAGACATACAACATACACCTAAGGGGTTACTAAATCTTTTAATTATCTTGATTATAACTTAAGCTTTAAGACGAGGTTGTGAGTTATTTTAAAATTTAATTATGAGTTGTCAGTTGGATAGAAAAATAAATTTTCTCTTAAGAGCCTACCACATCCAGGCCACACATACAATCATCAATCATTAAGAAACTATGAAAATCATATTTTCTATTATGCAATCTAAGCATAACATCAATCAAACATGAATGGATTTCATAAAGAATAAGAGGCTGGTGTGGTTGGGTACCGCTGTACACCCCATAAAAGTGAAAATATTGGTAGCCGAGATCTACCCTTATACAACCTGGAATTACAAAATAATAATTACAATTGAAGTTAAATACATGCTATGAGGTCTTCATTCTTCATTTCTTCTTTCTTCTTTCTTCTTTCTTCCTTCTTTAATTAGATTTGTTCCAAGGCATCACAAGGTATCCTAGGACTAAGCCTTCTAGCCACTACTCATCCTAATCTCCATAGCACTAATCATAATTCCTATTATAAAATTATGTTATTATGGAAAAGTAAATCTAACTACACCTGCAAAATATATGTTAGTTAAACATACATATAATCTTAAGTAGTTATTTTTTATAATTTGTACTTAGCACTCTGCACATGGGTAACTAAGTCCAAATGTCCCAATTTGGATTATGCTTAGGGGAATAAGCAAACTGTAAAGAGAACATTTATATTTATTTTTAAACTGACCCTTAAGCATAATCCCTTGAAGAAAATAAGGTTAGGCTAATAACGACCTAACATCTAGTCTACGAAATATACATCCTAACATCCACTCTAAAATATAACTTCACAAAACAAATTATAACATCACACATACACCATCCTACCTTAGGACTAGAAGTGGTGGCTTAATTCTAATGTGTGTGCTAAGGCTTTGTGTGGTATGTCTTAATTAAGCATTAGAGTTATAATTCTCTAAATTTGAAAATTGTTCAAGTTAATATGAGGGTTGGTTTCATTTCAAGTTGTTTAGTTGATTTAAAAATTTTAATTTATATTTTGTTTTGTTTTATTTGATTTACACTTAGTATCTAAGTGTTGTAAAGAGAAGAAGGAGGCTTAGCCTCTTTCAACCCTACCTTAAGTAGTTTTCTAAAGCATATTGTTATGATTTGGTTTCTTTTAATGAATGACTTATTTAATATATTTTATTAATTCTAAATTTGGGTAACCTTAAAGAATCCTATTCAACATGAAAGGCATCTTAAGATTAATGTGGTTGGATTACTATCACATAGAATATGTTGAGTCATTTCTTTTCATCACTTATAACATACATGACTTCACACTTAGCATAGCTATCTCACTTTTGGAGTGAGTTCTCAATTTTCTCATCATAGACCTAGGACTCTTATAAATACTAAGAGTTTCTTAGCCTTAAAATAGTTCTAGTGATTAGGTGAACACTTAACCTAAACCTAGAGACTTAGAAGGTTTAGTTATAGGTGTGGGTTATGCCTTAGGGACTTAGGAAGACTTGCCTACCCTATAGCCTAAACTCAATCCATGCTTTCCTTCTCAAACCAAACCTCAAATTCAGTTTGAATACCAAATCAAATTTCCAAAATTCACAATCAATCCCATGATCAAATCCAAGCGCAAAACCCTTTCTAACCTTTATGATTTTATCTCATGGACTTAGCCTTAGCCCTAACCAAATTCAAATCAATCCAAATTCAATTGATCTTCTCCAAGATCAATTAAATCCCCCAATAATTTACTAAAATTAAGTCCAAACTCAATTCCAAATGATTGAAACCCAAAATCAAATCCAACTCTCAAATCCTTCCTAAGCCATATGACCCACTGTCATAAGCTTAGCCTAAACTCCCCTTTAAACCAAATCAAAATCAATTAATTTCTTTATAAATAAATTATTCCATCATTTATATTTATAAAATATAAATGAAATCCAAACCCAAATGACCAAAACAAAATCAAATTAAATCAAATCGAACCAAGATCCTTCTTAAGCCATATGGATCCACCTCCATGAGCTTAGCCAAATCTCAACCCAAATCAACCCAAAATCAAATGATTTCTTTATAAATAAATTATATATTCATTTATATTCATAAATATAAATGAAACCCACATTCTTATGATCTAAACTAAATCAAATTAAATCAATCTCCTTCTTAGCCCTTTTGACATGCCTCCATGAGCTTAGTCAAATCTGCTTCCAAATCACTCCAAACTCAAGTGATTTTCTCATAAGTCATCTATATCTTCATTTATATTCCCAAATATAAACAAAATATAAATTAAAATAGCCAAAGCCAAATACAAAATCAAATCAAAACCTAATTCAAACACTTTAAGCAAATTCCTTGAACTTGGCCAAAACCCATCCAAATCAAGTCAAAATCAAAAGATTTTCTCTTGAATAAATCATTCCTTCAATCATCTATCCAAATATAAATGAAACCTACAATTGTTTAGCCAAATTGAAATCAACCCAAGTCAAACCAAAACTTAGCCCTTTTGACTTGAAAATTCCAAATGAACCAAAACCTATCATTGCCCAAATTGATTGCAATTGGATTTATATTTCAATCCTAAACTCATATATAAATCCAATTAAACCTTAATTAAGCTAAAACCAAGCTAATTGACTCATTTAGGTCCACTTGATCAAAAGTGGCCTAAAGAACCCATATGAACCAAGTTTTGATCCAACCCAAATTGGATTGAACCAAGCCCATCCAAATCTCATACCATGATCATTGGTCAACCTAGGATGATCAGTTGCCTTGAATTAGGTCAACCAACTCAACTTGGCCATTTGACTAAGTCAACCCTTAGCCCATATGAAATCCAAACTAGCCAAAACTCACCATACACCAAATCAATTGAAATCATTGACTCACACCAACTCATAATCAATGATTGAACATGACTTGACCATCCATTGAGCCAAACTAAGTCTAATTGGCCATCTAATTGGCCATTTGACCCAAGTTGACCCAAATTGGCCTAAAAGAGAAAAATGGGTCAAACCATGATCCAACCCAAATTGTTTGCAACCAATGACTCAAGTTCATTCCAAAGTGATTATTGAACTTAACCAAAGCCATAATTGAGCCCAATTTGACCAATTGGTCAACCTAACCCAACTTAGCCAAAATTGACCTAAAGGGTCTAATTGGCCAAAATTCAAATTAAATCTAAATTGATTCAAACCACAGCCTACAATCATTTTTAATTGACTCGCTGAACTTGAACCAACACCCAACCCAAGCTAATTTGGTCAATTTGGTCAAATTGGTCAACTTGACCCATTTGACCCATTTGATTCCAAATGAGCCAAAATCAAACCTAGGTCAAATTAATTGAAACCACTTGAAGCAAAACTCGTTAAATCATCATTTGAACTTAACCAGGCCTTAGTTTGAACTAATTTGACTAATTGGTCAACCCAACCCAACATGACCCAAAATTGAGCCAAATCCTTTGAAACTAATCCATGACATCTTGGGAGTTGATCAAACCCAACTCAAACCCACTTGGGATCAGCCCAAAATCAGCCCAACCCCATTTGGAACCACATCTAAGGAAAATCCCTCATGGATCCTCCCCTCACATAGGATTCCACCCATTTATGGCAAAGTCAACTCTCCCATCACTTTTGACAGCCATCACACACCCCAAATGGGGTTCTACCTAGTCTTTTAGCCCACTCTAAGTGAGCTAGGATTGCCCACATCCCATCATCTCATTGGGATTTTTATCCACCTTCTTGAAAGGAGAAAAAGAAGCCCCCAAAGCACTTGATTCTGCACTAACCACACTCGAAGAGCTCCTCTAAGCAACTAATACCCTTTCCCTACTTCCCTTGAGCTAAAAACACCAAAACTGAGCAATTTTCAGCGAGAAGGTGGAGGCTATTGGTGGATACGACATTCCAAGTGGAGGAAAGAGCCTAGATCTATCCCAAAGCTTCATCTTGTAGCTAGGAACATGCTCGGATCAACACCGCTGCCGAAAATCATTCCCTGAGGTAATTTCTAAATACTTTAGTTGGCCATAGGATCATTTATTTACTTTAATGTATGCATGATTTTAGGAATTTATCATATATTTCCTTTGCATTCTTCATTTCACATCATTCCCACGTGAATCGGGGTGTTTTTCGATGAGAATCGCTAAAAAATCAGACCCCAAACGGGCCAAATCGTGCGGTTTCACTAGTTTCGGCCTCTAGTTCATTGGTCCTGGGGAAGAAGAGCAGCAGCCATCTGATCTCCCTTTTTCAGGGATGGACAACTGAGATTAGAAGCCAAATCCCTTTAATTTTAGCCCTAAGATCCCTAGAAGCGATCTGGACCATCCGATCTATGATCGGACGGTCCGATCTAGTCTACGCGGATGAGCAGTTTCCCATCATTTTGGCCATGCAAAACTGCAACTCCAATCCATGGTTGACATGTGGTTCTGCACGCCTAGTCAGTGCTGCGTGGCGATGACTGGGTTAAGTAAGAAAATCTAGTTTTCCTGATTTTAAAAGTTATTTAAATCATATAAAACTTTAAAAATTCATAGAAAATAAAATACCCAACAAAAAATTTTAATTAAGGTCTTGTTGGATTCATCTTTTTGAGAAAAATCCAATGAGACCAAAATCCAAAATTTTGATTAGGTATTTTGAGCTTAATTTAGGTATTAGTGAAAAATTAAATTTCATTAATTAAACTAAAAATACAAGTCAGATTGATCTATAGTTTTTAGGGATTAAAAACTAAGTTAAGATACATCTATCATAAAAATTTCAAGTCAAAAGGATTTCTAGATAAGGAGATATTAAATTTTGAAGTTCAAACAATCTATTTTAGTGAAATAAATTAATAGATTTTATAAAATCATGACAAATCATTTAAATTAGCTGAAACTTTGAAAAATTATAACAAATAAAAGAAAAATCATAAAAATGAAAATAAATATTCATTTTGAAGGTATTTCAGAGAGGAATTTATTTAAAATATTTTTAATTTATTTTGAATAGTAATTAGAGCTTAATTAGGTTTAATTTAAGAATTAATTACCTTAATTACTCTATAATTAATTAATTAATTAACCCCATTTTTTTTGAAATTATTTAAGGGGATGCCCTCTACCTCCCCTAATTTTCTTGGGATTTATTGGTTAATTAATTAGGAAAATTAGTTAATTATACCTTATTTACTCTCCTAACTTGATTAAGGGTTAATTAGTCACATGAACAATAAATAAATTAATTATTTGGGCTCATTTATCACTCTTTGATAGTGAGGAGACATAAGGATTAAATTGGGCCTCTTTCCTAATCTTTTCCCTAAGTCACTTCATTTGGAAGATATTTAACCCATGCAGGAATTAAGTTTAAATTTAATTAAGTGATTAACGATTTCATTAACCAAATAAAAATCCAAAACACATCTTATTTTCCTTAATTGATTCATGGGTAGACCTTTAGGTGTTTAATAGCGTAAAGAGATTTAATGAAATTATGATTTGCCCATATGTGTGGAAAAATCATAAAAGTAATTAAGTAAGATCCTTAAGCTTAATTAAATATTAATTATGAGTTAATTTTATTAGGCCCTTTCATTTCATAAGACCATTGCTAATTTACTTTTCAACTCATTTGCATGTCACATTGGCTCATAATTAGTTAGTTAATTACTTTAAGGTAACATAGGTAGTGGTTAATTAATTGATCTAATTCATACCTTAACTAAATAAATCCATAAAATGAATTTAATTACCTCTCATAAAATAAAATTAACTTACAAACATGGGATGGGATTAGGATTAGCAAACCCTCCTCACTCGTTCCTTAAATCAAATTAATTATGAAATTAAAAATGACATTAAAAAAGCTTTGATTTGCTTTAAATAATTCTATTTGATATGATTGGCCTTAGGGAATTAGTTTGGTTGAATGAAATCACATGCTTATGTTTATTTATTCCTCTCCAATCATATTAAATTTTGTATATTATTTGATTCATGCATTCATATTTTGAAAATATTAATTAAATCAAAGGGTTTTCTTTATGTAAAATTTGCATGCGTTGATATAATTTGATATATGTGTGGCTATTATCACTATTAAATCAAAACTATTTTCAAAAGTTTATAAGTCAACTATAATATTTGGAGTGATGGTTGTTATAGATACCTATAAGCTTGCATGTGTCTATGGTTTAGAACATGTGACATGGAGTTCTCTTTCTTTAATCTATATGGATTTACATAAAGTTTGAATGTTAACAAGTGTATAGCCCATTTAAAAAGGATACAACATTTATTTGAATTCATTTATATGAATTTCTATGTTATAATTTAGATAAAACTTTAGCTCACATGCACATATAATTCAATTGAAAGAAATGCAACTTTTGCATGATTTTTCATTCTTGTAGTCATTTGTACATCATGTGTATTCAAGAATAATGGGTATATTTAGTCTCGACATTTCGGGGATGCAAGGATTTAAGTAGCCCCAAGGAGGTCTTTACCTCACTCCCCTGGTTAACAATGGCAAAGTACTTACTTAAAACTTTTATACACTTGCATGTGCATTTAACTAATGAATGAAAATCTCATTTTTCAACTTTACTCCATATGAATAATAAAATCAATTGAAATACATACAACTTTTGCATGATTTTCCATTCTTGTAGTCATTTGCACATTCATGTGTATTCAAGAATAGTAGGTATATCTAGTATGGATATTTCAGGGATGCAAGGCTTTAAGTAGCCCCAAGGAGGTCTTTACCTCACTTCCCTAGTTAAAAATGACAAAGTGCTTGCTTAAAACTTTTATACACTTCTATGTGCATTTAACTAATGAATGAAAATCTCCTTTTCAACTTCACTCCATATGCATAAGTAATTCAACTGAAAGAAATACAACTTTTGCATGATTTTCCATTATTATAGTCATTGTACATTCATGTATATTCAAGAATAGTGGATATATCTAGTCTAGATATTCCGGGATGCAAGGCTTTAAGTAGCCCCAACGAGGTCTTTACCTCACTCCCTTAGTTAACATGGTGAAGTACTTGCTTAAAACTTTTATATACTTGAATGTGTATTTAGCTAATGAGTGAAAATCCCATTTTCTACAAAGCACACTCATGCATCTTTCATTTAAATTGTGCTAAAAGAAACATATTATATGTATATGTATACTTAGGATTTAATCATGTGCATGCTGCATGTGATGGAAAGGAATGATTGAATATGTGTCATGTGATAGTAATTTAATCAAATTAATCTTATGATGCCTTTAACATTGAATATGATTATTTAAAGTGAACCTAAACTTAGGGTTAATTTAAAATATGTAATAAGCCATTCACTAAAAAGAACTAAGTCTAATTAATATTCTTTAAATATGACTTAAGGTAGGGATGAAAGAGAGCAATCCTCTCTTTTCCTCTCTTTATAACACTTAGTTGCTAAGTGTAAGTCAAATGAAACCAAAGAAAACACTAAGTAAAATTCTCAAATCAATTAAACCACTTAAAAGTTAAATCAACCTCTTATGATTAAACACCCTTTTATACTTAGAAAATCATAATAAAGCTTAGTTAAGGCATACCACACAAGCCTTAATACACACACATTAGAATTAAGTCACTATTTTTAGTTTTATGTTAGGGCGGTGCATGCATGATGTATGTTTTGTTTTATGATGTAATATTTTAGACTGGATGTTAGGGTGTATGTTTCATAGACTGGATGTTAGGCCGTGATTAACTTAATCATATTTTTTGTAGGGGATTATGCTTAAAGGGTGCTTAAAATAAATATAAATGTTCTCTTTTACAGGGTGCTTAAGGCCATGATTAATTTTTCCTATTTTTAGTATAATTTTGTATTAGAAATTAGGATTAGTGTTATGGGGGATAAGGATGAACATTAGCCAGAAGGCTTAGCCTTGGGGTGCCATGTGATGCCTTGAAGTCTATCAAATCAAAAGAAGCAAATCAAATTAAGAAATGAAGGAGATATGAAGAATGAAGATAAGAAGACCCCCATAACATTTATTTATAAATTGTAATTATTATTTCATTTTTCATGTTGTATAAGGGTAGAGCTAGGCTACCCATTTCTCTTTTTTGAGTTGTACGGTAGTACCTAATAGAATCGACCTCTTATTCTTTTGCATTAGATTTATAAAATTCATTGATGGTTTCATTGTATGGCCTGGATGCGATTAAACTCTTAGGCTCTTAGGAAAAAAATAATTTTTCTACCCCAACTAAAACTCATAATTAAAACTTTAAATAAATCATAACCTCATATAAAACTTAGGCATTAAATCAAGATAATTAAAATATTTAGCAACCCCTTAGCTGAATATTATATGTTTCACACCATGCATATCATATTATATCACTCTTAGAAAATGAGGGCCTCCATCCTTGCACATATAGGGAACACTTGACCTATGAGAGCAACCCCTACCGACATAGCTTCACCCTCTTCTCTTTTGATTTATCCCATAACTCATTTCATCATGCATTTAGGCATACAAAAATCCTATGGCCTTTGTCAAAATGAAGAGTCTAAAATAAAATAAAAAGTGAAAAGATTTGCATTAGACTAAGTCATTGCTCATATCACTCATGCTCAAGTCTTTTAGGTATTGGGTTTAAGGACTTGAGTTTCTTTCTAAATAATAATAACCCAATTATCTTGCAAAATTATATGACTTGCCTACATAGTTTTAAAGCGTTGGAGGAGTTAGCTGGCTACCTCTCCAAGTGGTTATAAGTCCAGTAGTCAGGTGGTTTACCCTCTCTTGTGGAGGTAAACCATATACCCATCTTTGCTTAGATTTAGGTCATGCCTTGGCTTATGTCAAAGCTTGTTAGATTTAGGATCCGAGGTAACTATTTTTTCGAGCTATAAGCATAAATCTTCACCTCTTAAGTATTTCCACAACCTTCTATTGATGGATTATAAGCCCTAGCAATCTAATAAAATTCAGCTCAAATAAATAATCGTCTTCACCTCTTAAGTATCTCCAAAGTCTCTCCAAAAATATTTGAACCCCGCTCAACCTACTTGAATTGGTTGAGCATGGGTTCTAAATCAAAATCATATGTCAAAGTCTCTCCTTCAATTGTCAATAATCTCTCCAAAAATTCAATGAACCCCACCCATCATACCTAAATTTGTTAATTGTGAGTTCAAATTCCAAATCAAATTTAGAAGTCAATGATTGTAGACAAATATTAAAGCAAGAATATGACTCAGTTATATTTCAACAAATGTAGTGATTTCAGCACAGTCAATCTATTCAACCTTTAGTAAGTGCAGTTATGATGACTTCTGACAAGTTTGTTTTTTTCCTTCCCTTCTGGTGTGGATATGACCTTGGATCAGGCCAATCTCATCATGACCTCCGCCACACACCTGATTTACTTTGGCCATGGTTTTGAGGGAGTCTAAGTTACTTGCAAGGGGATAACCCTCACAACTATTAGTAGAGAGGAGGTGGTGGGACAGATGCCATTTACCTACTTTGACATTCTGTTTGACTCTGAGTTCCCCTCATTCAAGAGGAAGGCTACTGTGGTTCTCAGACCCATATCAGTGTTAGTGTTAGTACCAGCTACTTCAATATGGGTTCAGTTAGTTGCCCTTGCCATAGCGCCAGTGAGAGCTACTACCTCCACTTTGGTCAACACAAAGGGGAAGATTATCTTGGCTTCTGAGATAGTCTCCTCTACCTTTGAGGCAGGTTCTAGCTCTCACTCTGCTTTGCTTATCTACACCCAAGATCGCAACAAAAATTGAAAGGTCAATCGGGATAATGAGCGAGCAGCCAGGGAGATCGATGTTGCCTCCCACATCGCTAATGAGGGTTCTCCCCGTGAGACCTCTCCACTTCTGAGTGGCAGCAGGTTTCACCCCCTATCGGCCTCAGATGGAGAGGAGGACTACAGGAGGATCACTGCATCTCCTCCACCACCAACATACTTTGAGACATGAGCTAGGGAGCATAGGAGGCCCTATGCTGGTCTTAGGACTATTCTATGCCAGGTGGGCAGAGCCTACGGACGCTCAAAGTTCGGAGCATTATTTGACTTGAGGTCAGTGATTCCAGGAGTGTTAGTGACCGGATCCGTAGGGAGAGAGTCATCGAGGCTCGAGTATCTGCCCAAGCAGACAAGAGAGAGATATAGAGGTATGTCAGGAAGTGGGCGGCCTCCACCCTAAAGGATTTTTTTGATTGTCGCCTCATCAGGGCTGATCATTCATACAACATCATTCTTACGGGCACAGTCTGATGTAGAAGGAGATCTCTAGCTGAGAGCCAATCGGTGTGGCCATCACATTGCTCCACTTACCATCCACCATCGCCCGTTCAACTTACAACATCTACCACCCCAAACAAGCTTAAGAAGCCCCTATCTGGGGAAAGACCATCCCCACTAGTGATCCAGCTATAACACAAGGATCCCACTCCATCCACTCCACTTGTTGAGGTGAGATCGAGCTCCCCTGCTCAACCCTCTACCTCAGCTATGGTTAAGAAGGAGTGGCGACCCAAGAGCATCGTCATCACATCACCACCACCGTAGATAGAGGGATAGAGGGAGGGACATAGACATAGTCCCCATGATAATTGATCCTCGAAATGAGGAAGTCTTATCAGTGGGCAGTATTCGATGCATAGAGATAGATGAGCATAGTCCTATGGTTAGCCATCTGTGGGTGTTCGTATCGGTCTAGGCAGGCATGGTAGATCGATCGATAGATGACATATTAACAAACTACTTTGCCAAGAAAAAATATGAATTCTCGGGAGCGACCATTCAAATCAGGAGAAGGATAAAGTCAGCTTTGATCTTGATATGGATTGCATGTTGGACGACACAGCTGAGATCCACAGGGTTGACACACGAGGATCCTTACAATGTAATCTGCCACCACCTCAGCCATTATACTGCGCGTGTGGCCATTCCCACCATAGTCCACCCAGTGGTACTCCTCTTGAGCCGGTAGCTATTACTTACCTACTCTTGCCGATAGATTAAATAAGCCATATTTGTTCAAGAGGGAGGTTGTTAGAAAAATCTTTAAGAATCTCTTATAGAAACCTTACTTTCAGTTACCTTAGCCCAAGTGGCCGGAGGAAGTGGACAAGAGCAATGATCCTAATTATTGCCCTTACCACCACATGATTAGTCATTTCTTAGAGGATTGTATTACTTTTAAGGATTGGCATAAGCATAGCTACAAGTCAGGTGCCATAGTTATCCTCAAGGAATACTTATTAGAACAACCATTCAGTTCTATTAGGATAATTCTTGGGGATACTTGCGATCCTCTTAGGACAAAAGAAGGTTGGGATATTGCCTTATCTCGAACCTCTAAAAATGTTATTTCTAAAATCAAGAAACTCTCTTTACAGGAGCCTGAGGTAGCTCAAACTTCCTACATCAAGAAAGGTTTGCAAGTTGCCAAAGACAACTTGAAGAAGGACATCGATGCGCGGCGATAGCACTCACCATAGTTGCTCGGGATAGCTAAGCATCATCGAGTCCATCCATCCACCATTCATTTACTACTTCTTCTTCTACTAGCTCCTCTTATACTGGTAGAAGCATTGTGTCAGTGGAAAAGGGTTTTAAATCTCTTAAACTGCTTACTTTACTTAATTTTTTATCATGTATCTCCACCCAAAAAGAAATCAATGAAAAAAGTAAATTTTACTTACATCTTGTCCACTTCTAATACTCTTCATTTTATTCCTGTTGAAAATTCTCCAAGTCTAGAAAATAATAATAACTCTGGTCATTCTAATCCGCTCTCTTCTAATTCAAAATCAGACTTTCCTTTTCTAAATTAATTGGGTTCACCTCTTGAGATTGACTTGGAGTCAACTGACTCTAAGGATCCTATAGGAGAAGGTGTAGGTATACCTACTGTGAAGGTAGAGCTTTCTAAAAGTTCATCATTCCATTAAGTCACTGAAGTCAACCTGTGCAGCTGGAAAGTTCTTCCTCCTATGGTAGCACCTCAGGATAAGGGTAAACAAGTCTAATTCTAGTGAGCAGATAGCCCCTCCACAGGATGCTCCCCCAATGGATATGCTTATGGAGGACAAAGTCAGAGTTGATTACAATATCCTAGCTTATCTTAAAAGTTGGCAGCTAAGTTAAGCATATATGACACCCTTGTCTTATCCAAAGAGATGAGGGAATCTCTGATCAAGGATCTACTTGATCCAGAGATATGCTTAGCTCAGTTGACCACTACTTAAGAGGAGGCACATAGCTCAGAAGATATTCTAGGAGTTACATTCAATGATGAAGACCTACTTCTAGGGATGACTGAGCATAACCGCCACCTTTACATTATAGAGGATATTGGAAGATATAGGCTATCTAGAGTTCTGGTTGACTAGCATGCATCAGTCAACATTATGAGTCTAACAACCCTTTCCTACTCGAGGATCGACATCTCTAAACTCCAAAAAGAGAGGATGATGTTGAGAGGATTCAATGAATAAGGCGAGAGGGCCTTAGGCTCCATAGTGTTACCATTGGAGATAATGATTGGATGATTGAAGCCAAGTTTCATATCATAGACTCAGATATATCTTTCAATGATTTGCTTTGGAGACCATGTATACATGAAAACAATGCAGTTCCATCCTCTCTATATCAATGCATAAAGTTCATGAGAGGTGGGATTGAGTACTTCGCTAAAGGAGATCTCAAACCATTCACAGTTCATGAGATCGAGATATATGAAGATGCAGCCTATTTCCTTACACAAAACTAGCAAGTTCATTCTTGTGAGCTTAGTAAAGATCCCTATGAGGGACAAAAAAAAGAAGAAAAAGAAATATAAATAGAAATAGAAAAGAAAAAAGAGAAAGAAAAAGAAAATAAAATGGAGCCAGACATAGACTCAGGGGAAAATATAGAGCTTGATATTAGATTCCATCCACAGTTCGTTACTCCATTCGAACACATGGGTACCTCCACCGAGCCAGAGCATAGTTTAGAGGCAGCCCTTGAGGTGGAAAGCCTCCCTATTGGCCACCCAATAAGAGGTATGTCTAGCCACAGGACACTGCACATAGACTTAAAATCTAGTTGAGAGGATGAGTCTTAGACTCACTAATCTTCGATAAATCCCTGGTGACACTTGAGCATGATAGTGATGAAGATCGGGCTCCAAAGCAAAGCATAAATGTATTCAAGTCTATGTGCAAAACAATCAGGCATTAGTTGGGAATTTTCAACAACCCACTTTTCTCGTTAAGTTTGGGTTAAAGCCTAAGTCATCCGATGTGAAGACTTAGAGGTTCTTTCTAGGAGCATCATCCTCAAGTCAAGATGTTGATGTAGGACTTGAGGATGATTCATATAAACATTTAATAAAATTACCTTTTAATTGGTACTCACCATGTGTTCTAAACTTAGCAAATAAAGGGTTAATCCATCATACTTGGTCAAAACATAGGTCAGACTATTTTGAAAGGACATGGAAGAATGAATGCAAGAGCTCTCAATTAAGATCAGGACTATGATTTGGTATAGTGGGTCCAGTCGATGATGACGATTACTGCCTAGTTATCACCAATCATTAGGAATCTGATAAGTTCTTTTCAAATTATGCTAACTCTCATATGAGGAGGTATGTTTAGAAACTTTAAATGCTCCAGATGATTTTGAGGTCAGGGATGCACCACTAGAGTTCAAAGAGGACATCAGATCAACCATCGATGAACTAAAAAAAAATCAACTTAGGAATTGAAGATAATCCACATCCGACATACATCAGTTCTTTGTTAAATGATACTAAAACCAATGACTTAGTTAGGCTGTTGACTGAGTTTAAGGATTACTTCGCATGGAGTTACAAAGAGATGCCCAATTTATCTCCTGAAAAGTAGTCCACAAACTAGCAATAGAGCCTAATGCTAACCCTATCAAGCAAGCTCCTAGACACATGCAATTAGATATTGAACAATAGATCATTTCTAAAATCAAGAAAGCCGATCGCTTTATCGGAAAGAAAAAAGACCTACACGGTTGGCTGTCATCCTAGTTAAGAAAAAATGGCCAAATTTGCATTTTGTCAATTTTTGAATTAAATAAGGTATACCAAAAGATGAATTTTTGTACATATGGTGGACATTGCCTCATCTCATGCTATAGGGTCATACATTTCAGCCTTAAAAAATTCGGTGCTATATTCCAGTGGGTCATGACTCGAATCTTCGATGAACTCATTCATCATCAAGTCGAATGTTACATCGATAATCTCATAGTCAAAAGTAAAAAAAGAAAGACCATCTCTTTGCCTTGAGAGTAGTTTTCGAATGATTAAGGCAATTTAACCTTAAAATGAATCCCCTGAAGTGTGCATTCGGAGTAGCTTCAAAAAAATTTCTTTGGGTTTGTTGTTCAACATCGGGGAATTGAAATCAATCAAGAGAAGTTTATGGCCATATTAGAAATGTCACCCCCTAAAAGTCTAACTCAACTCAGATCAATCCAAGGGCGGTTGGTGTATCTAAGATGCTTTATTTCCATCCTGTCATGTTGATGCCAGCCATTCTCTGCACTTGTAAAAAAGGATGTCAAGTTTAAGTGGGATGATAAGTGTCAGCATGTCTTTGAAGATATCAAGCACTACCTGATGATGCCACCAATTCTAGTAGCCCCTATCCCGAACAAGCCATGTATTCTCTACATTACTTCATTAGATGACTCTCTTGGAACTTTGTTGGCCCAAGCCAATGATGAAGGGAAAGAGAATGCACTCTACTATCTCAGTTGTCATCAAATCCCTACTAAGGCAAACTATCCATCTATTGAAAAGCACTGCCTAGTTTTAATCTTTGCATCACAAAAGTTACGGCATTACATGCTTTCTCATAAGCTAAACTTGATCTCTAGGATCAATTCACTATAATTTCTAATGAAATGAATGATGCTATTCGGATTGTTGATGTGTTGGTCTATGATTTTATTGCAGCTCGACATTACATTTGCACTCATTTGTGCGATGAAAGTACAAGCACTAACAGATTTCTTAGCATCACACCCACTTCCTGCTGATTCCTCGCTTAGTGATAACCTCCCCGATGAACAAATCATGAACTTAGGGGTGGCCGACAATCATCGCTAGGAGATGTATTTTGATGGTATGGCTTCCTATCAAAGAGGAGAAGAACCACGATGTACTATCCCAAGAAAGGTAGGGGTAGGAATAGTTCTCCTAACTCCAGACCACGATGTGATGAGATTCTCATATCATCTGTCCAATCTATGCACCAACAATAAAGCTAAATATGAGGCTCTGATTGCCAGTCTGGAATTAACCATTACTCTAAGCATCCAGAATATCAAGGTCTTCAGGGATTCTTAGTTAGTCATCAATCAAATTGCTAGCTCCCATAAAGTTTTAAAGCCTAAGCTCCATCACTACTATAAGTACACTATGGAGTTATTGGCCCAAATCCCAGAGGTTACCATTACATGATTCCTCAAGGAGAAAATACTATAGCAGATGCTTTAGCCAAGCTAAGCTCGCCAAGGAGTGGCATGTCCGAAAGAAGAGTCCATACCAATAAGGGTCCAAAATAGAAAAGTCTTATCTCTTATTGACGTTAAACTCATCAAGAGACTCTCTCTTGAAGGGGAGGTTGCCATTGCCAAAAAAGGATGATAAGTCAGATTGGAGGCAACCATTCATGGATTATCTAAATATAGGTAAACTACCTCAAGAGAAGTCACAAGCCCATCAGATGAAGCAGAGAGGGCTTTCTTATGCTCTCGTGGATGACACCTTGTACTGACAGTCCTTTGATCATATGTGGTTACGTTGTTTGGACAAATATGAAGCCCATAAGATCATGACCGAGGTACATTTATATTTATGCAGAGCGCACCAATCCTGTCCAAAGATGAAAGCCAAGATCAAGAGATTAGGATACTACTGGCCTTCGATGATCACAGAATGCATGGATGTAGCTAGGCGATGCCACTAATGTCAGGTTCATGGTGTGGTCTTACACTAGCCACCAAACATTCTATAGCTTACCTTGGCCTCATGGCCATTTGAGTGTTGAGGTTCCAACATAGTGGGTCTGATTGACCCTCCTTCTTCCAAGGTCATCAATTCATTCTATCTACAACCGACTACTTTTCTAAGTGGGTGGAGGCAATCCCACTCAGAGAAGTCACAGCTCAACATGTGCTCCAATTTTTCAGAAACCATATTGTATATAGGTTCAGGGTGCCTCGATGAATTATATCTAGTAATGGTAATGCATTCAAGAGCACCTTTTCACGGAGACATAGTATAAATCGAGATATTCGGCTACCCGAGGGAAAATGACTTGTAAGCCTTCAACAAAACTCTCATCGGATATTAAGAAGACACTCAAGCACGTAGTGACATGTGTAGTCAGTTGAAGACTTATGCGCCTACCTCACCATAAATAGAACTCCAACTCAATCTACCCCTTTCTTCTTAGTGTATGGGTCTGAACCCGTTCTACCATTAGAAGTCCAACTCCCATCACTAAGGGTAGCTGTGGATAACAAGATCATAATGGAGTAGAACACCAAGCTACGGTTAGAAGAGCTTGAAGGTTTAGAGGAAAGATGCCTATGAGCATGCCAGAACCTCTAGTTATACAAAGCTAAAATGATAGAAGCTCATAACAAATTGATCCATCCTAGAGCTTTTCAAGTATGAGAGCTTGTTTTAGTTCTAAGGAGACCAATTATTGCCCGTCGCAAGATGAGAGGTAAGTTTGAACCTACTTGGGAATGCCCTTTTGTCACATAGAAGGCCTAACAAGGAGGATCTTATCAACTCATAAATTATAAGGGAGTGCGCCTGATGCTTCTAATCAACGGGCTTAACCTAAAGAAATATTATCCATAAATCTTATTTGAAAATAATTATAAATGAAAATTTTCATCTAAAATTCTATCTCTTCCATTTTGTTGAAAACATCTTTGCTTGTGAATCTGTCACGATGTGTTTAAGGTAGGTACAAGGAACCCGAGCGACATCCTATGCTTTTAGCACAACACCAACACAAACTACACACAATCACATATCTTTTGTCTCGGTCTACTTTGATGTGGGATAAATCTCCCTGTAGCACTTACTCATTAGGTGCACTAAGTCGGGCTCACATACTACCCTATCAGTGTGTCATCCCAGTGGTTCCTTATTAGGAGGATGTAAGTCTACATGCTTTTTTTCTGACTTAACCATTATAAACTGATGAGCGCCTTGTTAGTTTGGTAGGCCTTACTGCACGGTCGATCAGCTACCTCATGTTGACTTTGTTTAAGAAGATGTAAGTCTACACGCTTTCTTCTTGAACTAGCCATCATGCACTGACTGGGTCCTATATATTTAAGGCTTAGAATAAGTCCCCCAGTAGCTCCTTTCCTCCTTACTACTTCAAGTCTAGGCCTAGTCCTCCCATGGGACTCCCCGCTTAGTAGTCCCCCTAGATCAGATAACATCTATCCCACTGACGGTAGACTATTCTAATGATCATTTTTGTTTGAGAAGTTGTAAGTCTGCAAGCCTTCTTCTTAGATTGATCGTTGCACATCAACGGACACCTTAGATTGGTTGGTCCTCACTATAGCTATACTTAGGATTTAATCATGTGCATGCTACATGTGATGGAAAGGAATGTTTGAATATGTGTTATTTGATAGTAATTCAATCAAATTAAATTTAAGATTCCATTCATATTGAATATGGTTATTTAATGTGAACCTAAACATATGGTTAATTTAAAATATGTAATAAGCCATTTACTAAAAAGAACTAAGTCTAATTAATATGCTTTAGAAATGACTTAAGGTTGGGATGAAAGAGAGCAATCCTCTCTTTTCCTCTCTTTATAACATTTAGTTGCTAAGTGTAAGTCAAATGAAACTAAAAAAATACTAAGTAAAATTCTCAAATCAATTTAACCAGTTAAAGTGAAATCAATCTCCTATGATTAAACACCCTTTCATACTTAGAAAATCATAACAAAGCTTAGTTAAGGCATACCACATAAGAATTAATACACACATTAGAATTAAGTCACAATTTTTAGCTTTATGTTAGGGCGCTGCATGATGTGATGTATGCTTGGTTTTATGATGTATTGTTTTAGACTGGATGTTAGGGTGTATGTTTAGTAGACTGGATGTTTGGCTGTGATTAGCCTAATCATATTTTTTGTAGGGGAATATGCTTAAAGGGTGCTTAAAATAAATATAAATGCTCTTTTTTGTAGGTTGCTTAACCCCTAAGCATAATCCAAATTAAGACATGTGGGCTTGGTTACCCATGTGCAGGGTACTAATTCTAAATTATTCATATAACTGCTTGGGTTGTATGGTGTGTTTAGCTAACACTTATTTTACAGGTGTTGTTAAATTTACTTTTCTTATTTTTCTTATAATTTTGGATTAAGAATTAGGATTAGTGTTATGGGGGATATGGATGAACATTGGTCAGAAGGCTTAGCCTTGGGGTGCCATGTGATGCCTTAAAGCCTACTAAGTAAAAAGAAGCAAACCAAATGAAGAAATGAAGGAGATATGAATAATGAAGATAAGAAGACCCCCATAACATTTATTTATAAATTATAATTATTATTTTATTTTTAGGGTTGCATAAGGGTAGACCTCAGCTACTCATTTCTCTTTTTCGGGTTGTACGGTGGTACCCAACCGCATCGGCTTCTAATTCTTTTGCGCTAGATTTATAAAACTGATAGATGTTTTGTTTAAATTGCGCAATAGAAACAACATGACTTTTTATAGTTTCTTTCTGATTGGTGTTTGTTGTATGGCCTAGATGTGATTAGGCTCTTAGAAAAAAAATTAATTTTTCTACCACAACTATAACACATAATTAAAATTTTAAATAACTCGTAACCTCATATAAAGCCTAGGCATTAAATCAAGATAATTAAAAGATTTAACAACTTCTTAGTAGAATGTTGTATGTCTCACACCACACATATCATATTATATCACTCTTGCAAAATGAGGGCCTCCGTCCTTACACATGTAGGAAACGCTTGACCTATGAGAGCAACCCCTACCAACGGAGCTTCACCTCTATTCTTTTTATTTAGCCCATAACTCATTTCAACATGCATTTAGGCGTACAAAAATTCTATGACCTTTGTCAAAATAAAGAGTCCAAAATCAAATAAAAATTGAAAAGATTTGAATTAGAATAAGTCATTGTTCATACCACACATGCTCTAGTCTCTTAGGGAGTGGGTTTAAGGATTTTAGTTTCTTTCTAAATAATAACAACCCAACTATCTTGTAAAATCATATGACTTGCATATATAGTTTTAAAGCATAGGAAGAGTTAGTTGGTTGCCACTCCTGACAGTTATAAGTCCAACAGTTAGGTGGTTTATCCTCTCTTATGGAGGTAAACTATATATCTATATTTGCTTAGATTTAGGTCATGCCTTGGCTTATGTGAAAGCTCCCCAGATTTAGAATCCGAGGTAGCTATTTCCTTCGGGATACAAGCATAAATCCTCACCTCTTAGGTATTTCCATAACCTTATGTTGGTGGATTATAAGCCCTAGCAATCTAATGAAAACTTAAACAAATAATCCTCTTCAATTTCAAACATATAAAGCCAAATCATAGGATAGTCTCAAATGCTCACTAGATTTCTTAGTATATGAGCATTCCCTACTCATTCTTTTGGATTCGATAATAAATTTCTCATTTTGATCTATCTCGATTGATTTTCCAAATATAGGCAATTTATTGATAATCTTACCCATGAAATCTTTGGAGATAATAATTTATTACTTTAATCGAGAGTATTTCTAAGGAATTCATCTTCTTTAGGATGTAATTAACTATGGGGGCTTGCCCCCATAGAGAATTTTAAAACCCGATTTAATGTAAACCCTTCTTTATTCATCTATATAAAGTAGGGGAAAAATCTCTAGTACATTCGAAGACCCATCATGCTTTGGGAGTCCTTATAAGGTGATTAGGTCCATTGAAAGGTGACACCCCTATCTTTTGAGATAGTACATCATATCTCATTATCGTTCCCGATCACTTCAATGAGTACCCCCTCAGATCTTCACGGTGTCCTTCTATACACCCAAAAATAAACACCACAATACCTATACATACAACATATTTTGGCATAGTTAAATGATTATGAATGCATACATACTTAGTGAAAAAAATGAGATTTTCATTATCTAATCACATACACATACATATGTATAAAAGATGTCAGCAAGTACGTGCCATTGATAACAAGGAAAGTGAGATAATCAAATAACCTCCTTGGGACTACTTAAAGCCTCGTATTCTCAGGATGTCCAAACTATATACTTATTATCTTAAATATATATAAATGTATATACAACTACAAGGATGAAAAATTAAGGAATTATATTTTATTTGATTGAATTGTCTATATGTGTAAACTAAAGCTCTATCCAAATTCTAATATAAAAAAACATATGAATGAAATTAAATAAGTGCATGCCTTTGTTAACTAGGGAAGTGAGATAATCAAATGACTTCCTTGTCCTTAGTGCTACTTAAAGCCTCGTATTCCCGGGATATCCAGACTATATACTCATTGGCATTCAAACACATGTAGATTTATATACATGAACATAGGAAAGAAAGCCTTGCATCCACATATTATATATTTTGGTGACTAAAGTAATTATGGATGCATGTATTTTTAATAGAAAAGAGAATTTTCATTCCTTAATCACATACACATACATATGTATAAAAGATATAAGTAAGTACATGTCATTGTTAACTAGGAAAGTGAGATAATCAAATAACCTCCTTGGGGTTACTTAAAGCCTTGTATTCCCAGAATGTCCAGACAATATAGTTACTATCTTAAATACATATGAATGTATACATAATTGGAGGAATGAAAACATTGCAAAGATTGTTTTTTATTTAATCAAGTTATTTATGCATATGAGTTAAAGCTCTATCCAAATTATAATACCAAAATACATAGAAATAAAATTAAATAAGCCTTATATTCCTAGGATATCCAGACTATATACTCATTGGCATTCAAATCCATGTAAATCTATATAAGAACTTAAGAAAGAGAGCTTCACATTTACATGCGTAAGCTATAACCACATGCAAATCCTATATGTATTCAGAACTACTATCATCCTAAACATTGTTATCAATTTATAAACTTTGAGAAATAGATTTGAATTTATTAGTGATAATATCCCCACATATAATTAAATTAAGCCAACACATGCAAGCTTACATAAATAAATTTCACTTGATTCATTTAGATTTGAAAATATGAATGCATCAAATCATGTGACATATAACATTTAATGTGATTGGAGAGGAATAACTAAACAAAAACATGTGATTCATTCAACTATACTTATTCCTAAGGACAATCACATCAAATAAAATTATTTAAAGGAAACTAAAGCTTCTTATTAATTTGATTTTTGAATTTGGATTAGACTTAAGGAGAAGAGAAGTTATTTGTTGTTTTAATCCCATTACCATGTTGGTGATCTTAATTGGTTTAAGTAAAGGTAATTAGGAAAATTTTATGAAATAAGTTGGATCATTAAGCCAATCATTTAATTACCCTTTCATATGCTCCTTTAATTTGATGAATCATTTAATCATGAGCCACAAATGATATGATATGAGTAAGAATAAAATTACAATGCTCTTAAAGAACCTAATGCAATTGGCTCATGATGAAATGATTAATTAAGTTAAAGAATCTAATTAAGTACTTTTATGATTTTCCCACAATCATGAGTTAATCATAATTTTCTTAAGGGTCTTTATATTATTAAACACAAAAAAGGAGAACACTTAGTATGATTGTTAATTATCTAAAGTGATTAACATTTTAATTTGATTTGATTTTGTCATTAATTGATTAATTAAGGACTTAATTAAATCTCACCTTAGTTAACTCTTTTTAATGAAATAATTTTTGAAAAGTAATTAGGAAATATGTCCCAATCACTCTCCCTCATCACCTCACTGTTAATCAATGATTAATAGAGACAAATTAATTAATTTTACTATTTAAAATATTAATTAATCATTAAATTAATTAAGATGATAATTAAGGTTTGAATTATCAATTACCCTAATTACCTAGGCAATAAACTCCAAGAAAATTATGGGAGGTAGAGGTCATCCCAGTAAATCAATAGACCAAGTTTGGAATCCATTTTCCAAGTAATTAGGACTTAATTAAGCTAATTAGAAAATATTCAAACCCTAATTAAGCCTTGTGGTGTTCATTTTAAAGATGTGGGACACCACATAGATCTTGGGGGGTACTTATGAAATGATCACGTATGATATTAAGAAATGATGCACTATCTCAAAAGAAGGAAATCATCACCCTATAATGGACCTAATCACCTGATAAGGACTCCTAAGGCATGATGGGTCTTCGAATTTATGAGAGATTTTTTTCCTACTTTACATGAAAAAGTAAAGCAAGGTTTATTTTAAGCTATGTCCATTAAGTTCCCTATGGAGGCAAGCCCCATATTTAATTACATCCTAAGGAATGAAATCCCTTAGGAATACTCTTGATTAAAGTAGATAGTTAGGGTCTCCAAAGATTTTAAAGTTAAGACTTTCAAAGGATTAGTTATATTTGGAAAATCAAATAGGATAGATTAAATGGAGAGACTTAATTTTGGAAGCCAAAAGAGATGAGTAGGGAATGCTGGTGATACTAGGAAGCTTAGTGAGCATTCCAATCTATCTTATGGTTGGGCTTTATACGTCTAAAATTGAAGAGATTGATTTTATTAGGTTGACATTTTATTAGAAAACTAGGACTTATAATCCACCAACACAAGGTTATGGAAATGCCTAAGAGATGAGGATTTATGATAGTAGCCTGAAGGAAATAGCAACCTCGAATCATAGATCTAGGGAGCTTTGACATAAGCCAAAGCATGACTTAAATCTAATTGAAGATGGGTATATGGTTTATCTCCATAAAAAAGGGTAAACCATCCGACTGTTGGACTTACAACTGCTTGGAGTTGTAGCCAGCTAACTCCTCCTACACTTTAAAATTATGTAGAAAAGTTATATGATTTTACAAGATAGTTAAGTTATTATTATTTAGAAAGAGACTAAAGTCCTTAAACCTAAGGCATGAGTGGTATGAACAATGACTTAATCTAATGCAAAATCTTTTAAAATTTTATTTCAATTTTGACACTTCATTTTTATAAAGGCATTGGGATTTTTATGTCTAAATGCATGATGAAATAGATTATTGGTCAAATCAAAAGAGAAGAGGGTGAAGCTCCATCAGTAGGAGTTGCTCTTATAGGTCAAGCGATTCCCATGCGTGTAAGGATGGAGGCCCTCATTTTGCAAGAGTGAAAGAATATGTATGCATGTTGTTAGACATACAACCATACAGCTAAGGGGTCGCTAAATCTTTTAATTATCTTGATTTATAACCTTGGATTTTATTGTGAGGTTATGAGTTATTTAAAACTTTAGTTGTGATTTTTAGTTGGGTAAGAGATTTATTTTTCCCTAAGAGCCTAATCGCATCCAGGCCATACAACAAACACCAATCATAAAGAAACTAATAAAAGACATCTAATTTCTAATGCACAAGCTAAACATAACATCAATATTTTATAGCTACCATAAAAGAATAGAAGGTCGGTGCGGTTGGGTACCACCGTACAACCCGGAAAAAGGAAATGGGTAGTTAAGCTCTACCCTTATACAACCCAAAAAATAAAATAATAGTTATAATTTACAAATGATAAATGCTAGGGGTCTTCAAGCCTTCATGCCTCCTTCATTTCTTCATATCTTTTCTCCTTTGATTTGGTAGGCTTCAAGGCAGCACATGGCACCCCAAGAGTAAGCCTTCTGACCAATACTCATCTTTATTCCACCATTACACTAATCATAATTTCTAATTACAAAATTACATTAAGAATATGAAAAGTAAATCTAACTACACTTGCAAAACAAGTGTTAGCTAAAAAAACATACCACCCAAGCAGTTATATTTGTAATTTGGACAACACTCTACACATGGGTAACCAAGTCCACCTATCCTAACTTGGATTATGCTTAGGGACTTAAGGAGCCTGTAAAGAGAGTATTTATATTTATTTTTAAGCTACCCTTTAAGCATAATCTCCTATAAAAAATATGATTAGGCTAATCATGGCCTACCATGAATGTACAAATGACTACAAGATATACCCACTATTTTTTAATACACATGAATGTACAAATGACTACAAGAATAGAAAATCATGCAAGAGTTGAATTTCTTTCAATTGAATTATTTATACATCTGAGCTGAAGTTCTTTCTAAATATTAACATAGAAATACATCGAAATGAATTCAAACAAATGTTGTGTCCTTTCTAAATGGGTTATAAACTTGTTAACATTCAAACTTTATGTAAATCCATATAGATTAAAGAAAGAGAACTCCACATCACATGTTCTAAGCCATAGACACATGCAAGCTTATAGATATTTATAATTATTATCACTCCAAATATTATAGTCGACTTATAAAATTTTGAAAATAACTTTGATTTAATAGTGATAATAGCCACACATATTCATAGGTCAATCAACACATGCAAGCTTGACATAAGGAAAATTCATTTAAATTTAAACATTTTGAAAACATGAATGCATGAAACACATCATTTAATAAGATTGGAAAAGAATAATAAGGCATAAAACACATGTTTTATTCAATCAAACTAATTCCTAAGGACAATCACATCAAATAAAAGCATTTCAGGAAAACCAACTCTTGTTAATGTCATCTTTCATTTTATGTCTTGATTTGATTTAATGAAATGAGGGAAAGTTTGTCAATTTTAATCCTTTCCCATGTTTGTGATTTAATTTGGTTTAATAAAAAGGTAATTAGGAGAATTTTATGAGTTAATTAATCATCTTTATGCTTTAAGTACATTAATTAACCCTTACCTATATCACCTTAATATAACTAATCAAATAATTATAAGCCAACATGAAATACATAAAATAAAATTGCAATGATCCTAAGAAATGAAAGAGCCTAATGCAATTTGGCTCATAATTACTGATTAATTAAATCAAGAGATTTAATTAAGTACACTTATGGTTTTTCCACACATGTGAGCTAACCATAATTTCCTTAAATGACTTTAGGCTAACCTAAAGACCTACCTCTCAATTAAGTAATTAGGATCTATGTGTTTCAAATTTTAATTAGATTAACGAGATCATTAATTAGTTAATCATTGAATTAATTAATTAATTATCCAAATGAACTAGACTTAGAGAAAAGATTAAGGAATGGTTTCCATTTTTTTTTATCTTAGCTCTGTGATGTTAATTGAATGTTTTAGAATCATCTTTATCAATTTTTATAATTTTTATAAATTTATTTAATATATTTCATGAAAATAGTCATTCTAAACTTGAAATTTTAATATTTCTCAATCCAGAAGTCCTTTCGACTTGAAATTATTATGGTAGTAAATTTTAAGCTCAATTTCAATCTCAAAAAATTTCAGCTCAATCCGATTTGTATTTTCAAAGTAATTGATAAATTTTAATTTTCACTAAAACTCAAACTAAGCTCAAAATATTCAGTGAAATTTAGGTATTTTAGGTTTGTTGGATTCCTCCTGGAAAGATGAATCCAACGAGCCTTTATTTCTAATTTTACGTTGAGTATTTTATTTTCTATGAATTTTTGAAGTTTCATGTGATTTTATTAATTTTTAAAAGCCAAAAATCCAGAATTTTCTACTTATCCCACGCGGTGCTGACTGGGTGCACAGTGCCTCGTGTCGACCACGAATTGGATCCATGTGGCTAGAATGAGCGGGAATGTCCATTTTGTGCGGATCAGATCGGATGATCCATATTGTTCCGTGTGATCCAGGGTCTGAAATTGAGCAGATCTGGCATGAAATCACAACCATCCATTTTTCTGAATGGGAAATCAGATGGTTGCTACTCTTCTTCTCCAAAACCAATGAACTAGAGCTCAAAAAATAGTAAAATTGAATGGAAAAAGGTGTTTTGGGCTCAATTTTTTGGTGAACTTCATCGAAAAACACCCCAAAATGCATAGAGATCAAATAAAATTAAGAATGCAAGGGAAATCTATGGGAAAAATCCTAAAATCGAGCACACATTGAAGCAAACAAATGATGTGTTGATGAAGATCTAGATCTCAGAATGAAGATTACTCTTTAGAATGATGTATCCACCAAGATTCATTGCTTCTTCACCAGAATTCGCTTTATTTTGGTGGATTTAGCTCAAAGGAAGTAGAGAGATGAATGTTGGTTTCTTGGGGAGCTCTTGGAGAGTTAAATGAGGGCAGAATGATAAGTTCTCCAAACCTCTATTCCCTTGTGTTTGGTTTTGGCCAAAAATCACCTATAATGGTGATTTTTGGCCCTAGTGGATGTCCTATTTCTTGGAGTGGTTGGGAATGGAAAAGAATCATCCTAGGAGGCTTCACTTAAGTGAAGGAAGGTGTGAGAATGCAGCCAAGGCAATGGAAGTGGGAGTCCTTGCTTGCTAAGTGTTCTAATGGGGGAGGTGAGGTGAATTCACCTCCCCATGAGTCATGGCTGACTGTTGACCTCATTTTTAGAATGAGCTCTCAACACCTCCATCTTAGACATAGGATTCTTCTTAGACTTTAAGAGTTCCTTAGTTTTAAGATACATCTAGTGATTAGGTGGACACTCAACCTAGCCCTAGAGACTTAGAAGGGTTAGCTATAGAAACAGGTCATGCCTTAGGGGTGTTAGGAAATTTGCCTACCCTTAGCTTGAACCATTCCTCACCTTCCTTCCTTCAAGTCAAACTACAAATCAATCTTATTTGATTTTTTGCAAACTCAAATCAATTCTATGATTGAAATCCATGATTTAAATCTATGATTGAAACCCATGATCAAAATCCATCAAAATTCCTAAGTCCAAATTTTCCTAAGTCCTTAATCTTCTCTTAAGGACTTAGCCAAAATCATGATCAAAACTAAATCAAATCTTTGAGAATTTCTCATGATTCATTTATCTTATCATTTATATTCACATATATAAATGAAATATAAATTTAAACCAATCAATTTAAATCCAAAATTCAAAATCAATTCATTGAAATTTTCCTAAATCCCTTTAATTTTCTATTAATGGACTTAGCCAAAATCAACTCTAAACCAATTCAAACTTATGGGATTTTCTCAAAACTCATTTATATTCTCATTTATATTCACATATATAAATGAAATATAAATACAAACTCATCAAATCAAACCCAAAAATTAAATTCCAAATTAAAAATTTCCTTAAATCTTTTAAATTCCCTTTTAATGGATTTAACCCAAATTATGATCAAACATATTCAAACTCGTGAGATTTTCTCAAAAATTATTTATATTCTCATTTATATTCACATATATAAATGAAATATAAATATAAATCAATCAAATCAAATCCAAAAATTAAAATCCAATTTAAAAATTTCCTTAAATCTTTTAAATTCCCTTTAATGGATTTAACCCAAATCATGATCAAACTTACCAAACTCATGGAATTTTCTCATGATCCATTTATATTCTCATTTATATTCACATATAGATGAAATATAAATTCAAACAATCAAAACCCAAGTCAAAAATCAAAGCCAAAATCACTTCACATTCTTCCTTTGAGTATGAAATTGTCACATGGACCAAAACTCATTTGACATCAAACCACTTGTAAATGGATTTATATTTCAATCATAAGTCCATACACCTTCAAATCAAGCTTTGACCAAGCCATTTGATCCACTTAAGCTCACTTGACCCAAAGTGACCTAAAGTACTCTTATGAGCCAAATTCTAATCCTAACCAAATTGGATTGAACTAAACTCATATTTTTCTCTCATCATGATCAACAACCATCATGGGATGATCAATCAATCAAATTAGGTCAATCCAAGTCAAACCTAAGGGTTGACCAAGTCAACACTTAGCCCAAAATGAAACTTAATATTGCCAAATTTTGCCATAGGCCAAATTGATTAAAACCATTGAACTAAGTTCACTCATGACCTATGTTTGAGCTTGACCAAGCCAACATTTGAGCCTAACCTAGCCCAATTGGCCACTTGACCCAAGTTGACCCAACTTAACCTAAAGGGTCAAAATGTGTCAAAACTTGATCTAACTCAAATTGATCCAAGCCAATGGGTCAAGTTCATTCCAAATCACTTGTTAACATTGACCAAAGCCTCAATTGGCCAATTAGATATAACCTAGCCCAATTGACCTTAGACCCAACATGACCTAAAGGGGTTCATGTTGAGCCAAATTTGAACTTAACCAAAATTGATTGGAAACAAAGATACCAATCCACTCCATATGACTAACCAAACCTCAACCTACCCTTGACCTATCCTAAATAGGTCAAATGGGTCAAATTGGTCAACTTGACCCATTTGACCTAAATGAAGTCATATGAGCCAAATTCAAAACTATACCAAATTAAACCAAACCAAAGCCACCAAAACATTTCAAATGGTCATATGAACTTGACCCAACCCTTGGTTTGACCCAATTTAACCAATTGGTCAACTTGACCCGAGTTAACCCATTTTGACCTAAATGGATCAACATGAGCCTAACCCGATAAAATGGATTCCAAATCTAATGAAACTTGGCCAAACCTAGTTTCTCCACATACCCAACATGTCCAAAGTGGAAAAATAACAAAATGACCATCCTACCCCCAAGCCATAGAATAAATTTTGGCTTAATCAATGGGTAATTTGGTCATACCCTCTTCACATTCATTTGAGGCTTTCCTAAAAGCTCAAGGGGACCTAGGGGAGAGTGGTGCACCCAACCCAATGGATTTGGGTCAGCCCAATTGGTCCCTTGACCAAACCCGACCCTATGGGTCAAAATGCAAAATTCAAACTCCCTCTCAAACTCAATTTCAAGCACATGGGTGGTTGGCAATCCACTCTTTGGCTCAAACCGACCATGTGCACACCCTTAACTGATCAAAAAACCACTACTTATGATCAATTGGATCAAAATGGCAAGTGCATTGTCGACCATCCGATCCTTCAAGGGGGAGATATACACCCCCTAAATAAACTCAAATGCATCATTTCCAGAATTCGATTGAGTGCTAGTGAGACTTAGGCGCCATCAGAGAGTGATAGCAAACCTCCTAGAGCTCTTGCCATTTCCCCTTTTCTCGATTTTTGAACAGTAAAAATAGGGGAGCTCAATCCATTCTCCAACTTCCTCTTCACTCAATCTCCATCCAATTGCTCTTGCATACTTCATCAAGGAGCTAAGTGGAGTGCACCCAAGCTTCCTTTGGAGTTCCCACAGCAAGGAAGGATTGAATTGGATCGAAGCTGAGCTCAAGCTAAGGAGGAGGTGACCCATAGGATGATCCACTCAACTTCAAGTGCTCAAAACTTCAACAAGGCTTCGTCTCAACCAGTTGAAGCTTCTCCAAGTGAATCGAGCATCGATGATCACCTCCGATGAGGTATGGGATTTTTCGACCATTAAACTCAATGTGGTGTGGAGCATTGTGAAAGAAATTTACACCCCATCGATTTTTGACCGTTGGATTTGCCGCTCTTTAGCTTTAGATGGTGTGGGTTGAGTTTGATTTGAATCTATGCTAGATCGAGCTTGGATCTTCCCCTTGATCATGGACGGTCTCTATTGATCAAGGGGAAGAACTTGGGAGATCTCAACCATCCATCCACGCATTTTAGAGGGATGGCTGAGATAATCCCACATGTTTAGATTTCCTTTTACCCATTTTAAAACACGGGGAGATCCCTGGCCGTCCGATCATTGATCAATGGTAGGGATCAAACCGTGTGTGTCGCCTGCCGCCATATGGGATTTGACAACTTAAGTAACCCCCTCACAGCACGATGCATATTAAGCGCGCTGATCGCCACCGCCATGCTTCGCGCCGTGAGCCATGGGATTACTTAAAATGCTTAATTAACTCCTAATTAACTTAGGTATCTTCCAAAATTCAGAACTCCTTCTAAAAAAATTAGAAAAATGTGAAATAAAATCCTATGAAAAGATAATTAATCCTAAAATATTTCAAAATTAATTTTAATGGGTTTTGAATTATTCTTTTCTCTGAATTAGGGTTTTATTAGAAAGTTTATTTTGCTAATTACCTTTTAATTAAGCTTCTGATTAATCCCAAATTTATTGGGTATGTTTTAGGGGATAACTTCTACCTCTCATAATTTTTTTGAGATTTATTGAAGGCTTAATTAGAATAATTGCATATGAATTTCATAATTACCCTCCTTATATAATTAAGCATAATTAAGGTGTGATTAGTGATCTAACCCATGATTTGGGTTGATTAAGGTCAGATCTAGTCAGTGGGAGGATTATGAAATATTTTTAAGGCATTTCCCTAAGCTATTTTCTAAACCCTCTTTTCTCTCCTTAATTTCCTCTTAGGTTAATCATTTATTATCCCCTTAATTACTTTCTAAAAATTCTAAAAAGTTTCCATAACTTAATTAATCTACTTTGGGTAGATGTTTAGGTGTTTAATAGCCTAAGTTCAATTAAGGAAATCAAAACCTAATTCATAAGTATGAAAAGGTATTTTGAAATACTTAAGCTAAACCTCTTAGGTTAATTAACTTTTAATTGTGAGACAAATTGCATTAGGCCTTCTCCTTATTAAGTGCATTGCAAATTTAAATTCATTGTGGGTTTTATGTCATCTCATTGGCTTATAATTATTTGATTAATTATTCAAAGGTGGTGTAGGTAAGGGTTAATTAAGTTACTTAATTCATACCTTAACCTAATCATTGCTTAAAATAGATCTAATTACCTAAAAATTAAACAAAAATATCAAACACATATGGGAATGGGTTAGGAACAACAAACTCATCTCACCTTTTCAAAATTAAATCAAACTTCAAACTAACAAAAATCACATTGAATTCACTTTGATTTATTTTAAGCTTTCTTATTCTATGAGATTGTCTCTAGGATTTAATTCAAGGGAGTTTGTTTACATGCTTTCATTGCTTTGAATCTTTTCCCAACATGTTAAATTTGTATTTCATGTGGTTTCATGCATTCATATTTTTCAAATTCAAATTTAATAAATGAAATTGTTTACTTTATGTCAAATTTGCATGTGTTGGCTAAAGTAGAAATATAAAGTGGCTATTATCATTACTAAACTCAAATTATTTTCAAAACACATAAATCAAGTACCAAATCTGAAAGTGTGCTACTTATACTTTAATTATGAGTTTGCATGTTGAAGATTATAAAGGTATGCTTAACATAGGTTTCCTTTCTTCTTTATGATTAGCACAATTTTGAATAGGAATTTGGTGAGATATATGGTTCATTTGAAAAAGTCCTAACACTCACATAATTCCATATCCTATTCAACTCTATTCTATCACCTAAGAAGGGTTACCTACACTTGCATACATAAATTGCATAATCAAAATGAATCCATTAATACAACTTTTGCATTCTTCTTTTTCATTTCATTTCTTTTATACACATGTTTGTATTTAAGAAAATTGGTATATTAGTCTAGACAAGCCTGAAGTTGCGAGGCTTTAAGTAGCCCTAAGTAGGTTTTATACCTTACACCTATGGTAACAATGGCGCTATACTTACTTATGCCTTTCTTACTTTCATGTGTGTATGTGAAAATTTGGATAAAGAAACCCTGTTCTACTTAAGAAAATCATGCATACATCATAAAGTGTGTTAAATATACTCATTTGCATGTATAGGTATGCTTAGGGTCCATCCATGTGCATGTTATACATGTTGGGAAAGAAATGAAGTAATGTGTGTTATGTGAATTTTGATTCATTTTATTTAATCTTAAAATGCCTTTTTTTTGAATAGGTTTGTTTAGAGTTCATCTAAATTTAGGATTAATTAAAATATTTAATCAAATCATTCACCTAAACCAAACTAAAAATGTGAACCTACTTTAGAAGTTACTTAGGTTAGGGAAGGAAAGAGAAGTTCTCTTCTCTCTCCCTCTCTTCATAACTTAGTAATTAATTATAGGATCCACTTAAACCAAATCAAAACAGAAAATAAAATCAATCTAAAATAATTAAACAACTTAAATGAAACCATCTTCTAAGTTGAACATGCTTTCACACTTAGAAAATTTGAACCTAAAGCCATAGCTAACCATACCACACAAACCTTTAAAGCACACATATTAACCTAAGTCACCACTTCTAGCTTTAGGTTAGGTCAGTGTATGATTTGATGCTTTATTTTATTTTGAGATATATGTTTTAGATTAGATGTTAGGGTGTATGCTCATAGAATGAATGGTAGGACACTCTTAGTCTAACTATTCTTTTCTATAGGGGATTGTGCTTAAGGGGCGCTATCATAAATAAAAATATAAAATACTTTTACTTGCAGGTGCTTTATACCCCTAAGCATAATCCATAGGCCACGTGGACTTAGTCATCCATGTGTGGGGTGATAAGTCTAATATACATGCTTGAGAATTTATGTGGTTTATTTTAGCTAATCTCTATCTTGTGGGTGTTAGCTAGATTTACCTTTTCCTTTCCATGTAAGTTTATGCAATTAGGATTTTGGAATGATTGTTAAGGGTATTAGGATGAGCATTGGTCATAAGATCCTATCTTATGCACCATGTGAAGCCTTGGAGCATCCACCTTCCAACCATCCAAAAGGAAGAACCAAAAGAAGAAAGAAGAAAAGAAGAGGAAAGAAGAAAAGAAGAAAGAAGAAATGAAGCTTGAAGACCCCCATAACAAAGAGTTCCTTACTTAATTGTAATATAATTTATTTGTAATATGGGTTGTCTAAGGGTAGAGCTCGGCTACCCACATTTGATATTTTCGGGTTTGTGTGGTGGTGCCCGACCAAAATGACCTTTTATTCTTTTTGTGTTTAGCTTTATAAATAAATTGATGATTTATTTAGCTTGTGCATTAACTGGCATGCTTTTTCTAGTTTCTTCCTTGCTTTATGTATGGCATGGATGAGGATTAGGCTCTTTAGAGAAAAATAATTCTTTTACCCAACCTAACAACTCAAACTAAAAATAAACAACTCATAATCTCACCTAAAGCTTAGGTTTAAAATCAAGATAAAAGAATTAGCAACCCCTTAGCTGGATGAGCATTTCTTTTATAATATCATGCATAACAGTGTCTTATTTCACTCTTGATTGGAGGGCTTCCACCTTTGCCAGAGAAACTTGGCATGACCTGTGAGAACCATGATGGAAATACACTTTCTCCCTTCTCACTGATTTTGGCCCATAATCTTTACTTCTCTTGCATTAGGCATATGAATCCTATCAGCCTGAGTCAAAATGATTGTCCAAAATGAAAATAAAATTAAATTTGAATTGAATTAAATTTATGTCATTTGAGCATGTCCTTTGCATGATCTAATCTCTTTAGGGAGTGAGTTTAAGGACTTAGTCTCTTTCTAAATAATAACAGCCTAACTATCTTGTATTAAGCATAAAGACTTGCCTACATGTATTTAAAATCATAGGAGTTAGTTGGCGCCACCCCCAATCAGTTGTAAGTCCAAGCTGTCGGGTGATTTGTCCTCTCTTGTGGAGGCAAACCAATCACTCACTTTTCACCTTAGGTTTAGGTTATTCTTTTGGCCCTCGCCAAAGCTCCCTAGATTTTGGTTATGAGGTTGCTTTTCTCCCTTGTGGGCCCTAAGCATAAATCCTCATGACTTAGGCATTTCCATAACCTTATATTATGGAATTATAAGCCCTATCATTCAAATAAAAATACAAGTCAAATAAACTAAAACTATTTCAAAAATGTAAAGATCAACTATAGGATAGTTTGAGATGCTCACTAGGTTTTTTAGCAACATGAGCGTCTCCTACTAGTTCCTATTTAGCTTTGATAATAAATCTCTCTTTGATCAATCCCGTTTGGTCTTCAAAAATAAACTAATCGATTGATAGCCCTTTCCTATTAAAATCTTTAAAGATAATGATCATTTACCTTAATCGAGAGTTTTTCTAAGGAATCCCCATTCCTTAGGATGTAATTAACTATGGGGGCTTGCCCCTGTAGGCAACTTAACGAACCCGTTTTAAAATAAACCCAGCTTTACTTTTTCATGTAAAGTAAGGGAATAATCTGAAGTACACTTCGAAGATCTAACATCTCCTTATTTTGGTGATTAAGTCCATTGTAGGGTGGTGGCTTCTATCTTTCAAGATAGTACACCTCTCCTTAATGCTGTACTCGATCACCTTAATAAGTACATCTGCTGATCTATGTGACATCCTAAAAATATGAATTTTTCTATAGGTCTTTTCTTTCTCTTTCTACCGATAGATTTTGAAAGGTGACTCTTATATTTGAAATTTTTCACACATTGACCCAACCACCTCCTGGGTCAGGTTGGTCAGTGTCCTTGGAGCCCAAGTGGACCAATGGATGAGTGGCAAGTGGCCAAGGAAGAGAAATGACCATTTACATGGGTGTTTTGTCTTATGTGATACTCTTAACCCAAGGGTATAGTGATCATTTAGCATTGAATTTGATTTGGGCAGATTTGTAATGAGGCAAAAGTGAATTGGACCATATTTCATGTCATTTTGAGTTCATTTGGTTAAGTTTGGCTCAATTTGACAAATATGGGTCAAATTAGGTCAAAATGGGTTAGGTTGACCAATTGGTCAAATTGGGTCAAACTAAGGGTTGGGTGAAGTTCATATGATCATTTGGAGAGGATTGTATGCTTTAATTTGATTTAATTTGGATTTAATTTGAGTTTAGTCTAATTTGACCCTTTATGTCAATTTGGGCTAAGTGGGTCAATTGAGTTCAATTGGCCAAATTTGATTCAATTGTGGTATTGGTCAAGTTCAATATTCAATTTGGAATGAATTTGAACCGTTAGTTGCAATCAATTTAGATTGGAATTTGATTCGACCCACTTTAGCTATTTAGGTCAATTTGGGTCA
Organism: Cymbidium sinense; assembly: GCA_021442155.1. Taxonomy (NCBI): domain Eukaryota; kingdom Viridiplantae; phylum Streptophyta; class Magnoliopsida; order Asparagales; family Orchidaceae; genus Cymbidium; species Cymbidium sinense. Next base: position 119,327,933 of record CM038216.1, read on the forward strand.
ACTTGGGTCAAGAGGGCCTATTGAGCTAGGTTTGACTCAATTAAAGGTTAATTCATATTCAAATTTTAGTTTTGAGTTGATTTGACTAATTGGTTTCAATAGATTTGGCTTAGGTTATAATATGGTTGGTTTGGGTTCATATGGGTTAAAGGTTGACTTGGTCAAAGGGCTAGGTTGACTTGGTTTAACCCTATTTATGATAATTAATCAACTTAGGATGATCAATAATCATGTCATGAAGTTTAGATTGGTTTAATTCACTTTGATGTTTATTGAATTGGATTTTGGTTCATGTAGGTCAAATTGGTCACTTTGGGTCAAGTGAGCTAATTCGGTTTAGTTAGCTTAATTTCAGGTTGAGTTTGATTTTAGTTGAGTTTATATATGGATTTGGGATTTATATATAAATTCAATTATAATTGGTTTGAATTCAAATGAGTTTTTGTTCATTTAGAAATTTTAAGTCAAATGGGCTAAGTTGGGTTTGACTTGGGTAGATTTTAGTTTGGCTTGATGATTGTAGATTCCATTTATATTTGGATAGATGATTGAAGGAATGATTGATTCAAGAGAAAATCTACTGGTTTTGACTTTATTTGGATGGGTTCTAGTTAAGTCCAAGAAATTAGCTTAAAGGGTATAAATTGGGTTTTGATTTGATTTGGATTTAGGTTTGGATTGAGAAGGTAAACATAGGTTGGGTTTAGGCCACATGATGGGCAAGTCTCCCTAAATCCCTAAAGCATGACCTACCCTTATGGCTAACCCTTCTAAGTCTTTAGGCCTAGGTTAAGTGTTCACCTAATCACTATAAGTATCTTATGACTAAGGAATTCTTAGTGTCTAGATGACTCCTAAGTCTAAGATGAGGAGGTTAAGAGCTCACTCCAAAAGTGAGGTCAACAAGCCTTAATCACTGTTCAAAATCGAATGAAGTTATTTTTAATGAAATCTCCTCTATTTCACCTTTCCAACGAGTGTTTATTTATATTTTTTTAATTTTTTTTATAAGTAGTTATGAATTTATAAAATTTCAGTTGTTAAAATGAATGATTAAGCCTAATTAACCCCTAATCCCATTGGTTCCACGCGAATCACTAACGTGGTAGTGCTTCCCACATGGCACCACAGGATTGGTTATTTAAATTGTCTGATGCGACGCTGACATGGCGGCGATGTATACACTTTCATCCTCATCGTCCAATCCATCCCCACCGTCTGATCTAAGATTAGATGGTGGGGATTAATCCCACGATTCCTAAGGGAATTGAATTAGATTAATCTAGCAAATAGTCACGGACGTCCATTTCAATTATGCAGAATGGACGACGAATGATCCATCGTCCCCCGAGTGACGGAAGATGGACACCGCCCACCTTCCTCCCTTCAATCCAAGCTCATTGGAGCTCATGACATGCCTGAATCGATCCCAAAATGTTCACAAAGGCCCCAAACAAATTAATAAAATCTGGGTTTGTTAGAAAATACCTCATCGGAGCTCAGGACTGGCAATGAACCGACCGATGTAGCTTTTTCTTCAAGAGATGAAGCTCTGCTGAGAAGATGGCACCTTGAGTCCTCGACAGTAGTTCTGTGGATCAACCATTGTTGAAAAACTTGTCAGAGTGGTCTCTAGTGCTTGAATCACTTGGGAGAAGATTCATTTCTCCTCGCCGGAGCTTGGTGAACATGTGGGTGAAGTTAATTTGAAAACTGTGGAGATTTGGTGGAGTTGGATGGAGTTAGAGCTTGTCTTGTTTCAGGCACACTCAGTTTCATCATCGCTGGCGATGGGAAGGTCTTGAAAGCTTTGGAAACACTTGGGGGAGTTCATCTCAAGGTGGCAAAGCTCTGAGGATTGCAATCTCTTGATCGAATGACAATGAGGGGAGTATACCCCTCCCCTCCTCCAATCCGACGACTTTTGACCTCACTTTTGGAGTGAAGATTCAATCTCCTTTTCTTAGATTTAGGAGTCTTCTAGATACTAAAACTTTCTTAGTTATAAGACACTTCTAGCAATTAGGTGAAAACTTAACCTAAGCCTAGAGACTCAGAAGGGTTAATCATAGGATTAGGCTCTACCTTAGCACATAGGGAGATTTACCTACCCTATAGCCTAAACCCAATCTATGCCTACCTCTTTGGCCTAAACCAAACCTCAAATTTAATTCACCCAAGTTTATATACCAAATCCAAATTCAAATTCTAAACTAAATGATTAAAACCAATCTATGCCTACCTCTTTGGCCAAAACCAAACCGCAAATTCAATTCACCCAAGTTCATATACCAAATCCAAATTCTAATTTTAAACCAAATAATCAAAACCTATAATCGAAGTCAAATTAAATACAACCTATCCTAAGCCCATAATTTGATCCTATGGACTTAGCCAACTTCAAATCAATCTAAACTCAATTAATTTTTTCAAAGTTAATTCAACTTTCCAATCAACCCATGCCAAATATAGATTCAAATTCAAATCAATCAAACCAAGCCAAACATCAAATCAAACCAACCCTTCTTAAACCATATGATTTGACCCTACGGACTTAGCTAAAACTCCATTCAAATCAAATCAAATTCAATTATTTTTCTCATGAATCAATTATTTCTTCAATCATCATCCCAAATATAAATGAAATCTATAATCATCAAGCCGAAATTAATTAAATCAAATCAAACTTAGCCTAACCCATTTGGCTTGAAATATTCAAGTAATCCAAAAATCATTTGAACCCAAATCAATTGAAATCAAAGCCATAAATCAATCTTAAATCCATATATAAATCTAACTAAACTTAATTCAACCCAAGATTGACTCAACTAAACCCAATAGACTCACTTGACCCAAAGTGACCTAAAGGATCTATTTGAGCCAAATTCTAATCCAACCCAAATTGGATTGAATCAAGCCTACTAAAACCTCTTATGATGATTGTTGATCACCCTAGGTTGATCAATTGTCATCAATTGGATCAAACTAATTCACCTTGGTCATTTGACCAAGTCAACACTCTTAACCTACATGAACCAAACTAGCCAAATCTTAACCCAAGCCAAATGAATTGAAACTATTGATTCACACAAACTTATGATCAATGATTGAATATGACTTGACCATCAATTGAGCTAAACCTAACCCAATTGACCCTTTGACCCAATTTGACCTAAAAGATCAAATAGGGTCAAATCATGATATAACCCAAATTGATTGATGAACTTGACCAAAGCCATAATTGAACTCAATTTGGCAAATTGAACCCAATTGACTCATTTAGTCCAAATTGACCTAAATGGTCAAATTGGCCTTAATCCAAACCAAATCTAAAATAATTCAAACCAAAGCCTATGATCATCTTCAATTAACCAATTGGACATGAATTAACCCTTAACCCAAGCCAATTTGGTCAATTTGATCAAATAGGTCAAATTGGTCAACTTGACCCATTTGACCTACATGAATCCAAATGAGCCAAGATCAAATCTAAGCCAAATTGACTCAAACCAATTGAACCAAAACATCACAAATACTCATTTGAATATGACTCAAGTCTTGGTTTGACGTAATTTGACCAATTGATTAACTAGCACAATTTGACCTATAAGGGTCAAATTGAGCCAAACCCACTAAAACTAAGTCAATACCCAATGAAACATGACCTAACCCATCATAAACTAACCTTGGGTCAGCCTCAAATTAGTCCAACCTAAATTGGGTCCAATCCAAGGCCTTGCCCATTGGATTTTCCTCCCCACATGGGATCTTTCCCAAATTGGCAATTCCACTCTTCCCCTCTCTCCTTAGCAGCCACTCCTTACATAAATGAGGACCTGACCTACCCACCTAGCCCATCCCAAGTGGGCTAGGTCGACCATGGACCAAAGGAAGGTGAGTTAACTCACCTCCCTACACTAAAACCCAATGGATCACAACCTTGAGGTAGCGACCAACCAAGTTGAGCCACCTGGCACCCAGACGACAGCTGACCGACCAAAATCAATGGATGAATCCCGTCCATTCGATCCAAGGGAGAGGGAGAAGGATTACCCCCCCCCCCCCTCATTTTGATCCACTTTGATACCTTACACTTTGAGAGGGCTTCTAAAGGTCATTTCAAAATCCCTAAAGCTCTCCCTAAGCCTCCCAAGCTTCCCCAATACTGAAAAACTCCAAACTGAAATAAGGCAAGCCCATTTCTGATCCAACTCTCCTAATTCTCCACCAAACTCAAATTCCTTTCACCTACACCTTCCCTGTGCTTCGTTGAGCAAGAATGAATCACCTCCCGAGCTTCCTGACCATCGAAGAGTTGATCAACCTTGCAGGTGATGGTTCGGTCTCGGCAACCACAAGGAATCCTCATGTGTGCTACTCAACAGGGCTTCATCTCCACTACACGAAGCTACCTCAGTCGATTTCGTTGCCGGTCTTGAGCTCCGGTGAGGTAATTCCATTAAGTCGAGCTATTGGTGAAATTTTTTTGGCCTTTTTGAAGAAAATTAGTATGTCATGCAAATCTAACTGGTAAATCCCTTTGGATCTACCTCGTGATGGTGTGGGTTGAATCCCAACTCAATTCGAGCTCAGGTGAGCTTGAATTGAGTGACGGAAGGCGGACAGTGTCCATCTCTCATCACTCAGGAAACGATGGATCACGTACTGTCCATTTCACAAACAGTCATTATTATTCACTAGATAAAATCCAATTTAATCCCTTAAGAACTGCGTAGTTGATCCTAGCCATCTGATCTTTGATTAGATGGTGAATAAGAAAGTATGTTCACTGCCAGCAACGAAGGCGCTGAGTTGGACTCCGTTAAGTAGCCAATCCCGCAGCGCCATGTGGAAAGCACGCCATGTCAGCGGTCCACATGGCGTCGATAGAATTATGCTTAAATTAGGCTTAATTACTTGATTTAATGGCTAAAACATCAAAAATTATAATAAATTATAAAAAACTAAAAATTATAAATAAATACTCATTTTAAAGGTATTTTAGAGGAGAATCAATAAAAAAATATTTCTAATTGTGTTTGAATTATGGTTAAGTCTTAATTAAAATATGATTGAAAATATAATTAGCTTAATTAAGACTTAATTACTTAGGAAATTACTCCTAAATTTGATAAGGTGATATAATGGATTGACATCTGTCTCCAATAATTTTCTTGAGAATTATTGCTTAGGTAATTAGGGTAATCAATATTTATGAGCTTAATTACCTCTTAGTGTGATTAATTAATTAATTAATTAATTAATCAAATAGTAATATTAATTAATTTTAAAGGTCATATATCATTAATCAAAAGTGAATGAATAAAAGAAAATGATAAGGCCTTCCCTCTAATCATTTCTCTAAATTCATCCCATCTAAAATGGACTTAATTAGCATTAAGAATTAATTAAATTTATTTAATTAATTAAAATCAAATCAAATGAATTACATCATCTTAATCTTTAAATCAGGGGTAGATCCTTAGGTGTTTAATAACCTAAAGGTACTTAGGGAAATAATGGTCAACCCAGATATGTGGGGAAACCATAAGAGTACTTAATTAAGTTCCTTAATTTAATTAACTATTAATTATGAGCCAATTGCATTAGGCCCTTTCATTTTCTATGATCATTTTCAATTTACTTTTCATCCATATGCATGTCATGTTAGCTCATGATCATTTAGTTAACTACATTAAGGTTACATAGGAAAGGGTTAATTATTGTACTTATTACACAATACAACTTAATTAACATATAAAATCAACCTAATTATATTTTATTAAATCAAATTAATTTACAAACATGGGAATGGGATAGGAACAACAGATTATTCCTCACATCCTTAAATTAAATCAAAACATAAAGTTGAAAATGGTGTTACGGAGCTTTGGTTTTTCTTAAACAATTTTATTTGATATGATTGTCCTTAGGGATTAGTATAATTAAATGAAATCATGTGATTATTTTTAGTTATTTCTTTCTAAGCACATTAAATATTGTATGTCATTTGAATTCATGCACTCATATTTTCAAATTCAGATAAACTAAATGAATTTCCTTTATGTAAGCTTGCATGTGTTGGATTAACTTAAATATATATATATATATATATATGACTATTATCACTAATAAATTCAAAACTATTTTTCAAAGTTTATAATCAATTACAATACTTAGGGTGTTGATAATTATGAACATACATAGGATTTTTGTGTGCCTATAACTTAAGTATATTAAATAAAGCTCTCTTTCTTTAATTCATGTATAAATTTACATAAGTTTGAACAATAATGGGTATATAGTTTGGATGTCCCGAGAATATAAGGTTTTAGGTAGCCCCAATGAGGTCATTTGATTACCTCACTTCTCTAATTTAACAACGGTACACACTCATTTGGTTTCATTATTATGTATTTTGGTATTAAAATTTAGATAGAGCTTTAATTCATATGCTTAAATAATTCAATTAAATAAAATACAACCCTTGCATGATTTTCATTCTCTTAATTGTGCATTCATATGTATCTAAACAAGTAAATATATAGTCTGGACATCCTAGGGATACGAGGCTTTAGCTAGCCCCAATGAGGTCATTTAATTTCCTCACTTCCCTGGCTAACAATGGCGCATACTTGTCTATGTCTTTATACATGTGTACGTATATGTGATTAAAGAATGAAAATCCTCTTTTCTATTAAAAATGCATGCATCAGTAATTGCTCAAGTGATTGAATTATTTAATCATGCGATTTGGAGCTTTCTTTCCTATGTTCATGTATGCAAACTTACATATGTTTGAATGCAAATGGACATATAGCCAGGACATCCTAGGAATATGAAGCTTTAGCTAGACCCAAGGAGGTCATTTGATTTCCTCACTTCCCTAGTTAACAACAACACATACCAATTTAATTTCATCCCTATGTATTTTTGTATAAGAATTTAGATAAAACTTCAAATCTACATACATCAAATAATTCAATCAAATGAAACATTAACTTTAAACATACACGTACATTCATCATTCAAGTGTGCTAAAATATATTGTATGTATGGATATGCTAAGTATTATATCATATGCATGTTACATGTGATGGAGAGGAATGACTTAGTATACTTCATGTGATAGTAATTCAATTATGTTAACCTTAAGAAGCCTCTCATATTGGATAAAATTATTTAAAGTGAACCTAAACTTAGAATTAACTAAAAAATTATTTAATAAGCTATTAATTAAAGAGAACTAAATCAAATCAATATGCTTTAGAAAATGGCTTAAGATAGGGATGGAAGAGGGTAATCCTCTTCCCTCTCTTTAGAACACTTAGTTGTTAAGTGTAAATCATATGAAATAAAATAAATTACAAATTAAAATTCACAAATCAATTAAACAACTTCAAGTAAAACCAACCATCATGTTAACTTGAACAATTTCCAAACTTAGAAAAATCACAACTCTAATGCTTAGTTGAGACACGCCACACAAAGCCTTAACACATGTATTAGAATTAAGTCACCACTTCTAGCTCTATGTTAGGCTGGTGTATGATGTGATGTATATTTTGTTTTATGATGTATTATTTTAGACTGGATGTTATGGTGTATACTTCGTAGACTGGATGTTAGATCATTCTTAGCCTAATCATATTTTCTATAGAAGATTGTGCTTAAGGGAATGCTTAAAAATAAATATAAATGCTCTCTTTGTAGATTACTTAAACCTTTAAGTATAATCCAAGTTATGACGGGTGGGATTGGTTACCCATGTGCAGGGTGCTAAGTTTAAATTATACATATAACTGCTCAGGATTGTATGTATGTTTAACTAACCTCTATTTTATAGGTGTAGTTAGATTTATTTTTCTTATATGAATATAATTTTATAATAGAAATTAGGATTAGTTCTATGGAAGATTAGGATGAGTAGTGGCCAGAAGATTTTATCTTGGGGTGCCCTGTGATGCCTTTGAAGCAAGCACATCCAAATCAAAGAAGGAGCAAACTAAATCAAGAGAAAAAAAAGGAGGAAGATAGAAGAATGAAGAATGAAGACCCCCATAGCATGAATTCATTCAAATTATAATTATTCTTTCATATTCTGGGTTGTATAAGGGTAGAGCTCGGCTACCCATTTTTTCTCTTTTCAGGTTGTATGGTGGAACTCGATCGCACTGACCTCTTATTCTTTTGTGGTGTTTATTTTTGGATGTGAAGAAGGGGGGGGGGACACCATGTAGATCGTAGGGGTACTTATTGAAGTGAATGGGTATGACATTGAGGTATAATATACTATCTTGAAAGATAGAGGCATCACCCTTCAATAGACCTAATCACCTAATAAAGACTCCAAAGGCATGAGGGTCTTCGATATACCAGAGATTTTTTTCATGCTATACATGGATGAATAAAGTAGGGTTTATATTAAACTGGGTTCTTAAGATCTCTATGGAGGCAAGCCTTCATAGTTAATTGCATCCTAGGGAATGATAATTTTTTAAGAATACTCTCGATTAAAGTAGACAATTATCATCTCCAAAGATTTTAAGGTTAGACTATCAAAGTATTGATTATGTTTATAAAATCAATTGAGAAAGTTCAAGGAGAAGACTTATTTTTGGAATCCAAAGGGAGGAAGTAGAAAATGCTCATGATACTGGGAAGCTTAGTGGGCATTCTAATCTATCCTTTGACTAAGATTTATATATTTGATAGTGAGGAGATTTTATTTATTTGAGTTGAATTTTTTTTATTAGATGGCTAGGGCTTATAATTTGCCAACACAAGGTTCTGAAAATGCCTAAGAGGTGATTTATGCTTATAGCCTGAAGAAAATATCTGCCTCAGATCCTAAATCTAGGGAGTTTCAGTACGAGCTAAAATAAGACCTAAATCTAAGCGATAGATAGACATAAAGGTTGGGGATGAACTATCCTACTTTTAGACTTACAACTGCCTAGAGTAGTCGCTAGCTAACTCCTCCTACAATTTTAAAATCATGCAGTCCAGTCTTATGAATTGTAAGATAGCTAGTCCTAAACTCACTCCCTAAGTGACTAGAGCATGAGTGGTATGAGCATATGACTTAATCTATAAATGTAGAATCTTTTCAAATTTTATTTATTTTTTGGACACATCATTCAGACAAAGGCTTTAGGATTTTTATATGCCTAAATACATGATGAGATAAATTATTGGCCAAATTAAAAGAGAGACGGTGAAGCTCCGTCATTAGGGGTTGCTCTCATAGGCCAAGCGATCAAGTGAGCCAATGGGTTTGACCATCCAAAATTGGGTTTTGTCTCACATGGGAGGCTTTACCCATTGGTTAATGGGTTAATTCAGGTTCAATTTGGGGAAACCCAAGGTGACCCAAGGATGGGTCATGCCAAGTTTCAAAGGGTTTGGGCTTGGTCTGAATGGGTTTGGCTCAATTTGACCCATGTAGGTTAAATTAGGCTAGGTTGGGTCAAGTTGACCAATTGGTCAAATTGGGTCAAACCAAGGCTTGGGTCAAATTCAAATGAGTATTTGTAATATTTTGGTTCAATTGGTTTGGTTTAATTTGGGCTGGATTTGATTTTGACCCATTTGGATTCATATGAGTCAAATGGGTCAAGTTGATTAATTTGGCCAAATTGACTTAGGTTAGGTGTTGGTTTATGTTCAATTGATCACTTGAAAATGATTGTAGACTTTGGTTTCAATCAATTTGGATTTCGGAATGATTTAGGCCAAATTGATCCTTTATGTCAATTTAGGCTAAATGAGTCAATTGGGTTCAATTGGTCAAATTAGATTCAATTAAGGCTTTGATCATGTTCAATTTGAAATGAATTTGAGTCATTGGTTGTAATCAATTTGGATTAGATTTTGATTTGACCTAATTTGGCCTTTTAGGTCAAATTGGGTCAACTTGGGTCAAAGGGTCAATTGGATTTGGTTTGGCTCAATTGATGGTCAAGTCATGTTCAAGGATTGATTTTAGGTTGGTATGAATCAATTTGGAATAGGATGAGATTTGGTTCATTTGGCTTATGTAGGTTAATTGGGTTAATTTGATCAAATGACCAAATTGACTTAGTTTGACCCAATTGATTGTAATTGATCAATCAAGGATGATCAACAATTATTGGAAGAGGTTTTGAATAAGTTAGTTCAATCCCATTTGGGATGGATTGAAGATTGGCTTAAAAGAGTCCTTTAGGACACTTTGGGTCAAATGAATCTAAGTGGATGAGTTTGCTTGATTTGATTGAATTGATTGTAATTAGGCTATCCAAGATGATCAACAATCATCATAGAGAATATTTGAATGGTTGATCCAATCCAATTCGGGTTGGATTGGAGTTTGGTTTAATTTGGTCAAATTGGTCACTTTAGGTCAAGTGGACCAATCGGGCTAATTGAATTGGATTAGATTTTATTTGAATTGAACTGAGTTTGATAATTGATTTGGAATTGATTGATGTCTTTGATTGCAATTAGTTTGGATTTAGTTGAATTTTGTCTCATTTGGACACTTTAATTCAAATGGGCTAGCTCAGGTTAATTGAATTGATTTTGGCTTGATTGGTTTTGATTGTACTTTTTGGTTTGGTTTGGTTTGATGATTGAAGGATTGATTTTGCTTATGAGAAAATCAATTGAGTTATGATTGTTTGAATAAATTTTGGCTAAGTCCATAGGGTTGAATCATAGACTTAGGTTTGGGTTATTATAGATTTTGGTTTGGAGTTTAGATATGAATTGGAGTTCAATTGAGTTTGGTTTGATTTGAGGTTGGATTTTGGCTAAGGAAATGGGCATGGGTTTGGTTAAGTTATAAGCTAGGTAGGTTTCCCTAGGTTAAGTGTTCACTTAGCCACTAGGAATGTCTTATGACTAAAGAGCTCTTAGTGTCTAAAGGACTTCTAGAACTAGGATGAGAAGATTGAATCCTCACTTTAAAAGTGAGATCAATATATATGCTCACTCTCTCTAGTGGAAGCGAACTAACAAAATTCAGTTTTTCTTAAGTAGAATCAGGTTGAGCTATTAGCTTGTGCTAGAGCACTTTAGATGTAAGTTTAGAGGAAGCCTATTTCTCTTTTGCTATGGGTATAAATCCTCATCTCCAAGGCCTTTCATAATCTTGTGTTGTTGGAATATAAGTCATAGCTTTCTATTAAAATTATCAACTCAAATGATCACATATCACTATTTAAAAAAAAAATAAAGCCTCACCATAGAATAAATTGTAGTGCTTACTAAGTTTCCTAGTATCATGAGCGTTGTTTACCTTTTTTTATTTAGATTCTATTAAGAACTCTTCATAATTTCGTCCTCCCATTTGATTTTCGAAATTAGTAAACCTTTGATATCAAGCCTTGAAATGCATAGAGTTGTTAACCAATCACTTTAGTCAAGAGTTGTCTTAGGAAATTCACATCCGTTAAGATATAATTAACCATCGGAGCTTGCCCCTATAGGAAACTTATGAACTCAGCTTAAAATAAACCTTGCTTTACTTCATCCATATAAAATAGGAAAAAATCTCTGATGCATATAGACCCATTAGACTTAAGAGTCATTATTAGATGATTGAATCTATTATAGGATGATATATTTACCTTTCAAAATGGTATATTATTTCTTGATGTCACACTCGATCATTTTAATAAGTACCTATTTAGACTTGCGTGGTGTCTTTTATCATATTTTTTAACACCACAAAAACTCACCTTTATGAAAAGATATTTGGAGCTTATTATATTGTTTATATTTTCACATAATCACAAAGAGGATAATGATTCCTTAAAATTTGGCCATGATACTACACTATTTTAATTTCTTAAGAAAATTTTTTAATGTTGACTTTAATATTGATTAACATTTTAATCAAAATTATAACAAGTTTTCTTAAATTTTATCAAATTACACAATTTCAAACAATCATAATACATACATGCAGACCAATATTAAGAGAATAATGTATAAGTTGCTAAAAACAAAAAGGCCAAATACAACTATGTTTGAAAATTACCAAATAATATACACACACACACACTTTTGCAAACCCAGTATGCAGTTGGGCATTACATAAAATATAATCAAGTCCTAATTCTTTATAAAATATATAAAGTGCTACAAATAAGCTTAAGCAAATGCGTTGCAAGTATTGCAAGTATAAGTCTTAAGATTTCTTTGCTTTTGTTCTTTATCTCTTGAGTCATCTAGATCAAAATATACTCTTTAGATCTAAAAATGAATTTGCAAATATCTTAAAGCTTGTTCCATTAACAAATCTTTTATGACTAAGATGTACATATGCATAAACAAATGGATAAAAGACCATCAGCTACTACACAATGTTTCTTCAAGCATTCAAATAGTTAAATTTTTGAAAGTGATTAAAAATAGCTTGACAATTTATTGTGCCAAAGTAGCTAGCGATTCCTTTAACAATATTTTATTTATAATGATTATAGAAAACAATAATATTTTTTAGCTTTAAAATAAGAAAAACAGCTAAATAATATGCAACGATCAATCATCACAAATGCATTAATTACGGTGCAATAATCTTTAGCCATTTTCTAGCCAATGTTAAGTAATCATCTAAAATTCTATTTATACCAACATCTAATTTGTACAAGGTTAAACTGTGAACAAAATGGTTACCTATATCATTGTGATAAGGCCGCGTATATATTCAGGCAAAATTTTTAAATTAGGCTTAATGTTAATCTTAATTAGTAATTTATGCATCAAAAAAAGATATTAACATAATAATAGCCTAGTCTGATAACGGATGACTACGTGACGCCACGCTGGTGATGCCGCTCAATGTCCGCTTGTGCCGAACCTTCCCATTGAACGGACGATTGGCACCAACGTATGCTCACGCTACGCTCCGTCTGCTGTACCTGGATAACTAGTTATAATTTAATTTTAAAAAAAAAATTATTTTGCATGTATCATAGTCAAACGGTGTCAGAATCAAAGAAACTTAATACCGTTGGAATCATAACAAAATTTTCTACAACTTTTGTGTTGATCAAAATTTATGATTGCATCCCGATACGTAGCAGATTTTGCGCATATGCACAAAAATTGTGGCGCTGAGCTGAAATTTCGGAGCAGCTGTCGTATTATACGTGTATCGGATTCATACGGTGTCAGAATCAAGCAAACTTTATATCGTTGAAATGGTAACAAAATTTTCTACAACTTCATGTTGGTCAAAATTTATGATTCGACCGATCTGCGCAGATTTTGAATCGCGCTGAAACGATCGGCTAGTTCAGCGAATCATATTTTGTCGCTCGAGTCATCTGATTGTCGAATCGAACAAACTTTATATCGTTGGAATCATAACAAAATTTTCTACAACTTTTATGTTGGTCAAAATTTAAGATTGCGGCCCAAACATGCAGCAGATTTTGCAAATGCAAAGCGTGGAGCTGAAAGTTCGAGCGGAATCATATTTTGCGATCGAGTCATGATTAATGAGGTGAGCAAATTTTATATCATTAGAATTGTAACAAAATTTTATACATCTTTTCATGTTGGTCAGAATTTACTATTGCGGCTCGATGCGCAGAAAATTTTGCGAATAAGCATGGAAACTGTGGCGCGGAGCTTAAAGTTCGGAGCAGCAATCTTATTTTGCGAGTATCGGAGTCATACAGTGTCAGAATTAAGAGAACTTTATATTGTTGGAATCGTAAAATAATTTTATACAACTTTCATGTTGGTCAAAATTTATGATTGCGGCTCTATGCGTAGCAGATTTTGAGAAATGAACAATGATGAAATGCACAAATAACTCACGCTAAACAAACACTTTTAATGAAGTGCAATTAACAAGTTTTTAAGAGTCATGACATATAAAAGTGTTGCTAACGTCTTATTGTTTGGAGATAATTATTCATATTGATTACATTCATATAAGAGAAGTGAATGTGCTAGTATTAGAAATGCAACCAATTTCAAACAAGGATAAGAAGCCAACTCAAACTAAGTTTAGAACACAAACTAATTACCTCTCTACTGTTACTACCACAGGGAATATCCTCAATAAAAAACATACATCAATGTACAACTTCTTCTAAACACTTAAACTATAAATAAAAGCGACACAAAAGATATGAATATTTACAAATTAAGGTAACCAAAACAACAAAATAGTTCGGCGATGCACGAGATAGAGTACAATAAGATAGGTAATAAATACAACAAAATATAATCTCAGATGGACGAAGATAATAATGCAGACGACTATCTCGACGATACTGATGCATCGTATCTGCGGTGTAATGGGTGGTGGTCATCGCGGCCAGTCGTAGATGATGTTTGTTCTGGTCCTCCTCTTCTACCTGCTCGGAGAGTTGTTGCAAGTAAACCAGGTGTGTAGCACTTGGTACATCGACTGAAGACTGTGTGGGAAGCGAGAAACCAAGATATCCATCATATGGAATACGAAGGCATCATATGGAATGGAGGCCCATATACTGGGAGGGACTAGTTCTTCGCCACGGTGTTTGTGACCACATAGCTTCACATGAATCTTTGTGGTGTGAATGTATATATAGATGATCCGACCCCTGGTGGAGATGATGGACCAATATCCATCGCCATCCTATCCAGCCGATGATGAAGTACCGGAATGCTTTATTGTCCGGTATGAGAAATATGCATGTTGCGTCACAGCTCCCTGCACAATCCCTCATACTCATTGACTAATTGCTAAAAATATGTGTCCTCATCCTCCCAAAATATCACTGGAATATGTCCTCAGTATTCAATATGTGCTCACGTTGTGTTGACAGAACTCTAATTATGATGAAATTAGTAAAAAAAATTATTATTGCAGTGATGAAATGCGGGCTTACCATGAATCGGTCTCTAGGAGCTCGAGGGTAATAAGTGTCTAGGGGTATTGTAGGTGCCTTCAACATATATAGTGAAGCCCAAAACTGATAACATCTCATGTATTAATTAATGGCTCTCCCCCTCCCTGGGAAGAGTGCCACCACAACTAAATCTCGTGCTCTCCCTCGCCTCGTGGTGGTAATCAACCCAGTCCACATCAACTTTCCCTCGACCATCCACTCGCACAAAAGCAGAATCTACCAGTGCAACCTCAGTCATTGGTGGAAGGCCGAACTGCTTGAGAACACGATCAGGCAGGTGCCACTCAACTCATTTCCAACTAATTAAGGGTACTCAAGCCAGCCATATGTCGTCCCCACGTAACCACATCTCTGCAACATGTGCACGGATCTGAACTCTGTATGGCTCCCAAATCACCTGCGTTGTTTGAAATAAATATTAGTTATGCTATCTACATACAATAATGGGCCCAAAAAAATAATCTTACAATGCAATATACCTAACTCTGCAGTAGGTTATCTAGCTCGTCTCTGTAAACTCTGATATGGGCTGGCGTCATCTCTCGGACATACCCTTCATTCCAACAACAACCACCCATCTATCATCGGTCTAATATGCTTATACGCTTACATGAACATGCTCCCAATACTGCTTGAACCGACCATATTCATACGCCACGTTTTCATGGAGCTCCTCAGTAAATGAGCAAACACTGGCGATGAGAACTCCCTAAATGTGTCAAGATCCTCCAGTAGGGGTAGATACTGTAGGTGAATCTCCGAAAAAGAAGTGTCTGGCATAAGAAAATAGCAAATAAATAGTATGCTATGTATACCTGGCTCCGTAGATCTAAGTAAGAATCCACTGTAATTCCAACGCACCATAAGCAAGCAGTCCGTGCGCCTACCCACTCAATTCTCGTGATATAAGCGGATCGGATCGTGGTAGATAGTGTGCGGCTCTGGATGTGCTCCTATTAACTCATCACAACAATCTGGCTAAGATGCCC
Organism: Cymbidium sinense; assembly: GCA_021442155.1. NCBI lineage: Eukaryota > Viridiplantae > Streptophyta > Magnoliopsida > Asparagales > Orchidaceae > Cymbidium > Cymbidium sinense. Next base: position 119,343,819 of record CM038216.1, read on the forward strand.
ACCGCCTGCCCCCACCAATAACATTCCTCCCAATAATAGGTGGGTCATCTATCTGAATACCCAGGATCATAGCAACATCTTGCAATGTGATCGTCATCTCCCCAATGGTAAAATGGAATGTATTTTTCTGCGAAAACCAACGTTCCACGAATGTTGTGAGAAGGTAGTGATCTAAGCGAATATACTACATCTGAGACACACAATCCAATCCATTTGCTCGTAAAGCAGCCATTAATCTAGGACAGTTTACTGGCCAATCTTTGAAGATAAGTACATGAGATGCAGCATCCAGAACAGAAACCTGCATAGTATGGAATTATAGTTCAGTAGACAAAACTATAAGGACAATCCATATACACAGTTTGACTTAAAAAACTTACTAAATCAGGATGTGTTGCTCTGTGCCGACCACGCAGCGTCGCTATGCTAGGGTGAACTTTAGCCGGTGGAGGGCCGTAGTCCACTACAGTCTCCTCTGCATGTCTTCACCTCTTGCATGTGGAGCGAGCACCTTCTTCGGCAGACATCCTATCGACAACAAAGGCAACATTTATTTACAAGCTATAATCAGCAAAACAATTAAATTCAATATGTTAGATATAAATATATAAAAGGGATACAAAACATTTTGGTTGATTGCAACATCTTGAAGTTAACAATAATAAGTTATATCAAATAAGCCAGAATTCAAAGTTCTATTAATAGGATTTGAATAACATGAAACCATATCAAACACCTATCTAATGCACATTATTCACTATAACAACAAATGGACAAACAAACTTCATAGTGGCATATTGATGATCTTAAAGCAGAAAAAATTTATTTTATTAAACAAATGTACTCAAAAGCAACCATGTAGTTCAGATTTTGATGTTGATCCTCAAGATTAGTATTTTATATATGATGCAGTTCGATACTATGCATACCATATGACACGTCTCCTACTTTAACTCTAAAGCGCTGAGCAAAAACAGCTTCTAGAACAATCCCTAACACTCCCAAGCATCTCTTGGGTGAATTTTAATTGTTCTCCAATTTCTTTGCGGGCTTTTATTCTTGAAGAATTTCTGGAATATTATGCTGTATTAGAAGTAGACGATGGTAGCTGGAATTCATTTTAATGTTATATCTACACATGTTAATGGACAATTCCGATATTTCTTTTTCTTCTTCCATCTTAATTTGATTTACTGCAATTATTTACTAGTCTTTTTTTTTTTCTAGTTGTGATGGACCCAAAGTGTTAAAATTCAAATTTCAAAGGGATTCCATATGTTTGTCGACATTTTTTTGGAAATTTTTGAGGGCATTTGCCCAATTCATTCCAAAGTGTAAAGAGGTTACATGTATGGAGAAAAAGAGAAAAAAACTACAAGATGCTGAACACTAGAAGGACAATGTAAACAAACAAAGAAAGCACCTGATTAGAGGCCTTTCCAGGGAATAGAAAAAAAACTAAGGACTTAACCGGGTGTCTTCTGCATCAAAGTTAAAGAGCTGAACATATACAAAAATCCAGCCATAATTGCACTGTTGCATAAGCAAAAAGACTCCCAAAGAAAAAAACTGAAACTGAACGGAAAAACAGTAATCTCTATGTAAAGAGCTGGACTCAGACTTAAAATCGGTAAGAACTGAAGCAGCCTTATAGCCGATATCACAGCATCAAAATAAATACCAAAGAATTGAGAGCCTATGGTTACCTTCATAGCCTTCCGGTGGGAACCATTGAAAACTATGATAACCAGGTTGCTTTGAATGTCATCCAATAGGACTCTCCACTGAATAAAAGCTGCAGTCATCATCGTCCAGGCATTAACCCGAAATTTGAGCCTTCGAGATATCATGGGGGGGATATAAAAAAGGGGGGGAGAAGGAGGTGGTTTAACGGACTAAACCAACCAACCATTTTTGAACAGCTTGCTTAACTGATGGAGGCCATTTTTCTTTTATTTTCCACCTTGAAACTTTGTACCCAATTCGATTTTTTATTTGAGACATAAGAGCTTGGGTACTAGAAGAGGTAGCTGCAAATAGCCTACTATTCCTTTCTTTCCAGATAGAATAAACCGACACAGCAGTGATAAGGTAGTACAAATGCTTGATAGTTTTATGTAAGTGGATTTCCACATTACCCAAAATTTGCTTCAGGGTTGAATCAAGAAGGAAGAATTTCCCATTAGGTAGAAGATTTCTAATGATATTCATTGAAAAAGGGCATTCAAAAAATAAATGATTGTGGGATTCAAATGAGTTTTGACAAAAACAGCACAACAAAGTCGAACCAATTCCACATTTTGCAAGCACATCTGAAGTCTTAAGACGTCCCAAATAGGCCATCCAACAGTATAAGGCATAGTTTAGAGCACTCCCTTTAAACCAAATTTCTCTATACCAGCTTGTATGAGGTGAACTTTCAAAAAGAGCCGATTTGAAGGATCTGTTAGAAGGATGTTTGTCCCCCTCCCAAGAAATCCAATCAGCTCCACCAAATATTTGCACGCCATTGATTTTGTTCAGCACTAATGAGAATTCATGATTTGTTGCCCAAGGAAGGCACCACTTTCCATCTATAATCAGAGAAAATTTTACTTCAGCTTATGGGAGATAACAAATGTAGATTGTTGGGTTTCCCTTTAGATGCAAAAGTAAATTCTCTGATTATATATGTTTGTCGACATTAGCTTTGACATGGTGTATACAACTGCATCAAGAAAGGTAGGCTTTCCAGAAAATCATGCAATTCCAATTATGTATAAGATCTAACAACGAGGAAACAAGAAAAAAATTGATAATAATTATATCAGAAGAGAAACAACAAGTCTTTGCAAAGATTATAAATAATGATCTAGCAAATCAGAGAAAATTTTAAATTTGACAAAAAAAAAATAGAAAACACACAGGTCCCTGCTTATTAAATTTTTTGTAAATAAATATCAAGTTCAGTATCTAGTTTATCGCTCTCTCTATTATTCTTTGGCGAAAATAGCTGCTCTTCACCTGATTCCTCACCAACCAAATCTTGCTGCATGACAACAACAATCTTTTTACTAAATATATCATAATAAGTCAGCAGTAAAAACAAATTATTGCATGCATCGGAACAGTGATTAAAACACATTAAGAAAAGTTAAATTGATTCACCAAACCATTGGAGGATACAGTAAGGTAGGGCAATGCTATGTTATGACATCGGTTCATAACTAGGAAAACAAAATTAATAAGTAGAGATTGTATTACATTGTACCAGCAAAAGTTGATACAAGCCAATTTATACTTAACAAATTATTATGCAACAGATTGTTTTTCCTGGAATAATATAACTGGGCACCAAAATCTGCTGCGCTATGCTGAAAGTTTAGAGCAGCAACTTTACTTTGCTCGTATTGGACTCATACGGTGTCGGAATTGAGTGAAATTCATATCGTTAGAATTGTAACGAAATTTTCTACAACTATCATGTTGGAAAAAATTTGTGATTGCGGCCCGATGCGCAGCCGATTTTGCGAATATGCGCAAAAACTGTTGCGCTGTGCTGAAAGTTCGGAGCAGTAACTGTATTTTGCGCGTATTGGAGTCATACAATATCGGAATTGAACGAAATTCGTATCGTTGGAATCGTAACAAAATTTTTTACAATTTTTATGTTGGTCAAAATTTGTGATTCGGTCCTGATGCCAGCAGTTTCTGTTTTTATATCCTAAACACAAGCATAAACAAACCGACAACATTTACTCCCTATACTAACAGCCCATGCAACAGCATCACTGCAATGCACTTGGATAGCAGAAAAATAAGTTTGTTGTATAGAAAAAAAATGTAGAGAGTAGAATTGGAACTGAAGAATTAAGAGATTAGGATTGGAACCCAAGCAAATAGATACTGAAAAAATGTGGAGATAGAACAAAAACCTCTATATTATGGTAAATGTAGATTTTTTTGCCACAAGCTTGAGAACTACTTTATTGCACACCCTGATTTAAGAGCCCCAACGCCCATCAGAATTACAGCAACCCAAGAATGGAACACTTGTAGTAAACACAGAACCAAACATGCCATACAATATACCAGGAGAACATTTGGAGACTAGTAATCAGCTACAATCACCTGATAACATCAATTATGGAGAGACAGATCTCCAACTACAACAACCATATGGAGATTATAATAAAGATACTTCTATTGATGATAGAATCTGAAAAGATAATACAACAACAGCACTCACACTACCTGAACTGACAAACTAGCAAGACAAGTCCAATCTAATGCATACAATCAACAATAACACTGTTGAGTACAATGAAACCACAATCAATACAATTACTGAAAGGGACATTTTAAAACATCAATAAAATCACTATGATATTCAAAACTTTGTTTTCACATGCCTCAAATGCCAGGACTAGCATTAACAAAAAAAAAACAATCGCAAATTCATTTTCTTATTAAACTATAGATTCAAACGTTCAATAGAACATGTTGCTTTCTTCTGTAGTGTTTTATTTTACTCATAAATTTTTTATTCACAATGGTTCAAGTAAATATACATGTTTACCATTATATATGGGGAAAAGAAAATAGACATGATTTTATCACTTCCTGTAGCAGAATAATGAGTACAAAAATCATATCCATTTGATGGAAATTAGCTCATGGGGATGATTAGACAAAATTGAATGAGTGAACTCAGGTTTCTATAAGAAATAAAGATCAAACAAACAAGGATAGTGTGATTAGAGCAGTCATTTCTCCATGGTTACATTGTTGCATAGATGAAGCCCTCCCCTTGTAATCCCAACACAATGGAACAAAAATATCTAAAACAACTTACAGAACAAACCCCTAAAAGGCATACAATGAAGTATACGCTGCTTTAATAGAGGTTGGGATGTTGCACGATTAGATCCGCGATATCGAGCTTGCGGGCACGTTATTCTGTTATGGCCAACATTTTTGCATACACTACAAATCCTATTACTTCTTGTAATATTTTCATCCATAGTATTTCTGAATCTATTTGAACGTGGTCGACCTGACTTCCTCTTGATATTTGGTGGATAGTACTCTGGGAAGTTCTTAGCAGTTATGTGTTCTGGCCACTCATCACGATCAAGGATCACATGAAACGCTCCCTGGTAAGTTTTGCAGTAGTAGTCCAATGTGTAGTAGGCCGATACGTACTGAACGTAGCTTATATGTCGCTGCCCTAACATAGAAATGACATGAGGACATGACATGTGATAAGCTTGTGGTTGTATGCATGTACACCTACAAATATAATTTTCATACAACGCAACCTTGTATGTTCTGCTGGTGCTATCGAACACTTGGTACTCATTACTGTTTATTTGTACTAGCTCAGGAAATCTTCTTGCCTCATGTTCACTAGACTGCAAAGTTGCCTTAGCCCGGGGAGAGAACATGAAGTCGTGCTGGTTAGCTACTGATGTTGCTGAGTCTAGGCGTTTCATGAACGTGGCGACTATGTTATAATATATTGCAGAGACTAGTATCTAAATTGGCAAATCACATGCCCGCTTAAGTACATTGTTGAAGCATTCAGCTGTATTTGTGATCATAGTGCCATACCTGTACCCATCATCATGAGTTAGAGACCACTGATGTACATCCCTTGATACAAGCCAATCGTAGGCCTCCTGTTTGATGTTCTTGATATCAGTCATATACCTTCTAAAAATGCGAATATCATCAGTATTACCTGCGACATACATTTTCTGGTATATGAAATCAACCTCTCTGACTCCAAGTTAACTAACTGCCTTTTTAAAATTCTCCCTCAAATGTCTCAGCAAAAGGGATGTGCATCCCACGAAAATATTTTCCTGCAGCCACATATCAAACCCGCGTGTCTGTCAGAAATGATGCACAAATCACCTCTAGTACAGATAAATGGAATTAAGCCTTGGAGTGTCCGTAGAAACCAACACCATGACTCAATACTCTCTGATTCTACTACTGCGAAGGCCAGTGGAAATAAACCATTGTTGCCATCAATTACAACTGCGCTGAGTAGAGTTCCCCTATACTTACCTAGGAGGAAAGCCCCATCAAGATATAAAACTGGGCGACAGTATTGCCAACTAGTAATTGAAGGCTCGAATGACCATAATAATCGTTGAAATCTATTTGACTCTGACGATTGCACTTTGTAGACTAATCCTGGCATAGCTGAGCATATAGCACACACGAATCTCTCCAACGATCGATAAGATTCCTCCAAACTACCAAAATAACTTTTTAGTTACGCGCATCCCAAGCTTTCATGTAGCATTATGTTAAATTTGGACTCAATACGACCTATAATCTCTCTGGGCTTTAAATCCAGTTGACGTCTAATTGCAAGTTGAATGAAATAACTGATAAATTGTGTTGTACATTGCCTATGTCCGGCACTGAGGACTGAATGACTGCATGTATGTGGTGAGCTTTTATTGCCAATTCTCCATGCACCTCCCAATCTCTTACTTGAACTTGCATGTAAGCGCCACATGCAAGGTGTAGCTTGGTTCACATGTTGGGTGCACAATACGATGAACTTAGTTTTGTTTGAAGCGTAGATCACATAATTAGCATTATTGATGATAGACTAACCCTAAACAGCAAACTGCGGCTGCTTCTTATCATGAAAACATATACCTTCTAACAGTTCATCTAGAATGCAACTTTCAAGTTCAAAAGTTGACTCATCTAAAGGTCCATCAAATGTAAGCTCTTCATCCCATTCTCTAGCTGTTTGAGCAAGACACATGTACTCATTGTTAGATAATAAATGCTCTTCGTTTGGCTTGTTCTAACTGAGTAGTCCCTAATAAGCTCTCTGACCTTATTAGATGGATATGTGCCCCTTAAAGAAGGCTCCTTTGCATCACTATCATCCCCCTCATCATCATGACTTGTTGCGTAGTTTCATACCCATCACCACCATCACCTTGACATCACCCACAAAATCAAAACTTGTCCAGTACATTAGTAGCTATTATCGTGCGCTTCCACTTGAGCAGTTAGTTGAGAATCAAGTGTGATATATTCAGTACTGATTGGAGCTCTCTGACACTCCTCAGTACTGGCAACCTCTCTTTCCTCTTAATGCAATTTCTTAACTTCAACATAAATTACTACAGGTTGCACTGATCATGCGTTGACTACAGATTCACACACTTTGAAAGAAATCGTCACTAACATTCAGTTCGCCGTCATAATAAAGAACTATGCAGACAGTTTCTGAACTCATTTTCAACTAACAACAACTCTAAACAGTAAGAATCATTACTCTCCCCTGGTCAAAGAAAAAAAACAATTCAAGATATAATATAATTTTGCATTCAGTTGGAACTATTTCGTGAACTCAAAACCTTTAATTTTTAAAACTTATTGCAATATCTTTTCACGATTAAACTGATATATACAATAACAACAATAGAATGTCATGAAAAAAAAGTTTGTTACTGACAAAAGGAGGGAAATCAGATGACATATCAATACCAACAATAGAAGCATATGATATTAGAGTATAAAAGGAGCTTAAACTTGAAGAGATCGGAGTTGACCTGATTAAGATCAACCAGGAACTCAGCCTTAAGAAAGTAAGGGTAGTCATTGGAAAGTTATCCAAACCAGAACGAAGCCTCAAAGGGACTAAACTTTTTTAAAATATTGTGAGCAGGATACTAACACCAAGGGGTGTCTATGCCCAAAGGTTTATTCAAAAAATCTTTTCCAATAACATGAATATGATATATATGGTGATCCATGGTGGACATCAGGATGTGAGATATGTAGAGGTTGCTAAGGAAAAGCTAGAGGTATGAGTGTGAGATTTTACTTAATAGTTAGATTATGAAAAAGATATAAATTAGGTGCATTCAAATGGGAGAAACCTAGATTTATGGAGAGTTAGAAAGAATTTTCATTTTCATAAAGGACAAAGGTGGAGTAGGTGAATCTTATTTATAGTGAGAGGTCACATTCCTTATTAAAAATGATATTTTTAGATAGTGGCCTCAAATTAGCATCACAATGATTTCTACTAAAACACCTACAACTACAACAAGACTCATATCGAAAACACCACCACCGACAACAATAATCTTTAGCAAAACTCGGCAAACTCATACCCAAAAAGTTGTAAATATCACAATAACAAAGCAAAAATTGAGCGGTCTCCAGCGGGCATATACAAATCTAGCCTAACTTCACATTAAAATTTACAAAATATACAAAACATATAAATCTAGCCAAAGAACATAAGGAAATAAGCAAATCATACAACACAAAGTAATATATAATGAGATCTATCACAAATTAAGCATTTAGGGAAAAAATACCTTAATCGGCGGATGAACGACGAAAAAACGCGCACTCCTTTGGCCCGGCTCCCTTGGCATGGATCTTCCCTGGCCGGCGTGGCGTTGGCGGTGGAAATCGGAACGACAGCCGAGTGATTTTAGGAGAAAAAAAGCGATCTGACCTCCCCTCTCGGTTTTCGTTCGAAAAATGAGTCGGTTGATCTGAATCGTAATTTGACGAACCGGGCCGTTTGGATGACTAGGCCTATTATGTTAAAAAAAAATTTTGGGTGACTAAATTGCTAATTAAGATTAGCATTAAGTCTAATTTAAAAATTTTGCCTATATATCCATGAGCGGATGCAGGCCCCCAGTGCCCCAAGTGCCCATAAATTTTATTTTGATATAGATAAGATGAGAAAAGTTCTAATTCAAAA